>JBBMKD010000001.1:72417666-72438019 GCA_037834095.1 Argya squamiceps | reverse complement strand
CCTTTTTATTCCTTCCGCCATCGCCACGCAGGAGCAGCCCGAGCGGAAAAGAGCCCACTCTTAAAATATAGCCGTCTTGTTACCTGTGCGGATGCTAGCCGGCTTGGCGGGCACAGCAGCGGGACGGTAATAACACAGTTTATACTATAAGGAAAGCAGAAATTTTACTATGGTTTAGTTTCTGTTAGCAGTGAAAGCAAGAAAAGAAATCTAAATAACATGAAGTTACGAGAAAGGCATCTTTATTTAGTTATAATTTCCCATAGGTTGTGATAGGCTAGTAATGGCCAAAAAATTAAAGCAACTTTCCTTTCCCCTTCAAATTGTTTTATATAAAACTATCACACAATCATAAAATAATGTAGGTAGATAGTAACATTTGGTACATCACTGATATTCTGATCAAAGGAGGGGTGGCTTTGATATTGTACGAGGTTGATTAAGGTAAAATTTAAACTATTTCCATAGAAAAAATACCTACAGCCTCCCTGGTCAATATCTGGCTATCGAATATGTGATTTTTTTCCCCCTTCTATATAGTTAGATTGATGCAAATTGAGTTTCTTGCTTCTAGTCCATCCCCTGTGCACCTCCAGGAAAATTACCTCCCATCAGGTAGGTGAGTAAGATTCTCCCTTAAATCAGAAAACACTCAACTTCCTCAAAACCATGAATTTGACAGATAATAACCTCCCACCTTGCAGTATGATCCACAGGTTTTCTGAGGGCATTCCATCCCATTGCCCATCTCATGAAAAAAATGCTAAGCAGTACTAGTCTCTGAGGGTGGTTAATAACTTGTCATCAGTAGGGTTCTATACCACTAATCAGAATGATATAAGCAAAAACATTTAGCCAGTTCCACACTTAAGTTACTAGTCTCTCTGTCCAGGACATCTCTCATCAGTATGTCTCTAGGGACGATGCAAGGATGGGTGTTCATATCAAAAGTCTGGGTAAAGTAAAAGTTGAAAACATCCACTTATCTTTCCTTCTACACTAAACCAGTTGTTTCACCATGAGGGAAATCCACTTGGTCTAGCACAACTTGCCTTTTTAAAATCTATGTTGACTTCTCCCAAACACCTTTTTTGTTCTTTAAATATCTGAATATATTTTCCAGAATAATTTGTTAATTTAAAATAAACCAACATGTTTTCAAAATCCTCCTTCTTCTCCTTCTTGAAAATGATCATGATAACTTCCTTGCTCATTGTCAAATATCTTCTCAAATTGCCACTAACTCCAATGATTGACATGAAAATAGTTTGTTCACAGTTATTGGGTGCAAAATTGGTATTAATCCAGGGAAGTCTCATGGCCTAGTTCATACAGCTGATCAGAGTATCCAACTGAAAGTGTCTTGTTGATGCTACCACATGTAAACCTATTTTCATCTTAATCATGAATATTTGAGGACATAATTAAGGTGACCTGAGGATGAAGAAGTCCAATACCTTTCTTCATTTACATTTGTTATTAAAAATAGAGGTTATCTGTGGGAGATGTCTATTAATTCTTAATCTTCTCTGACTGCCAGAGCAAAACAATGCCAACATAAAGGGAGGCTGAATTCCTAACTTGACTGGAATGATATGGAAGAAATGGAAGATACACCATGCTTCCAACTATCCAGAGAAACCCAGGAATTTGTATAACTCATTTATACTGCACTTATAAAACTGTCTCTAAGCCTAAATGAAATCGATAATAGGACAACATTTCATTAGGCGTTCTAGTTTCATCTTAAATTAACTGAAGTTCTGTCTTATTTATTGCAGTACTATACACCAACTCCCAGAAGCTGAAGGCAGGGCAGCAGGAATAGGAGTGATAGTTTATACTGACATGGGGGAAAAAGGAACACCAAATAGTGTGGTACTACTAAACTCAGTGTGTTAAGTGGACTAAGCAAGAGAGAAGCTGTGAAAGTTCTATAACCACATCCATACACACACACAGATATAATTATCTGAGACCTGTCCCAACCGCCACACCAGAGAAAAGAAACAGCGCAGCCTCCACGTAGACGAGGAGACACAGTGTTCCATGTGTGGAATTACTTAAAATAAGCTCTGGGCTGACATCTGACACCACTGGCCTTCCTCCCTCACTCTACTTGTTGTACAGCAGTTTGACAGTGTTGCATGATTGAGTGGGCTTCAGAGCCAGATATCAGCAAAGGCTGCCAACCAAATAGATTGATAACCCGCTACACCTCTCAAGCATTTGCTTGAGATATTGTTCTTCAGTCATCTGTTGATTCATCAGCTCTGCCAGGGATCATCGCCCAGGTTCTCACTGCATTGCCATGTTTGGCCATAGCACACTGCATGTTTGGGTTGTAGTTGACTCTGTGGTAAGCCTATACCAGTTATTCTGAGAATACCTCCCTGCTTTCAAGATCTGATGTCTGGGATTTTTCATGAATAGACAAATACCTGAATATTTATTGCTGGTGGAATACTAATTTTCTTTCTGATAAATTAGTTATTTAAATGAACTATTGAAATTATGAATGTTATCAGACCCATCCCTCTGCTATACTCCTTATTTTGGTAGTAAACTATTATATTAGCTAGGAGCAGAATTTACCTTTAATCATCACTGGTAAAATTTTTATAGGGAACTTTCATGTGGCTGGTGAGCAAAGGTGTATTCAGAGTAGCATATCTCTGAGGGATTTGGCTAGAAAAAAATCTTAACTCTCCCCATAACCTTCTATAAGCAGGTAAAGAATTATCTATTTGGTTGTGTGATAAAATTATTTTCATTGTATTGCAATAATCTACCAATTTTCTTAGCACATTTTATTCAGTCCAAACTCTCTGAGTCTAATTTCTTGGAACTGAAGAGGAACATATAATCACAAAATTTCCTTCCCACAATAAACTGAGATTTTCAGTATTCTGAAAACAGAAATTATTAAATTGCAGTTTTTAATACCAAAGCAGACCAACATTATTAGTATTATATCTGGTGAGTTTTAAGGTGATCCAAGTCACTGGTAATAATTTTGAAAACCTGTAAGGAATGCATGGAGTATGAAAGTAGCATGCCATTTCTAAAATTCTTTTAGGACCCCTGTAACTGGAAGGGTCCTACATTAAGACCAAAGGAAGAGTTTTCCAAAAGATTGTAATAATGTGGCAAATCAACACTGAAAACTATGTTTCTGTCAAAAACGGCTTGGAATACTGGTTACAGTTTCATGACCTTTCTGACAACTTAAGAGAGTACAAATGACTGATTCTGCATCTGTGTTGACTGACAATATATTGTGAAGAGCAACTGGTAGTACAAATGAAGTGAAGGAAGTTGAAAAGGGGCACAAAATACTCTCCCAAAGTGCAACCTCCCAAACCTCCTTAATTCTCCTGACTTCCTATACTGGTAGGGGCTTTTTTGGTTTTTTTGTTTTGGTTTGGTTTTTTAATTGGTCTAGATATTGTAAATTTCTGCTCAGTCACTTTACATGATCCTTTTTTCCATTAATTAGTGCAATCATACTGAACTTTTCTACATTTTAAGTTTCTGTGGTTTTATTCTTAAGTGAAAGATTTTCACTTGAAGACAGACATCTCTGTGCATTAGAAATAATTTGGGGATCTACAATGTCTTTAGAAACATATTTTTCTTTCTCCACTGTCCCTAAATAGAGTATTTGATGCACAACCAGATGTCACCCTGCTCTTTTTCCTTGGATTGTGTTGTGTGAGTTTAAAAAAATAAAATAAATAAGAAGCAAAACAAGAAAATTGAGAGAGAGGGAGAGGGAGAGAAAGAGGTTGACAGTACAGAATTGGAAAAATCTGATTTAGGAAAAGGTGGATAGATGAAGTAAGAATAATAGTAGAGAAGTAAACAGATATTATTACCAAGAAAGGTTTACTATTGTGTAATCAGAAAAGAAACAATACTGTGTTAAGCAAGGAGGAAAATTCTTGTAATTTATCTATATTTTTTAATTTACAACTATTCTTCTCATGACACATCTGCTTTACTTGTGAATGTCTTGAGAACTAAAAAGATCTGAGATTTGAAGTGCATCTTTTTGTTTAGAAGTGCATTACTTAAAATATGTATGTGTTAAATATTTCTGGATCAGCAGTCAGATAAACTGCTTTTTAATTGATATTTTGACAGGCAGTCACCTTCTTCACTGACATTCACATGTAAAGTCACAGACTGGTAGAATAATGCATAGAAGACCATAAGGAGGCAGATGTTTGTATATAGGTGTCTTCTATAAACTAATTGTGCCATCACCCAATAGATACATTTGTTTGTGATGCACACTATGTCTGTGAATGCCCAAATGTGAAAGAAAATTTTGAGTAATTCTGGGCCATTTTAAGTTTTTTAATTAAAAGCTATCGATCGTTCAGCAAAACTTTTAAGAGGCGAGGCATGTCTGCTACTGACTTAAGAGCTTTATGTATAATTATATTTATTATGTTCATTTACTTACTTATGTTTCAAAAAGGTTTTCAATATTATCCTAAGGAAAATTAAATGTTTAAAAGAATAAACTCTTTGCAAAAGTATCCACTAGGACTTTCATGCTATGTGACATTTGGAAAAAATTTCATAATGGAAGCAAGTGAAACGGGTGAGGATTAAATATCAGAAGAAGAGAAATTAATAAAAAACAGCAAACAAACCCAAAGCCCAAACAGTTTAGACAAATTAATGCCTGCAAGAACACTAACACAAGAATCCAAGTAACATAAAAATAAAACTGAAGTATAGGTCTACTAATTTAACTTCAGTCTAGATTTTAATATTTTAATGAGTTAATTGTATAACTGTATAATTACATGAAAAATAAATAGCCTACATGAGTTTGACTATCATGATATTTGCAAGATATGACAAAGGGAAAAATCCCGTTAACTGGATGTTTCTGTTTTGGGATAAAATCAAGCAAGGATTTGCGGACAGTCACAATAGGTACTCTGCCATTATTCAAAAAAAAAAAATCAATACATACATAGCAAAGTTTTTTGCTGTTTTTTTTTTGTTTGTTTGTTTTTTTTCTCTTATATAATGCATAATAGCAAAACAAAATAGAACAAAATAGTTTGAACATATTTGGAAGTTTGCAAAACAGATGATAAGAGGGATTTTTGGAAGATTTTTTCTGTTCTTGACATCTTGTGTTCATTACTCCAGCTGATGAGGAGAGATTAGGCCTTTGATCATGAATGATTTTCTTTACTTTTCTGTGAAAGCTGAGAATGCTTTATCCACTTATGAGAAGTGTAAATTTAGGATGAAACAAACCTTTCTTTTTCTTTTTTTTTTTTTTTAAATTGATCTTATATCTAGTAATTAAATGTTGTTTTGTAGAATTTTTTCTGTGGTGTAGATGCACAAGCTTTCTGTAGTCTCCCAGAGCAGGTTACAAAGAGAAAAGTTTTTGAAGATTATGATATACAGAATGCTCATAGTCTCTCCTGCTTCTGAATTTTCTGGTGAAATTCTGACTAGAAGTGCAGAGCTTGAAAGTTGATTAAGTCACAATAAACATTTGTCTCAAGAGCTGTACAATTGATTTCTTGAGTAAATAATTTTCTTCTTTATAGAATGAAATGCATAAAATTAAATTGTTTTGTCTTGTAATCAATATGTTTTCTGAATATTTTTTCTCATTTCCTTGCAAGATGCATCATGTTCTTCTATTTTCATTGCTGTTTTGATTTCCTTTACTTGACAAGACTGACTGATTTTTTAATTTGTAGATTAATTTATCCCTCTGCTTCATAATTATCATCAGATTTTAATTTTCCTTCTCTGAAAGTCATATATATGAGTTGAATTATATGTGGGGGAAGGGTCGTTAGGCCTTTTTTTCTTGTCTAAGTTACATTAGAAATGAACTTTTTATTTGTAACTCATGTTTTTTTTAATAATAGGCACATAAGTTACTCTCATGTTCAGAGTAATTGATTGTACACATCATGTGGGCATGAACTAGATGAAGAACCAAGTATAAAATCTTAATTATTTTTACAATTGGCTTTATAAGATACTACTTTTAAGAAATCTGTTTTCACAATCTTGCTTCTTTCTATGCATCTCTTTCTAATACATGCATACATCCAAAGGAAATGCAGAGGGACATGAACTTATGATTTTAAAAGGAAATGGTATTCCAAGACAAAGGCAATGATACTTATTTATTTTACTGAGTGAAGATTAGCAGTGCTTCTTTCAGTGCATTTGCACTTATTTTCCCTGTGCTTTTTAACAATAATGCAATTATCACAGCTCGTATTGCCAGGAAATTCAAACGATCTCTAATTAACTCAAACACTTTTTTTGTTTCTCCTATTTCTATGTCACTAGTGTTCTAAGAAAGGCTGAAATCCTACAGGTTCTAGAGAGAAAGAAATGCCATTTCTAGATGAGAAATATACACTGTACAGTTTTAGGAATCAGCTGCTAGAACTACATGAATGTGTCCAGAAACCCTTTTAAGAAAGTTTCTAGATGATTAACTGGAATCTACAAAACTGATGTATGTGTACCTCGTAGGCCTCTTAGTCTTTTATCTGCATATGTATTGGGCATACGTATTTCATACTTTTACATAGGTATTTTTATCTTCAGTTATTCTGTTAGAGAAAACAGTTATTCAGTTATTTTTAGTTACTCATGTTTCATAAAGCCTGTTTCCAGAAATACCTGGGATTGTTAACAACATTACTGCAATAAATACAAGTTCTTTAAGTATTTTACTATAAGATTCAGAAATGTTTGCATGATTATGTTGACTAGGAAATTAATTGATTACTAATAACTTGAAAATAAGTTTGATCTGTTCATTATGCTGTCACAGCTTTACATGTCCATGTTAAAAAGTAGATTTTCAAAATATTTCACCTCTTCCAAAAGTGACACATCTAAGAATAAGATTACACTAATCATTTGACAAGCTGTAGGGTATGACTGTAATTTGCTACTCAGAACTAAATGAATTTGCTTCCTCAAATAAAACATCTGCTACTGTGACAGTGATTACCAAACAAGGATATTAGGAATCTCAGCCCATAAAAACATCAAAGAAGATTTATATACTGTGATGAAGAAAGTATGAGGTTTTGTAGTGGTATTTTTAACATCTAGAAAAATTACATATGTTTCTGAATTTTAATAAGCTTGATCTGAGTTTCTTAGTTTCAGATTTTCTTCTCAATTTTTTAAGTAATGAGTTTGTTAGAATTTAACTATCATTCTGTCTGATTGACAATAAAATATATTTAATTTTCTACCAAACTATTATTTACCTTTTCTGACTAAAGATAAATGGAAAGTGTTTTCTTTTCTTTTTGTTTTTTATGTTACAATTACTTTAGACCCCACATGTGGTGAAGGAAAGGACTTGACAATTAACAAGGGGCAGTTTTACATTAAAAATAAATCTTTTCCTTCTTCTGTAAATATCAGTTTAAATATTTTGAAATTCCAGCTTTTGAAATGCTTTTCATGTGATAGACAAAATGTATACACTTTGTAGTCAAGGAAATTGTCACTAAAATTCCCTGTAGTCAAGGAAATTGTCACTAAACCAAGCAGTTCAGATTGACTAACATCTTTGTTGTCAGCACATCAGAGGTTCTGATTCAAGCTGTCCTCTAGTCCAAATCAGGCTTCTTGAGCAAGAAAACTGCTGTTCTCATTCCAGATTTGAGTCCAGCAGTGAAGAATTATGTAAATTATTGTGCATGGGCTTATAACTTGTGAAATATTACTTATCTACTTATTTTGTATTCCAAGAAAATAAGTTTCATATTGATTTTACTATGTAGGGTCTCAGGACTAGTCAAATCTCACTTTGGACAAGGTGTGTTTTACCTTGCTTTTAACAACCACATACAACTGAAATAACTGTTTCCCATCCTGCTTCACCTTCAGTTCAAGGAATGCTACACAGAACCAAGGCCAGGCCAAGAAAAATGGTCATATTGTAGCAGCAGTTTGCCTCACTGTCTGTCGACATTGGGGGATGATTTTGGACAACCTTTCAACTTTGCCTGGATACCAATGACCATCAAGAAGGCTGGACTGAGAAAACTTGTAAAAATAGTCCCAGTCAGACTATAAGAAGTATCTTGACTAGATTAAAATAAAAATTAAAATATTTACTTACTAAAAAATGTTGTTATTGAAAACAGAATGAATATTTTGCAAGAAGAAAATAAAATGTGAAATAACTCCTCAGTTTCTTGAACAAGAAATTTGTAAATGAAATTTCACCTTCTGCCCAAGGGAGAAGTATCAAACTGATAATTACTATGGAGGTGAAGGCAATGGAGAAGCATCACTTTGGCACTCACAGGAGAATATGGGGAATTATGATAAATATCTTAATTACTTTTTAATCTCACAGTATAGAATAGTATCTCTTCTATTTTTTTATAATCAAATGACCTACACAAGTTATCAGTTTCATAAAAGGGGCATCTACTTTGGAAAATCTTTGTAACACAAGATTTCTGATCCTGTTTAACTCTTTGCTTGCAATTTGGAAGTGCAGCATCAATTGTTATTGAGCACCATATTTTGACTAAAATTATTTCACCGTTTGTGTAGGGTATTATTTTGCAACATTTCAACAAACCACAACATAAGAGGAAGATCATTTTATTTCAGAACACTCACACACAGTCTGCCACATACTTATTTACACCAAGACATGTTGATTCAGGTGGTTAGTCCAGCTTACAAGACATGGAGACATTTTACATCCATGCACATTTTTCCAGGAGTCTTTTGCATTGGTACAGTGTGTGGCAGAACCAACTTGGTGACCACATATAGATGGTGAATATGGCTTTTTCCAGCTTTCAGGAGCTCAGAGTATTTAGACCCTTCACAATGACTCAACTTTGGAAACCATTAAGGGTTGCTTAGTGTCCTTTTTTATTCAGTCTGTTTGTCCTGAGAATAGGAGTGAGCAAAAGGCTAGGAGAGGACATAGCATGCACAAATGACCCAAACTGACCAAAGGGATATTTCATACCACCCAATATCACCCTCATCAATAAAAGCAAAGAAAAAAGAAGCAGGGAAAGGGAGGTGTCTTCCATGGAAATTGTTTAGACAAAGGCTGTACACTGATCTCTTTATGGGAAGGAATGAGTGATTTCTTTTGCTTTGCTGGTTTGCCTTTCCCCTTTTGAACTGTATTTATCTCAAACCATGAGTTTTTGGGATTTATTCCCCCTTCCTATTTTTTCCCCATAGATTCTTGGAGTGTGTCAGGGAGGAAGGGAGAGAGAAAGTGCCTGTATTGATGTTTGACTGCTGACTAGAGTCAACCCACCACAAGCAGAAACACTTTTCTTCAATTTTTCCCACCAATTTCCTTGCTTTCCAATAAAATCCCAAAAGAACTGGAATCATCACATTTACCATTTTGTTAATTTTATCCGGAAACAATAAGTACTAAAAAGAATATACCTTTCATTTTTATTAATTTAACTTTCATTGGTTTACATTCCTATTAGAATAGTCATCTGTCTACTTCTTTAAGGCAGCAAGACACCAAAACAAAAGCTAGCTCAGAGTGAAGATTCACAAAGAAATAAATGACTCTCAGTATAATGATTTCAGGTGGCCTATCATTATTTTGAAAGGATAATTATTTATGAAGAAGGATTTAAACATCAACATTAGGAAGATGTGTTTTGTTTTAGCACCTCTTACCACAAACTGCACAAAAATGAGATTTCCATAGATAGAATTTCTCTTTTCTTCCTTTATTTCTGCTTTGAAATGAGACAAGCCAGTTGGAGCTTTTGGATTTCTGGGGAAAAAAATAATATATATATGTGTATATATATGTGTTCTTATATATATATATATATATATATATATATATATATAAGAAATGAGAAAGTATTGCAAGTGACATTCAGCAGCATTGTGTTGTTACAAACATGTGCTATGCAGGAGCACTTTCGTTTACATGCTGAACAACCATTGAAGAGAGCTGTTAGCAGGGTATTTTAGAGAAGTACCTGTGGCATTTTTTGACATAGCAGCTCCTCTGAGTGTAAGTTATGGTTGCTAAATTACTTTTCTGTGCTTAGACTGAGAAGGTCTCTGAGAAAATTTATAGGTGTTATTCTTGTAGTGGCTAGGTGACAAATTACCAGAACTGAAAACTGGAGCTTTCCCTTAAGGAAAATAAATCGAAAATAAATCAGTGTGTTAACAAATTGCAATACCCTCTTGAGAAAATTAGTTACATTATCAAAGAGAAATTACACTGATTTCAAGAAACTCTGAGGTTCCTTCTGCAGTTATCGTGTGATAATATTTTGTTTAGGCACTGTAACTGTACTCACAAAAAGATGCAACAAATGAATTAGTAATTCTAGTTCTATAATAGAAAATAATTTAAACCTGTATCATAAAATTTAAGTGGGTTTGTTGTTTCTCAATGACTTGAATATGTTGGGTTTCTTCTGGGTGTTTGTTAATTTTATGGGGGGATTCAGCAACAGATCTCATACCCAAATAAAGTTCTAAAAATAGGTACATATACAAACTACATTTTCAAATTCACATCACAATCAATGGAAATCTTCATGTCATGTCATATGTGAGTACATTAAGATATCTAAGATATCTTAATACATAAATTCACACTGGAATCTATCATCTAGAAAACTATACTAAGGAAATTTTAGCAGATGATGTGATTTCACTGCTAAATACAAAGCTCTTAATAACTCTTAGGCTGTGCAGTAACTCTTTACTAACTAGAAATTTACTAGAATTTCTAAAGACCTGAATTTTTATGGGAAAACCCCCCAAAAAAGAAACCAACCCTATTCAAGCAAACAGCCTTCCCCTAAAGAAAACCCCAACAGTTGATATCCATTATCCACAATGTCTAAACTGGCATTAGATACCTACAGTTAGCAATGGAATCCTTCCCATTAGACTCCATAGTCAAACATTTTTTTACTGCATGTATAAAAAATACCAGGCTCGTCTCATTGGAGACTATGATCTTGTGGGTCCCTTGCAACTCAGGACATTCCATGATTCATCAGATTTTAAGCACTGAAAAAGTAGGCAAGCTCTTTAACCTAACAGGGCTGTCAACAGAAATAGGCACCGCAGAGGACAATCAACCTCATGCAACAATGAGACAGGCATGATGAATCATTCACTGGACTAATTTAGAGATATTCTGAAAACATGTAGTAATATAACCTAAAAAATAGACTGATCTCTCCTGACTTCTAAAAGTCAGTGAGAATGTCTTGTTACCATGTCTCATTTTTTTCAAAGCCAGTGGGAAACTTCAGCATCTACAGAAAAGTACAACATTTGGAAGACTTTGTAGCCTCAATTAATTGATACAGTCACTACGTCTTTCTGAGGACTAGTTTTCTTTATCCAGCAGATTTAGAAAATATTTCTAATATAAATAATGAGTGTTTCCTGAAAAAGAGACAATTTTTTTCAACTACAAAATAAACAAAATACTTAATTTCCCTACATTCTAGTTTCATTTAAAACAACCTTTTTTTCCCCTCCTCTTTCCATGTAAAAAATATTTGTTTCAGGTCACCAGGTCTCAAAATGAAAATACTGACATAGATATTCTTCTTTTTCTTTCCTGTCTCAGTTACATTCTCCTGCAATCTTTTAAGTTAAATCTTCATAGACACTGGATATTGTCTATTGTGCCAATCAGAGCAATGTAAGATTCCAGTAGATTTCTATGCTATCAGAATAGAAAAAATATTTCAAGAACATGTTTTATAGTTCACCAGTCACTAAATTGTGGTAAAGAATATTTTTTGCCTATATAAGAATGTCTTCTTGGAAGATATGTGCTCCCCAGTCTTATTTTCTGGGACCACTGAGCATTGGCGTGAAGTTAATTATATCATTTGCCTCACTCCTTAGAAAATCCATAGGGTTTGCTAGCAGCACTTAGAGGGAATGACATCCAGCATGGTTAAGAAAGGATGCATTACACTGACAGATTAAATAGCTATGAAAAGGACAATAAGATTTAAGATTCTACTGCATGCCTTAAAACCTGAGCTGAATTTTTAAAGTCTGTAAATATTAGGCTGGTGTTTAAGTGTAGAATTCTTGTATTTCATATAATGTGTATCTCTGAGAAAGGGTCCTGCATGTCCTGAGAAAGCGCATTGTTCAGTCTGTCCTCATGCTGTTAATCATAACAGTGCTCATGGGGGAGTCAGTCCTTGGAGCCTCCCTTACATTAATGAAGTCACCAAGCTCTCTATTCACACTTTGCAGTAATTCTTACTTCAAACATACATCTGTACAGAGTGCTGTTGATATTTTATGTACTAGTCTCTGGAGTTGTCTTTGTCTTTAAAACTTGGGTATTTTTTTCCTTAGTAACATATCTTAATGTCAAAATTTAAAAGCTGCTTGATCACCAAGCATTTTGGACAGAAATACATGAGTAGATCTACATTGTATATAAAACTGCAGTGATTTTCAGTATAGGATCCCAGATCATCCCTTATTCTTAACTGTTAGCTCTCTCCCTTGACTCTATTTCAGCCATTTCTACGGAGCTCCCGTCAAGAGAGTCCAGTTGCCAAGACCTCAAACACAGACAGAAGTGCAACAGTTTTGTCTCTTTACATTCTATATAATCCCTCTTCTCCATCTCAGTGACCCTTGGAGTCTCAAAAAACTGCAACAAGCCCTCAGGCAATGCACTGGAGAATAAAGCACCTAATTGTTTTCACACTTAAAAAAAAAACCAAACAAAAAACTCAAACAAAAACAAAACTTCAGTATACCCCTCATAATATTGCTGAACTTTTTGTTTTGAATAAAACAATGTACCTATTTGAGGCATCTCACATAAAGCCCTGGGAAAAACGAAGGTCAATACTATGCCTTTTAGACATACCTGTCTGGTGTGGGGATGTAAGCCATTCTGTGCCATTTGGGCAGGAGCAGTAGGGAGTTTTGTCCCTTTGACAAAAACCGTATCTGTTACTCAGTTCTTTCTACACTGGTACATAAAACGTCTGATAATGACCTCAGGAAACTTCCCTGGAAGTCTTCCCAAGTCAAAATGGGCTTATGATAGTGTGACATGCATCACTAGTGGCCTTTAAGTCTTGTAGTTTTAATCTAACACATGCAAGAAGAAAGAGGAAAGGATGATTTTTATGCAAAATTTAATGAATGTTCCTTCAATGCTATGTCCTTGAAGTATTATAAAGTCATTACCAAGCACTAGCCTTGCACTTCTTATTGTTTCACACTGCATGTGGTGTTGATTATTAGGGTAGTACTACACATTTACTTGAGATAACATTGTAGGCACAAAAAAATCCCCTCACTATATAATCAGGTCTACTCTACATATGGGATACCTGAATTTTTTATACACATGAAAATAGAGAAAGGTCTTGTCTAGGTCAAGGTATATCTTGTCCTTTGTCAAACAAATCAGCAAGGACTTCTTATGCACATTGGTATTTAAATTTGTGTTTACACAAGTGGAATTTGGCAGTGGATGGCAACCTTTGTGAGGAATGACTGGAACTTCCCAGTGCTGGGCACAGACACTTCCATTTGGCACCAACGGAACCAGCTCAGGGCATGGCTGACCCTCACAGCCAAGGTGATGGTGCTGTAAAAGCTCTTATGACTTCTTTCATATAACCCATGTACTATAACAAAAAGAGAAATAAAGACAGAAGAAATCAGACAGAAATGAACAAACACAAATAAATATCACAGGATCACACCGAATCACAGAGACCATCAGTATCATCAACCCAGCAAAACCATAATCATTTCTAAACCATATCCCAGGTGCCACATCCAAAAATTTCTTGAATACTTCTAGAGAAGAGACTTCACCTCCTCCCTAGGCCACTTATTCCAATGTCTAAAGAAACTTTCAGTGAAAAATTCTTCTAGTATCTAATCTGAACCTTCCCTAGAACAACTTAAGGCCATTTCCTCCTGTCCTTTTGCTTAAGACATGCAGAGGAGAATGATCCCCATATCACTACAACCTCCTTTCAGGTAGTTTAGAGAGTAATGGGGTCCCACTGAGCCTCCTCATGCCCAGACTAAAAACCCAATTTTCTTAAACTGCTCCTCATAGGACATTTTTTTAGATCCTTCACCAGTTCTGTTGCCCTTTTTGGACACACTCCACCATCTCAATGTCCTTTTTGAAGTGAGTGTCCCAAAACGGAACGCCGTACTTGAGATGCAGCCTCACTAGTGCTGAGTATAGGGATGCAGCCACTGCCCTGGTCCTGCTGGCCACACTACTGCTGATACAGTCCAGGATGCCGCTGGCTTTCTTCATCACATGGGCACACACTGGCTGACATTCAGCTGTACATCAGCCAGCATCATCAAGTCCCATTCTGCTGAGCAGCTCTCAAGACCCTGTCCAAAGCCTGTAGTGTTGAATGGTGTTGTTGTGACCCAAGTGCAGGACCCAGATTTTCACCATACTGAACCTTGTGCAGTCAGCCCATCAATCCAGTCGAGATCCCTCTGCAGAGCCTTCCTCCCCTCCTACAGATCAACGCTCCTGACTAACTTAGTGTCATCTGTGAACTGACTGAAACTGGACTCAATCCCCTCATTCAAATCATTGATAAGGAACTTAAACAAGACTGGGGCCAGTACTGAGCCCTGGGCAACACCACTAATGACAGGACACTGATTGGATTCAGTTCCATTCACCACCACTCTCTGGGCCTCGCCATCCACATAATTTTTTATCCAGTACATGAACAGTGCATCCACTGAAACCAGGATCAGTTGTTTTCTCCAGGACCATGCTGTCAGAGACGATGTCAATGATTGTACTTCACCAATGTCTAGATATACAGCTGTATGTGCTAGACAGAAATCTAGATTCACAACTTTTCCTTTATCCACTAAGAAGGTCACCTTGCCATAGAAGGAGATCAGGCAACCTGTCATCAAAAATAAAATTATCAAAACCTATTATCAAAGGATTTGTCCTGCACCATGGTATTATTTGAATTCATCCACTCTGGCAAAAGAAAGCACAAAAAAAATAGATAAACAACAACTCCCCTCTCCCCAACCCAAATGTGTTTTGATTTGTTTTTATGTCTTACAACAGCAGGTTTAACTAAATTCCTAACAATAAGAATTTTTACTTGACTCCTTCTGTCCTTCAAAGTAGTTGCAAAACTGTACTCTGCATTATCAAAGGAGTTTTTATGTTGAAAATTTATCTTAAATGCTTATAACTCATACACTTTGTTTTCCACCAAAAAATCTCCACCCCATTATAATTTCTTAATCTAAATCTAAACCATAGCTCTCAACAAAATAATATCTTCTGAAATAATAGCTACATTTTATTGCAATGTCTGAATTTTTGTCCTGCATTTAAATTTGGAGATGATTAGAGACATTTTACAGACAGCAATGTTTACTCTGAAATTATATGTCAAATGCAAATGTATAATGGATTAGGAAATTGAATTTAAATTTATTCTGCACTTACACTGAGACATATGTCTAGGTCTCCTTCTCAAAGAAAAATCACACAATGTATATGCAGAAAAACATACAGGAATGTTATTATCAAAGGAGGCAAAGACACATAAGGCTGCTTTGAAGCATACTGGGAAAACAATAATTTTCCACATTTTGAAGTAAATTTTATTTCAATAATAACACCAGAAAAAGAACAAGGTTTAAAAGATGGAGAAAAAATAAGGTCTTGAGTGTTAGCTATAACATTTTCCTCTTAAAGCTAGATAATGTATTTAATTACAGATATTCTTTCTGCCATTCTCTGTCACACACACACAGACACACACATGCATACGCATCTATCCAAAACAAGCAGCAGTGGTCTAGAGCTCAATTTATTCACTCTCTCACAAATATTTACTAGCACTTATGGTGTTTAAATAAGTTTTTGGACATGGTATCTTTATTCCAGAAGGCAGAAGTCTCCCACAAGAAATTTGTCTCACCTTCCTGCTGCCTTCACTGGCACTTGGTCACCTAAAATGTAAGTAGGCTCTCTGCAGGCAAGCTTTTAGTCAACATGGACAATTGTTCATTTTATTCAAAAGCAGATGTATTTTTGGACAGCAGTGTAGTGGTCAGTAGTGTAGTTCCCTAGACAATACTTACCTGATGTCCTTCAATTCAAATCGGCTCAAAAATAAGGATGTAAACTGCAACAGAGGTAAGATACCTCTCTCTTTGATACCTAAGTTTATGTTTGAATATAAACATTAATCCTAACAGGTGTATGGTTGAGAAAAGTACCTACCAGGTTTTTCAAAATTAATCACATGAACACCCTCAATTGCATGAAAAAACACCTTCTAAACATCTTTAAATATATTACAATTAATATTTATTGGGAAATCGAATGGGCTATAAAAAGGTTACAGAGTTATTTAAGTAAAATGTCCATCAGGTTTTGTATTTCTTAAAAAATATTTAGTAAGTACACAGAAAACTTGATGGCATTTCATCTAGAAAATGTGTATTTCATTTGTTCTAGCAACGAGTAAGAAGCTAATTGTGTGTGAAGATGTTAACACAAATCAAAAGACAGAGAAACTTGTGAGATGTCATTTGAAGGAAGATGACATCTGCATATGTGATCAATGCCCAAATTTTCAGTAAAACGTCTTAAGGGGAAAGATGAGAGCAAGAGATGGACAAAAACAAAGCTGTATGCATGTCCTAACATGAAGATAAAAAAAAAAGTATCCTTGGCAAGAAATGCAATATATATTTACACACACACAATGCAATATGTATTTACACACACACAAGATAATGCTGTCATTTTCTTTTAAAGATTTTAGCAATCTTAATACTGTGCATGTGCTTGTTGTAAAAAGAATTCCATGTAATCCTAATGAATTCCAAGAATATTTTTTCATATTAAATATCTATGGTATATCACTGTTCATGTTTATGAAATTCAGGCAGACAGAGAATTTTCACTTAGATACATTACTATCTGGAACAAATAGAAATCTGTATTTACAATATCCCTAACTCTTGATAGAGTTCATTCATTTATTAAATGGAAAATTTTTGTGCAGCTGAATGGATCTGAAGCAATAAAACCCTTTTGGCATCATAATTATTTTGGTCAGAAACAACACATTGCTGGCTGCAAAAGCCAGAGTGTTTGTGATGTTTTTATTCCTGAAAGAAATAAAATATCAATGTTAAATATATTTGTCTCCAAGGTCTTTTATTTTATATTTGAAGTAGCAAAGTACAAAAGATTACAGCTTTTAGCAAATATATCATGATTCATTATATTAATAGTCTCACCTATTCTAAATGTTTTTCCTCCTCATATGATCATGAAGATGCTGTATTTTCTCCAGACACTCATATTGCATGCTACGTTGCTGACATTACTGAGGCAGTCGGGTAATAAATACTACCTTGTGATTTCCATTTTTCTGAATTCGTAAATCCATAATGGAATTTTTTATTCTAGAAAAAAAGATTCTCTTAACAGTGTATTAAAAAAGTTAAAAGCAACTAAATGCAGTCAAAACTACTTAAGGCAGAAGCCCAAAGACTTGTGAAAATTGGTAATTAAAGACAAGTGAACTTAAGAAGCTGAAAAATTATAATGGAAATTTCAGAAGTGATTATTTTATAAACATGATTCTTAGAGCCAACTGTAAAGGCTAAAAGCAAACAGAAGCAAGGAATTGATTATTGCATTCTATTAAGTACTCTGTAACCAACATTTAAAAAAGGTCCAGCAATTAAGGTGCCATGACTTTTAAAATGTCTAACACACTGTTTGAGTAGCTTTATTTCACACAAGAAATGCAAGTGGCACATGCAACAACACCATTATAAACTCACTAAGCAAAAGAGAAATGAATGCAACATATCAAGTATTGCCATGTACTAAAATAAATTGTTTGTGAAATCTGTGAAAAGGCCCTAAGGCATCCATCTCTGTGAGAATCTCAGCCAAAAGGTATGAAGAACCCTCAATTCAGTTCCTCTGTATATATCAAATGGAAATTGCTTGTCATCATTGCCTTTCACAGATGATTACCATCCATCATTTCTTATTTGTCATTTACACCAACTCCCCATTTCCTATGACACCTATATCTGGTGATAAAATTTTCAGTCATGATACTTCTATGTTGTCCCCTATGTCATCTGTTAGACTTCAGATTTTGGTGTGTGTCCTTCACTCTGATCAGAAAACTAATTAATTATTGATTTTTTTTCATCTCAAGTATTTAAAATAACTGGACTTCCTTACTCTTATTAAATAGAATGTCAAGTAGTCTTTGCTAAGGCTGTAGAACATTCTGTGAAAATGGTTTCTTAGAACAAGTACTGTGTATTACTCTTTTCTGAATCACTCTTTTGGAAGATAATATTCTTCCCAAAGTTTTTTGGGAATTTTCTTCCAACTCAAGACTACCTACTTGAGAAGTAACACTATTAGTGTTATTTTTTATACTTTTTTGTAAGCATTGGAATTTATCTTTATTATTATGATTGTCAGTTAAAATATTGCAACCTGGAGCAGTTTTATTCTTCTAGAAAGAGAGAATTGAATTTACAGAAAACATGTTAACATAAAAGTCTTTCTTCAGAAGGCTTCAAACAGAGCTTGTGTACAAAGCTACAGTTTAAGGAATGTTTGATCATCTGCCTACTAAAATAATTTGAGACAGACTTCTTTGAAAGATTGCAGTCTTGATGAGTAGTAGATATGAACAACTGAAGATTTTAAAAATAATAATTTCCTGAAACTCAAAATAAACAAACAAACAAAAACAAAGCCAAAAAACCCCACCCAAACTAACCAACAAAAGAAAAAACACCAAAAAATGCAAAACAAAGTATGATTGAGAAGGAAAAACCCAAAGAAAATTCTATCCATAGACTAATAATAATATAGGGTGAATTTTTTATAAGAATATATATACTAAATAATCATTACACATTAGGATGTCAAAGCAACATGAAGGCAAATTTACTAGAACAACCTGCCTAATAGAGGCAAGGAGATATCAAGGAGATATTAAAGCTACTTTATAAAGTCGTTCACCATTCTGCACATAAAAGTTCAAAGAGGATCAATTCAAACAAAGGAAAGAACAAAGGAGGGATCCTTGGACAATTAGAAGTCTAAAGGGACTTCATCTTATGTAGAATGAAAAAGCTTGGGTGATTTATCCTGTCATAACGAATATTGAGAAGAAAGATGACCTCTGAAACATACCATGGAAAATGGCACAGAGAGAAAGAAAACAACTAGCTAATAAAGACAATTTGGGCTCAAAACCAAATGCATATAGAATAGAATTCAGTATACTAAGGTTATAAATTAGGAAAATAATTTAACCATCTGAGAGGTACAGGAGCAGACTTGCAATCAGACTAGCAGAGGAAAGCCAATGATCATTTTGAAAATATTTGAAAAGCCACAACATTTACCACCCCGCAAAACAGTTTAATGCTGTTATTTAAAAGAAATCTGGCTTCCTGCAACACCAGTCAACTTAATGACCTAGAACATCTTTTCTAATCCCACATTTCCTTTAATTAACTAGGGTATGTGGTGAGACATTGGGCACAGATATGGATTTAATGGTCACCTAAACATTCATGGTGGAAAAAAAGTATAACTAGTTCATAACCTCTCATGTATCAAGCACTTAATTGGGACAAGTGAAATGTTACATATTTTCCACAATATACAGAATAACTAAAGATAACTGTTTCTTCTAAATCTATGTAATGTTCCTGTCAAGAAACAACTAAATCTTTTAGAAATGTTTACATTGGATTTTTTTCCATTTAAAAAGGACATCATATTTTCACTGGTGTATTTGGGAATGTAGATTAAGGACATAATTGATCTCATAATATTACAAATCTCTGAAAAGAATTTCACTCAATTTTAAAGCTATTGCAAATCTGAGCCATAGAAACATTTCCATAGATGCTTAGCACACTGAAAATGACACAAAGATGATGAAATTTTACTGTGAGGTGAGTCACAATCAACATTGCAGAACTCTAAGGATTGCAGGAGGTTTTTTCCATCATGATTTGCAGGTTTTTTGTTTTTTCTTCTGGTTTGTTTGTGGGGTCCGGGTTTTTTTTTCCGATTTGTTTTTTAATTTCTAGTTTCAAGACCAACAAAACTTCCGGTTATTTATGTGGTAAGACAGAGATAGTGCTAAAGGCAATCCTGCCTCCAGTACATTGCAGCTGTGTTAATTACCAAAGAGTGGGAACAGCCTTGCCCTCACAGCTGGGTGTGATAAAAGAGTGAGTT
>JBBMKD010000001.1:72320453-72416858 GCA_037834095.1 Argya squamiceps | reverse complement strand
TCATCCCACTCAGGTTGTATTCTGACTCTGTCAGTGGTCTTTTGTATTGTTGCATTTATTTTATTTTACCTTTTTTTTCCTTCTTCCTATTAAATTGTATTTCTGACTTGGAGCCTCTCACTCATTTTGCTTTCAAACCACTACAAGCACATAGTAAATGTATGATTCTATCTTCAAAATTGTAGGTTTTTTTTACTATGTAGCTTATTTAGTCCTTTAGAACTTGCTAAATTCAAATAAATTGTTCTCTGTTAAAAGCTGTAGTAAATATGATGTAGAATAAAGCCTAAAATAAGCTAGTTTTTGACTCGAGATATATTTGTGGAAGTATGGATCATTTTTAGTTCACATCTCATTTCTGAATCTGCCTTGAGTGTTGATGCAAAATTCATTGACATGAATTTTTACGTAGTCTTCCTGATCACAAGAATTTTAATGCAGATGGCATTAGAATTGTACAAGAATTCTTACTTGGCTTATAATTGCTTCTTTTTAAGGATATAAAATCAATTTAAAAACTTGACATGACAAATGCTATTATTGAATATAGATCTTTTTGTTAAAGGAAGATGACAGTTCCTTTCTGTAACTGTGACAGACATCTTACTCTTACCTGATCAACTGAAACAAGATCTCATTTTAAAACTGAATCTCAACTATCTTTAGAACTTGTTTTATACATTAGAACCTTACTGTGAATGACTTTATTTGAAAGAAATAAGTGGCAAGTACTCTTTAAAAACACATTTGATCTCCCTTAGAGCTGCAGCTTTCTCAGTTTTCTTCTTGCTCTTTATTTTCTCTGAGTTTCAATGCAATTTCTTATTTTCTTCCCTTTCTTTCTCTTTCAGATCAATCTACTTCTGATCTGTCTAGTCTGACTTCACAGACTGCATTTCCTCTTACAGCTCTTCCTTGACCTGAGCAATTTGAGGGATAAAAGGTACATTTTTCAGAAAAGATATAAGGAATTTGTTATGCATATATTGTGAAACTGTTTTAAGAGGTGCTAAAAATAGAATTCTGTAGTCTATTTACATGATAGCTTTAAAGAGGATGAAACACAAATGAAGCAGTGAACAATAATTTAAAAGTGAAACAAATCATACCTAGATAACATGTAGAAGCAATAACACTAAATACATCTTGTGCTCATTAAATGCCACTGATTTGGCCTGCTCATGAGTCGGTTATTGTGTGCTAGACACCATATGGACATGGCTATGGACAGCTAAGGCAGCACAACTGACTTTATTTTCCAGGCCCAGAAATTTCTGCAAATCTACCTTCAGCTATTTTCTCTGAGTTCGTTTGCTGTTTAAAGCTGGTAAAGACGAGACCAGTCATATTTAATATTTGAGTATTGAGTAAAATGACATATAACTAATCACAGAGGAATGTAAATCTATAATAGCAGTAGTATTGATTTTTACAGCCATGGTTGATTATTCTATTCACTTACTTTTTTTCTCCCAGAAACAGTGTTTCTTCAAAGAATTTATCAATTAACAGTTTGCTGAAGACTGCTGCTCCCTAAAACAGTAATTCTGTTTGGATTTTTATAATTAATGTAATATTTAGGTTGAAAAGAGTGTTAATGCAACTCTGCATTGACTGTAGTATCTAGCTCCGAGCATTCTATATGCTGGCTTTGAGAGTACCAGACTTTCTAAAATAGGCAATATCTAGACTTAAGTTGATTTGTTCTCAAATGGGCCTACCAGAGACTTGTTGTATTCTTAATTGATGACTCTGCAAATGGTTCAACTCATTGTGTCTTACAGTTCATTTAATAGTCTGCACATAAGTATATCATAAAATATAAGTAATGGGATACATGTAATATGTAGTGAACTGCTTACTATATGTTCAGAATTTCTCCTTCAAAAGGATGCACGAAATAAAAGTGGAAACAATCATGTATTAAAATGCATCAAAATCTTGCCAGTGAAACCAGGTAAATTACAAGTCAGAAATGGATTAAATTGATGGGAAATTATGATGTTGAAAGGAATACTACATTTTCTTTGGCAAAATAGGTGAAAAACTTCACAGTAGAATTAAATAAACTGATTGGTAAGTACAAATGTCTCCATAGAATTATTGGGCTATTCTATTCCATTCCATTCTACTTGTTGTCAGAGAAAAGCTTTGTAAAACAGTGCCTTTGTTGCAAATAAAACATGTCATGCTAAATAAAATAAATCACAAAAGCAGGCAAGTGTACAAGGGTATTTAATACTTAGTTGTCTCAGACCTCATTCAAAGAGCGTTTCTCACATGAAAAACCAGACAGGTGAAGAAGAACCTTTAAGAAACATGAGTATGACTCTTTTCCATAGGACTGGTAACAGTAAAAATTGCTCTTGCTCTAAATTTAGGAAAGAAATAATAACTCCAGGACCTTAAGTGAACTGGTGAAATTAAAAACTGGAATAAGTGCGCATTTAAAAGGTTTATGACATGAATATTTTATTATATTTTTTCTTCTTCTTTTGCAAATGTTAACTTCTGTAATTTAGCATATTCCTCTTCACAAACAGAAAATGGACTTTCTGTTTTAAAGTCTGATTAAAAATAACTATGACTTAAATCATAAGAGAAGGTAGAGGAGTTTAGTATTCAACAAAGAAAACATTAGTGTCTGTGAAGTTTTTGTCAATGAAGTTTACTGAGG
Organism: Argya squamiceps; assembly: GCA_037834095.1. Classification (NCBI taxonomy): domain Eukaryota; kingdom Metazoa; phylum Chordata; class Aves; order Passeriformes; family Leiothrichidae; genus Argya; species Argya squamiceps. Next base: position 72,414,181 of record JBBMKD010000001.1, on the reverse strand, counting down.
CTTCTTCAGTTAAATGAAAAACTGAATGTCTGAGAACACTCTGCAAAAGTGTATATTTAGCATGCCTAAGACTTTATCCTTTTTGACCTGTACTGATCCCAGAAAACAAGATCCTATATGCCTAAATGTTTGAGAAAAACATGTTCAAAATTTGTGGTGACTGCATAGAGAAGAGACAGTATTTCAAGGTTCTCAAGTGTTTCATGCAGTGTTATTTATGCACTGATATATGCTATGTAAATTAGAATTAGTTAATTATATTTAAATATACTGTCAGGAAAAGCACTTATCATCATATTCATTATTTGATCATTTGACCTAAAAAATCTCTCAAATATTTCTTTCATGACTCATTAAAGGTAGCCTAATAGACAATAACAGAAACTGCATTTTTCCATTTCTTCATTAATTGTAGCGTGCTTACAAATTCATTTGTACAGCATGATCCTCTTTTTTGTTGTTTTTTTTCCTCCTCTGGCAGTATGTTGTACAAGTTCTGTCAGAAGAGAAAGGGCACTTCTGTGTTAGATCTTGGAACAGACAGGAAAATGATAGCAGCTTAACTATGAAGTAGGCTCCAGTACTGTCAAAACCTGGATGCCTATGGCCATCTCTTAAAGCAGACATTAAAACATCCAGCTGAAGTTTGTCTAATCTAACTTTAAGTATCAACTATTTTGATATTTTTGTTGGAACTATACATGCTACATGCCTTATAAAGCCAAATTAAAAGATACAAATAAGTGTTCAGGGAGAATATTCCATCTTACTATAAACTTCCTAATTAGTTAATAGTTGTATTCCAGATTCCATTGATCTATTTTACTTGATAACTTTAGGATGAGATATTTAAATTCTGGAAGTACTCATTCTTTCCATCATTTACAAAGAAGTCTAAAACCACGGGCTCAGCCATAAGTGAAATTGGTAAGCTTTGTGAACTGGTGTTATGACTCACCCCAGAAGGCAAGGGTAACCCAGGTTCTTCATAGATCCCTTGGAGTGAATTAGAGTGAATGATCAGTGTCTGTAAAAATATATATATATATGTAATAGGTTTATTTTAGAACAATTTGGTCGCAATGGAAAGCGGGTATGTAGCCATTGGGGTTATTATCTATAGTAATACAGAAATGAGAATGAATAAAAATAGCACTTAAAAAAACATAAAAGGAAAAGAAATAGAGAGACTGGTTAAGAGTAAAAAGATTCATAATCACCACCCACAGAGACTAGACTTGATTGTTCAGCTTAGATGCTCCTTGGTCAAAGCCATGGTCCATTGGAGGTGGGAGAGGCAGCCCACAAAGCACAAAGTCTGATGAATTAAAATACATTGAGGCTTTGTGTGCCAGTTGCAGACACCAGAAGAGCAGGCAGGAAACCTTCTATTTTAATTTTCTGACTCCATCTTTTATACATTTAATTCAGAAGGCAAAAGACTGGCTACACAGTTTGCCACCTTTCTGATCTGGTTGGTGAACATCACCATCAATCATATTTCTCCTCCCAGAGGAGAAAAATGTAAACAAAATAGATAAATTCTAAATATATACGTAGTTTACGTGAAGCTGTGTGAGAATTTCCACTACAAACTAGAAGCACTGAAAAGCAGGAAAATTCAGGGCAACAGCTCAGCAGAAATGCTCAGGTACCTCCCCTGGACAGGGGTGGAGCTTTCAGTCCACTGAAGTTTCTGACGGAAACCCTTAGGAATGACTCTGGGGGCAGTTTGGGAGACTTTGATGGTCTATGACACCCTCTAAAGCATGACAGCTTCCCCCTCTGTCAGCACAGTTGAGTCAGGTATGACCTCTCAGACCTTCCCCTGAGACAGAGGATGGGGATTTTTATAACTGAACAGTTGTGTAAAGGAGGGCAATTAGCATAACAAGAAGCACCATTTGGTCCTGTAGCCTTTAGGCAGTGGCAGTTCATGCCCTCTGTCTTATGCAATCTTATGCAAACTAGCTATTACACATCCCAAAACTCGCGGGCACCTCTGTGTGTGTGTAAACCTGGCACCTGACAAATGGGCAAATAGTTCTACTCATTAGTGATTAGCAACCCAGTCTCACAACTGGGAATAAAATCCTTTGACAAGAAAAGTAGATAATTAAGATTCTTTGCTTGGGCAACAACTGAACAAGTACTTCAGAAATTAAGAGCATAGAGAGGTAGATATATAAATTCAGGTAATAAAGTCTTTTCTGGATTAATTTCACTGTCTTTTGAGACAAAACTTCTTTGAATAACCTCTTAGGTAGACTCTTTGATTTAAACAGGTTTTTCCATCCCAGCACAGACTGTATACGCCACTCTTTCTCTACTTCTTGTTGCATTCATATAGCTTTCTCTCTTTTTTTTCTTTTTGAGCAATATTTTCTTGAAATTTAAAATGGTTCCAAGATAAAATGCAATTATTTTTAAAATAACTACGCAAAGAACTCAATAAATAAGAATTTATTTAAATTTATGCTTCATACAGTATATACTCTGAATTTTAGTTATATTTACCTGTTTTTAAATACAAAGGAATTAGTAATTGTAAAGATAATAAGAAGTCCTATAAGCAAAGATTTATTTCTTCTTAATGCAGGTGTCTAAAACTGGTTGGTTGAATCACACTTTAAAATGCCTATGCTTCTTTATTTAGCATCAAGATAGCTGGAAAGAAAACTCTATGGTTGATAACAAGCAGTAAGCAATAAGCAAAATTCAAGAAAGAAAATATGTTAAAAAACCCTTAAACTTTAACCTTTCATTTTTGATCTATATGAATCTCAAAGTAGCTTCAGTAGAGTTATTGAGACATGCATGCCAAATTGCATGTGGATAAAGCAGAAAGACACTCAAGGTGAATTTGAATTAAGATTTAACAGAGCTGAATTAAATAGGCTTTTTTTGTAAGTCTAAAATACATCTTTATAAATGAGTAAGATTTCTATTCAGTATTTTCATTATGAGTTTCTTCTTTCAGCTACAGTTTGTCTTATTGCCCTTATCTAAAAAATGCATTATTGGGCCTTGATTCATTATCTACATACCAATTAATTCCTTTTTTACTTCATTTACTCTTTTTTCCTCTTGACTTCTGCCTCAGTAAATTACCTCTTCCATGGAGAACAGGTGAACAGAAAGTGAAAAATAATTGGGTATAGTAACTAATGAAGTTAGTTGCCTGAAATTCTATAAAGCAGTGCAGAAATCTTTCTATTTAAAGTAAAACTTACCACATTGTCAACCTCCACAGGATAAATGTCAAAGGTCATTAGATCTTTGCTGTTAAGTCTCAAATGGATAGGAAAATGTGCTACACCACTGGCATTTATCCATATTTAAACATTTTCAATCCTGATTTTGATTAGTGTGAGGACTTTTTGAAATTATTCATTACTGAAGCACATGATATGCCAATAATGTCATGTAATAGCAAGACACATAATTACCCAAGTGTATTAGATACTTTATTTTTTTTTTTAATATGAGTGAATGTATCAGCTCAATTCATATAATTATATAGATTTGGGACTGAATGTTTAAGTGCTTTCTTTGGTTTCACAAAATCCGTCTAACTAAGGTGCTTTAAGCAAAAAAAATCCTGACAAAATTAATGGGTTATTAGTTTTACATCAAAATTTAATAATCATTACCAAAAAGCATAAACCTTTTTCTAGGATTAGTTAAAAACATCAGAAAGAAAAGTATCAGGTGGTCCAATATCTTGCTTTCCCACATACTAATTCTGGAATTATTTCTCAGCAATTCATCAAGATTTAATTCATCTGCTTTTCTTAATTATTTCTTACAGGATTCTTTCACAAATTTTAACAAAAACAGATATGTGGACCTTAATATGTTCCCAAAAGGGATGCTGCCTGTGGTTTGCACAGTTCTCTCAGTTTACTTTTGATAGACTTTTGATACTTAATCCAAATAAAGTTTCTTAGGTGAAAATAATTTGCGAGTTAATTAGATGTAAATTTATATATCACATCATCAGCCAGGAAAGAAACAAACTACTGAGCTTTTTCAACATATAAAGCAAAAGTATTGGTCTAGAAACAGTCTGTAAAGAAGTTAAATTCATTACTTTTTATCAACACATTTATCTTGTTCAGGAATAGGATCAATCACTCCAATCTATTGACTTCTACTTAAACAAGTATCCTCATTCTTTATTGAGCAATTAACCATCAAAACAGTGGAAGCTTACCTTGTTTTCTAGGAAAGTTTCCTTTGAGTCATGCTGAGAAGAGCCTCAATTATCTATCTTTGAATGCAATTTAATAAAAAAGAGAATATTTGAAGAGATTAGATATATTGAATTTCATATAGTTTAGTTTGAAAAGCAGCTGGAAGCTGATTATATTTCTCCAAGTCTGTTTTCTATTTTTTCAGTTTTATTTACAGATTTTCCTCTACCACAAATTAACGTATTTTGGATAACACTGTAAAGATACAGGACAGTAAGGTAGTTTATTCTTAGAAAGTGTATATGTGCATGTTCTAAATCATTGTCTTGGGTTGCAATGCAAGATGTAACCAAAAATATGTATTCTATTGCCATCTGTTGAACCCAGTTGGGGAGGTATTTTTCTTTATCTCTTCTGTGGCCCATTCCTCCTAACTCTGGAGAGGAGAGAGCAGGTGTCTTCTGTTAATGGGCCAGCCGTTAAAACCAGGTGGAGCAGTGTTCTTTGTCTTCCATGACACATCCTCTCTCCAGTTATCTCCATGGGCATATCTTCTGTTAAGATTCTGGGCCATTAAGGCTCACCACATGACTGATAAAATTACATCATCCCATTGTGAGTTGCTCCCCCCTGTGGGAGGAGCCAAGCATTCCTACCTGGATAAAAGCTGAGATTCAGAACACCAGAGCAGCTGGTTTCCCCCTGGATTCCTGGAGGAAGACTGGGCCCATCTCACCACCACTGGACCTCCAGAGAAAACTACACTCTTCTACAGGATCACCTCTGCTCCATCTGTCACTCCAGGATGACTTAATTGGGCTGCTACAACACTGACCAACAGGGTGTTGGTCGTATTCTGACTCTGTCAGTGTTTTCTTTTTTATTTGTTTGCTTTTTTGTACTACTACATTTTTAATATTCCTAGTAAAGAACTGTTATTCCTATTCCCATATCTTTGCCTGAAAGCCCCTTTATTTCAAAATTTTAATAATTTGGAGAGAGGGGGTTTACATTCTCCATTCCAAGTGAAGCTCTGGCTTTCCCTGGCAGACACCTGTCTTTCCAAACCGTGACAATCATAAAGCTGTTTATTAATATTAAATACAAGAGAAGCATCAAAAAATGCATCTATTTCTGTCTAAGAGGCAAGTTAGGTAACCAAGGAAAGTTAAAACCAGCCCTTTAAAGCTTTCAGCAGTGGTGGCTACCTATATTGCTGGTCTAATATTTTCATAAATATTCTCTTGTACACAGCTAAGCAAAAGCTAAAACAAGTAGGTTTTCATCATTATTAATGACATTTTAGTCACACTAACTAGTAGCCATCTGATAACTGCTGTTATACTTAAAGAAGTCTAATAAAGTTCCAGGCAGGTCAAGCTCAGATAAATGCTATAAATCTTGAGGCCTCTGTGGTTATCTCAGCATTCAGTCTCTCATCTCTCTTACAAGCAATAGCAGCACCATATTTCCTAGTCTACAGGAAATGCAGTACTCACTTGGAAGGAACACATATAAAACCTTATAAATTGCATCCTAAGCAGCTCAAAACAGATTAATCTGGTGTCATACTTTTCCATGGATCCCTTTAACCCTTAATTTATTGTGGCTAAGATTAAGGTTAATGTATTCAGAAGATGGTTGTAATGTCCTCGTAGACCTTAGAACTGAAAAACTACATGAGTGTACCAATACAGTTATCATTTCTTTATCATCTAAATTGGCCTTGATATCAAAAAACAAATGCTGATATAGTGCTTATGGCTCAAAAAATATCTACTAGAACTTTAAAAGATTGAGCAAAATTAAATAGGTGATTCCACAGAAGGAGTGAATAAATAAGCTGGTCTAGTAAGGAAGCAAAATAAGGGAAAAAAAATTGTGATATATAAATTTGTGATAAAAACCATAATCGTAATATCTTTTTTTCAAGGGAGGAGTCTGTCTTTTCAAATATAAGAAGAATTGTTGAAAACTGTCTGAAAGAAGTAGGAAGCAGGTTAAAGCTAGAAAAATTAAATGATTCTATGAAATAAAAAGTAAAGGTCATCTATGGAACAGTTTGTCACGTTGTTTCTGCTGAAGTTTAGTCAGGGTGAAATTAGGACAAACAACAGAAAAGAAATACACTGAGGGCTCCAAAACACACTTAAGAAAAAAAAAAAAAACCCCAGGTCTTGTTATGGAAGTTTATTCTTTTCCCTTGGCATCTATTTTTACAGCAGCTGGAGAGAGGAGGATTTTGAATGAGGCTGTTTTCTCCTCTGACAAGACAGACTTTGTATATAGTTTTGTGTTTTCTTGCAGACTTTCAAGTAGCTTGCTCTAGGCTGTGTCCTTCTTAACATAAAAATTGTTATGAGATTGAAGTACTTTGGTAACTCATCCTTCATTTTTGGGTTTTGTTTGAAAGTCAGACACCTGCAAGCATTGTTGTACCAAATCTGTATTTACCCAAAGCTTCAAATTATCGTTGCAGTAGTGGATATTTTCAGTCCAGCTGTGAATATACTAATAAAATATGTTGTTGATTTGTCTTTTTTATCCATTAATCACAATTAAATTTCACTTTTTTTTCAATTTTGCACCAAAAAAAAAAAAAAAAAAAAAAGAGGGGAAAGTTTATTTAAGCTTGAAATAAGGTGGGGGAAAGAAAAGATAAATATATGTGCACTGACATTGAATAAAAATCTCTTCTGTGGACTTCAATAACTACCTCAAGAGAGGGTTTACAATAATTTTGTGTCAAGAGGTTATCAGTGAATTCAACTATTGCTATTTAATTTTCAGGTGCTCAGCTGCATATTCTTCATTCATTTAATATACAGAGCTCTTAGCAGTGATACCAGTAGGCTCTTTAGAGACAGCATAAAGCTGTGTATAATATAGATTCACATTGTGCATAAAATATCAATCACTCATAGCAGAAAAAAAGCAGGTGTCAAGGGTTTGCACACAAAAATCATAATATACTTATTTGTATGCTGAGATCCAAACAGACTCTTTGCCAGGCTGACACTTATTTCCTTACAGTCCTGATGGGGATTCAACTTAAGAGGTAACTAAACAGTCACATCTATGATGAAGATGGTTTGGTGTTAAAAAAATCCAGTAAGAACATCTCAGAAGTAAAGACATACTTTTCTCATGTTCCTGAGGGAAGCCCAAAAATTTAGTATTTTTATTTTCCTTTCCCCTTCCATTCCATTTATTTTCCTTTTTCCTCTCTCCCTTGTCTCCTCTCACCCTCTTCTGCCTCCTGAGAAAAAAAGTTTCCTTGGTTGGAGTAGGTTTTTTTATAAATATGTGTAAGAAGCTCATACAGAAGGAAAAAGAACTTGACTTGTGTGGAGGATGCTGCTTTATTTTTTTTTTCCCCCAAAGGGCTTTAAAATGTTTTTAAAATAAACACTCAAATATGTACTGTTATGGGAAAAAATATTTTCATTTTAAAGAAGTATCTATAGAAGTATTTTATCAGTCTCACAGTCCACAACAGTCTAAGTCTATGTGAACATTGTTATGATGTTACTTTGCTAAACATTTGTATAGAACTGAGGAAAGAACTTTGTAATTTATTTTAATAGTGTTTATTTAAATAGTGTTTAATAGTGAGATTTGCTCCATATTGATAAACATGATCTTCTAACATTCAAAGCAGATACATCTGATATCTGCACATGATTTTCCATGGTTTAATTTCCTGATATATTTCTCTTCAAAGGCAGGTTATTTTCATTTTATTTCAACTTATTAGAAAACTGAAAAGAACTGTATAACAGGCAAAATCTTTTTCTATCCCTCTCTTCTCTTGAAGACATTCTAAAAAATACATGTAACTTTTGCATATATTTTTCTTTCCCCCCACCCCATTTTCAACAACTTATTCCACATTAATGCTTTTCTACATATATACCTCACTATAATATATTATGGAAACGTACATGCCTTAAGTTTTATAGTCTGATGCTTTTTTTCTGTTATTTGAAGAATGGTGAATCTTCACACATCTAATAACACCTGAAAGGTAAATCAGCAATTGAAAGTTTAATAGCTGCTAAGTGCAAACTTTTACAAAATGCAATTACTAGAGTTCAAAGTCTGCTCTTCTTGCTTCCAGTGAGTCATAAGTTATTCATGATCTCTCTCTGTGACATGTTCATGCTGGTCATGTTGAGAAGATAATGCACTTTTATTCACAGAATTTTCAGCTTGATTTTTTCTCTCCCTTTGAGCCAGTCCTTTGAAGTCACAGGAACATTTCTATTAAACTTGTCATTGGATCAGGGCTTCTGTGAGGAAAAATCACAGTAGAATAGTACAAATACACTGGTATAGAGTGTTTTTTTACTACATAAACCATAAAAGATTAACTACATGCACATGATCAATTCTGCCATTGAAATAATTCCCTGGTATTACAGCAAATAATAATTTTAATTACATGTTTATCACTGGTGCATTCTTTTTTAATTTCTTTCAGATTTCAAAGGTGATTTGTATAAAGCAAAACAAGAATCAATCTTTAATACCCTAATTTCCATTCTGTTAATTTTCTAAATCAAATATCTGGATAAAATGTACAAAGCACCTTGATCTTCCCATGCAAATCAAAACGTTAATCTCTGTTCTTTGGGATAAAAATATTGCCACATTTTCAACATTGCAGAGGCATCAGAACAACAGAAATTGATTCTCTTTTCGTGTAGGCTAGACATGCATTTTTCCTTTTCATTAAAGAGAAATCCCAAGACACTTAAACTTCTGACTTATATTCCCCAACTAAGGGATTAATTTGCATGGCCTAAATGTGAAGCTTTGTGGGATTAAATGTGCAAAAGATTCGAAATGATTATGGATTCCTGAAACTACTTTGGGCTGAAACATTTGCTAACAGTAAGATAGAAATGAGAATGGGTACATGGACATGATCAGGAAATATTGACATGGCAGGGCATCCAGACATGAAGGCATGTGAAACATGTTAGAGGGAATAAATAAGACTCCTGGAAAAAATAACAGAAAAAAAACAATAATGGAAATATCGGCAGAAATTTGAAGAGGGAGATGATGTAAATGTTTAGTCTCCCACCAATACCCTTATATTAACAATTGTTATGCAAGGTTAACAATTGAGAGTCAATGGGAAGTGAGGAAGAACCGCTTCAGGACACTTCTAACATCTCGTCAAAATGTTTTGGAAGAAAAAAATAGTAAATACAGGAAAGTGGCTGACTGCTAGGCTTTATAAAACAAGATGCTCATCAGCATACATTTAACAACTACTGGTTTTGTATTAGAGTATGAATTTTAGCTGTTTCTTGTAAAGAAGTGAACCAACACACAGCAAAGCTTATATATTCAACAAAGTAGATAGAAATGCAGTTAATTAGAGTTTAAAACACAGTTAATATCACCAGATCCTATGGTGGAGGTACATTCACCAAGATGGCTAACTAACGTAAATTTTGCTATTTATTGCTTTAGAAAAAATCAGAAATTCATTATGGTCCTTGCATACTTTTAAAAATTCCTGATTGGACCCCCATCCTTTGAGTCCTTCATTCTAGAGCCCATCTCAGCAAATCAGCCAGCCTACTGCTGAAGATTCTCTTGACTTTTTTGTACAAGTGAATCCCATCACTCTCTAACAGGCTACAATCATTTTAATAACTGAAATGAAAATTTCATATTGTTTCAGAACTTATGGATTCATGTCAGTTGGAGATGCCTCTTGATATCAAGTCCATCCTTTAACCTAACATTGCCCAGTTCACTACTAAACTACATCCCTAAGCACCACATCTATTTTTTAAATGCCTCCAGGGATAGTGGCTTAACATCTTCCCTGGACAGCTTGTTCCTGTGCATGATGACTCTTTCAGTGAATAAATTTTTCCTGGTATCCAATTTAAACCTCTCCTGGCACAACTTGAAGCTGTTTTCTTTTTTGTTATTGCTTGTTACTTGGGAGAGGAGACACACCTCCACTTCTCTACCACCTCTTTAAGGTATAGAGCAATAAGGTCTCCACAAGCCTTTCTGTCTCCAGGCTAAATAACCCCAGCTCCCTTAGCTGTACCTCATAAGCAATAGTTCCTCGTTTCTGAGGAAAATTGTGCCACACCAAGCATTTCTGGAAATGTAAATGTGCATTGCTTCAAAAATGCTGCTTTGTTTTCATTTTCTCAACCCCTCTTCTGTCTCACTCTCCTCTCCCTTTCTTATCTCTGCTAAAATACATGAATAAGGTAAAAATACATGAATAATCTAAACAAATTTCAAGGATTACTTGTTGTTTCAGCTGTCATCTTCAGACTCAGAAAACATGAATATTAAATGTTCAAAAAGTATTTTATCTAGAGCACCTTTGGCTCAGTTTTGTATCTGTCTGAATGTATGGTTACTTTTATAATTCAAGGGAATGTGAAGGGAAAAAGGAGACATGAAGAGTGATATGAGGAAGGGGGATGAGAAGGAGAGAGTAGAGATGGAGAAGAAATGGGAGGATGAGAGCGAAGGAACCAATAGAATTCATTATCCTAAATTATGTATTCTACAAGTACTCTGCAATTACTATTTTTTTCCTTTAAATTTTCTTCATGTTCCTTACATACACAGATATGTAACAGATCAAGACTGCGACCATCACTTCAACGAATGGGTGCTGAAATTGCAACAGTCAAGTCTTGGCCTTGGATCCATGGGCAATGATATTTTTCTACTCTTATCCTTTCTTGCTTGCTTCCTTTCTTCCTTCCTTTCTTCTTTTCTTAATTTCTTTCCTTTCTAACAATTTCTTTCTTTCCTTTCTTTTCTCTTTATTTCTACTTCTTTCTCTTTCTTTCTTTCTTTTTCTTGCTTGCTTTTGCTTGCTTTCTTGCTTTCTTTCTCTCTCTCTCTTTCCTTCTCTCTCTCTTTCCCTTTTTTTATTCATGTTCTTTCTCTATTTCTCTCTTTCTTTCTCTCCCTATTGTTATTCTTTCTTTAATTCTTTCTCTTTCTATCTTTTCTTCTTTCTTTTTCTTTCATTCTTTCATTTGAAAAATTAATCTATCATTCTCTTTCTCTTTTTCTCTTTCTTTCTTTGTCTTTCTTTTTCTTTCTTGCTTTCTCTCTTTCTCTCTGTCTTTCTGTCTTTCTCTTTCTCTTTCTCTTTCTCTTTCTCTTTCTTTTTTTAAAATTTTCTTTATTTCTTTTTGGTTTTTTTGGAAGTGCCTTTTTTTTTTCTTTTATTTTGCTATATTTCTATAGATAATAACCAAAATGGCTGCATACCTCCTTTCCATTGCAAACATATTATTCTAAAAATCACCCTACAAATATATATACGTACACTGATCATTAATTTTTGTTTCACTCCAATCCACACCAGGGATCTATTAACAAGAACCTGAGTTACTGTTGCCTTCACAGGCAGGTTGTAACAGCCTCTGTGGAGCTTTATTGAATATCTACCCTGTCCTTGCTTGTAATTCATCTGGAGACATGAAATCTGACTTCTACATCTGGTTATGTTGCTCCAGACATTTTTGCAGGCAAATCCCAGGTGTAAGGATCTGCTTCAGAAAGCATATATCAACCCCCTCATCTCTCATTTGGGTGATCCATTAAGTATTTGAAGTGTCATGTGTTCTATAAATGCTACATACCAATGTTAGTTGCACATAGGATTTTGGAAGATGAAAGCAAAAACACTAAGCAGAGAACAGAGTGATGAAGAATGATAATGTACATCAGTGATTGCATTTCTATGCTAAAGTAAGCCTCTCCTGGGCTAACTTGTTATGCACATATTTCCCCTTTGGCTGACAGAGTACATCTGTTTTTGTTAGTCTCCTTGTGCACAGCATATTTTACAAACCAAGCAATTAGAAAGGAGAATTTCTTCTTAATGTGCTGATGCTGTGATGACTTACTATTGGAATAAGATATTTTGCAATCAATAGTTAATTCTAAAATTATACCAAAGCAAAACAAACACATATTCCCTCTCTGCATGTAATTAGTATGAGTCTTGTATATCTTTCAACAGGGATAAGAAAGACACCCTGCATAATACACATTCTAATTACAAATTAATCCAATAGCTGAGATAAATTATAGTATGCCAAATGAGGTCACCCTTGATGGTAAGGTTATTTTTCTTGAAGCTGTTATTTGTAAACCTCTTTTTGCCTACAGGTATTGTAGTGAGTGTGTTAAATAATAATTGTTTTAACTTCTGCTTGTTAAAGAAAGTATAAACTTTTAGTTCCTAAACAGACCTCACTTCATTTTTTTCCAGCCTTTTTCACTGTAGTTATGTTCCTATAATTTAGTCAGTTTGGGGCTAGTCTGTATGACCATTTGAAAGATGGTGTAAAAGTCAGTACCCTTTCTATACAGCCAAGTAACTCGCTATTTGATGAAGTGGAACCCTCCATTTTACCAGTAGCTCTCTTACTGGTGGAGCTTGTAGGAGTTTGATTCTTACTCTTGACTTTTCAAATAGTTCAAGTTTGACTCATTTAATTCTTCATTTCACATTTTCGTTTATGATTTTGTAGCTTAAAGGGAAAAAACATATATTATAGTATCTCTTATTTTTTTCTTCTAAGTGATCAGACAATGAAGTGGCTATTGCATCAATTGTGGACTCGATCTCACTGCACAGCTAGGTATGAAATGTGATTGATCACTGCCTTTGAGCTCAAGACACAATTTTTTGATTATGGGAGGAATTGGTAAGAGTTTTTAGACAGAGCTTTCATTTGTGTATACTAAAATACTACGTATGAATCATTAGAAAAATACTCTTCATGACACACTTCCTTTTCATTGTGAGACAGGCATTTCTGCAATTGAGGTGAATGTCTGTCTACTTCTGTTGGTTGACTGTAGTGTCTAAAAACATAACTGGTGCTCTTATCAGTTCGATGGCACGTCATTCCAGATGGCTAACAGGATGTAATATCTCACTAGTATTCAAGGTAATGTTTATTCATGAAATGTAAGCAGTTGTCAAAATAGTAACTCTTCCAGTGTACTGCATGGGAAATATTGCATTTATAAATTTACATGTTTGGTTAAAAATTGAACAAAGTGTATAAAACTGGTTTAAAATTGTATAAAAAATTGTACAAAAGTATAGGAATGGTATAAAATTGAATAAAGTACATCAAACTGGTTGGGATGGAGTCAGGCAATACTAGAAATAACAGGAAAATGTAAGCCTCCTTAGTAAGATAATTCAGATTTATTATTGCTGGATACTATGCTAATTTGCCATATCTGCTGACATATGTATCATTAATTATGTTATCAAAGTAATTGGAGCCAGGCAGAAAATCTGAGACTTCATCGACTAATGACATGTATTTTATAAATACAAAGGAAAGTAATGTCTCCAACATATTGCAAGTACCTCATAAATAATTGCAGAGGACAAACCTGCTTAAGCAAGATATCTACATTTCTGACATAAAACCTTTCTTTTTTCAGTTTTACCCTAAATGGATATACAAATCCGCATTTGAATTAGACTATAAGATGTTGCCTGTTAGCTACTTAGGCAGACACAGATGGATTCACAGAAGAGTCATTATTCAACTGAAGTAGACAGGTTTTTGTCTTTACAAAATCTATTTTTACATTGCAAAACTGCTTCAGAGCAAACAGGCATTCTAAAGCTGAATATTTTGAAGAACAAAATGAAAAAATGGAAATAATTACTTGAGAAGTTCATTCAGGTGATAGACCACTGGAATGTGTACACTGGGCAAAATATTGCTGTAATAAGCCTATGGGAAATCCTGCAGTGGATTTCAGTGTGAATTATTGAGCATACTGAACATAGTTGTATGGGAGTACACTCCACAGGTTTTGCTCAATGTATTTGCCCTCATTAACTAAAACAGCTACAAAGTACCTTAAAGTCACTGCTCTTGTGTAAATATCTGCATAAAAATCATGTAGATGAACCTTTGTGTTTTTCTCAAAAGGATTTTAATTATTTGGCTGATATTTGCCATATTGGACAGAAGCTGTGAGGGCACAAACAGTCACAATTATATTATAGCTATAACATATATAAAACATTATTGATGTTATTATTAATACTATCATCCAGAGGGACTGGACAAGCTCAGGAGCTGAGTTCATGTGAACCTCATGAGATTCAACAAGGCCAAGTGCAAGGTACTCCACCTGGAATAGGGCAATTTCCAGTGTCAGTATGAGAAGGATAATGAAGGACTGGAGCACAGTCCTGCCAAGAAGGACATGGGGGTTCAGGTGAATGAAAAATTGGACATGAGCAGCCAATATGTGCTTAGAGCACAGAAGGCCAATTATGTCCTGGTCTGCATCAAAAAGGCTAGCAAGGCAAGGGAGGAGATTCTGCCCCACTGTTCCTCTCTGGTGAAACCCTACCTAAAGTACCATGTCCAGCTCAGCACAGGGAAGACATGGGCCTGTTGGAGCATTTCTAGAGGTGGGGGACAAAAATAATCAGAGTATTGGAACATCCTCCTACAAAGAAGGTCTGAGAGAGCTAGGGTTTTTATGAGAACAGAAGGCTCCAGGAAGACCTCATTGCAACCTTTCAATACTAAAACAGGTCTTATAAGGAAAATGGGGACAGACTTTGAGTATGGCCCATTGCAACAGGACAAGGGGTAATCATAGAATTTTTTGGTTTCAAAAGGAACTTTAGATCACCTAGTTCCAAAATGCCTGCCATGGGCAGGAAGAACTTGTGCTAGGCCAGGCTACTCAAAGCCCTATCCAATCTGCTCTTGACCACTTCCAGGAGCTGGATATCCACAATTTTTCGGGGAAACTTGTTAAGGTGCTACACCATCCTCACAGTAAAAAATTTCTTCCTAATATGTACTGAAAACCTACTGAATGGACTAAACCTGACACCTGGATGAACTACAAGCATGAGCCATAGCTTTATCTGCAGTCTCTGACCCCATCTCCATCCCTGTTTCTGGCCCTGTGTCTGTCTGCTCCTGTTAGGACTCCCCTGACTAGCTCCCACACCAGGAGTTTGAGAATGGAACCCCTACCCTGGGCCCATCATGAGACAGCTGCTGACAGGAGACTACATGTAACCAGAGTATGGAGAGAAAAGGAGGGAGAGTCACTGTGAAGGAAACATTGAAGTGAGAATAATGGAACAATAGAGGAATTTCAGAAAGCAATTTGCTCTGTGGGAAACTTGAATAGAATTTTTTAGTGGGTGAAATGGCATTCCAACACCTTTGGGAACCAAATGTCTGAAAATAAGCTTCTGTAGTGTGTTCATCACCTTACTGATTGAAAGATAAATCACCAGCTTGTCAAGGCATAAAATGTGAGTTCCTCTAGATTAAGAATTTTCTATCTGGATTGAAAAAAAGCATCTGTAGACATTAAAGGATACATGGAGAAAGAGGTACTGTTGCTCTTAGTGGGAGAAAACATAAGAAAATATTTTTAACAGTATTAATGGAGAAGAGAATGACAACTACTATATAAAAGTGTGGTAAAATGAAAATACCATACTGAAGAGATAAACAGAGCTGAAGAGATAATAGAAAAATATCAGAAATTCATCTTTACTGAGATATTGTAACAAAAATATCATTATAATATCACATCTCACAGTCTGCAAATTCTCGTCTCCTAACAACACACACACGAAAAAAGTGATGGTTTTTACTCATGCTGCTCAAAGTGAATTACAGTGATTTGAGAACATATTCTTATTTGAAAATACTGAGTTATCATCAACATGTATTTCTGACACAAAAGTTCAGGAAATATTCAATTAGAAACGGCTTATGTTTGTATTTGAAATGTTGCAGAAAAATGATGTTAATAATGCAATGACTTTGTACTTCCTTGAGAGAAAAAGATTGTAGCAATGTAGATTTTGTAATAAGTATGAGACAACAAATTGTTCCTACAGTGTAGCGTCATTATGGAGATTGGTGATCTCTGTGATTAAGGACTCCATGTTTCCTGATGAAGTTTTATTTTATTGTTGTTAAGTCTTCACCCTTGAAAATTGCTTTGTCTTGGTAATAGCCAATTGTAATTTAAATGCAAAGAACAAGGGTTTTTTAGCTTTGAAGAAAATATAGAAAATTCATGTTTTACACTTTCATTGTAAAATGACTATTTGAAGTATTGTTTAAAAATTGTCTCTTCAGTTTATCATAGGTAAAGTGGCTTCTTACCAGTCCTTTATTATTTTTTAATACAAGTCTCTCCTTGTATACTTATGTGGGATCTGTCTCTTTCATGGTTATACAATGGTTTTTTTCCTCTGTAGCAGTAAAAGTAAATACAAAGTAGAAAGGGTGGTATTTGCCATTCTTTGCCATTCTACTTAGAAATAAAGAAGTGCTAGGTTTCATATTGGATCAGTCTGACACTGTGGGTCTGGTTATATTTTGCTGAAAACAGATAATAAATCTTTAAAATATATTTGTAATTAAAAAATAAGGTAATTTAATAAAAAATATTATTGTCATATTGAACAGCTTTGTATGTTATCCTAGTGGTTTGATGCCAGATTTCACCAGAGAAGCAAAACTTAATAAAGGATTTTGGGGTTTTTTTTTGTACTAAAAAGACCAGATTCTTATAAAACATATGTGTTCTCATATGTTTACATACTCATACACACACCCCTAAGAGATTTATATGCAAACTGCTGAGGTGAAAAATCATCTTATGCAAGGCAAAGTATTGTGAGGAATTTTTCGCTCAGTAAGAGAGAATGAAGGACCTTAAATGAAGGACCCTGCTGAATAAGATCCATTAAGCATCCACACACTTGGAGTGTAATCAATAAAATGCAAGTAAAACTCTGACATTCCACCTCTCCAAGGAAATCCCAAGGGGAAAGAGCTCCAAGAAAGGCAAGTATACTGCTAACTGTTAATTAACATAAAGTGGGAAGGAGAGGAACTAAAAAAAGAAACAAAAATATCATGTTCTGTTATGTATGAGAGAAAATTCTTGTAATATAGTCATGGAATAAACTCGAAAATGAATTTTTTTTATTTTAACTCTTTTTTTGGATTACCAAAGTATGGGTAACTCTCCCTGGGGTAAGTGATTATTCTAAAGTAAGGCTCAAATTTCCACGGTTAGCACCAATTACAGCCTAGAAAGTACAGGAAGAGGGCATTAGACTGTGTGTAAAGAAGAGATAGAAACAGCTGTTGAATATATTTTTTTTACCATATACGAGACAGGAGAAGCTGTTTGAGAATCCCCTATCCACAGTAGACTGAAGCTGATTTCTAGTTGTCTGTACTAGAAATAACCATTTTTTGTGGGTGGTAGGTGTCACACTGGACCCTAGCAGTGCTGCTCCTGTGATTAGACATAAGAGAGAGCAGTGTGAGCAGCTCCTGGCATGACTGGAGAGCAGAGCTTGAGGCAATCACCAGGAAAGGCAAGAGGCAGATCAAAAAGTATCGAGGGACATGGCAAAGCTTAAAAGGATGACCAACAAAAGAAGCAGGAAGGAGCAATACATTGTACCATTCAGTAGAATCCATTGATCACACAAGGTCATTTTTTTTGCTTAGATTAGGCAATGGTTATTATTATTATTATTATTATTATTATTATTATTATTATTATTTCTTACTGTTTTTTTCAGTTTATTGCAACAAGACAAAGTGAAAAATTCCCACCAAACCTTGATGGTGCCCCATTTTCAGAAAAGAAGCTAACTGTAGTTATTTTAGATATTGTACTCTGACTTGTTCCATTACCTTATTCATATTTTCTTTCTTTAAAACATTTCACTTGGGTGAAACTTGCAACCTTGTGAAAATTAGACCAAAGTTATTAGTGATCAGGTCATGGTTATGAGTGAAGAAATTTTTGTTATTTTTCTCATGTTTTGGGATATAAAATCAAGCCAGTGTTTTAAAACTGGGCCTGGATGTTGGTGTTAGCAGTCAATTTTGGGCAGAGTGGTCACATAATCAAGACCTATAGTCACAAATCTGAACTGCAAAGTCATGGAAATAGTCCAGTGAGGCAACTAGCTCATACTGAGTGCACAGCTAAATTGATAGATGAGTGTTATCAGTGAGAAATTAATCTGGTGTGGATTCCAGTACAACACCAATGTACACCTTGAAGGCAGTCATAGGTGCATCATGCTAAAAAAAAGAAACTTGTTATCTTAGGTTCCACCAATGACAAGTCTATACTACACTCCATAATCTGCTTCAGTACTCAAAAGTAAACCTGAATTTGATTTAACTCATATACCCAAAGCAAACCTGAGCTTGATCTACATTTTCCTATGGAAGAAAAAATACTTTTCAGCTAAAATCATGGCTTACTTATGATATGAAATCTTTTTCTGCCATTTGAAGGTGTTGTGCAACACTTCCTGTTTTAAAGAACATTCTGTAAGTATATTTTACTGTGGAGGACATTTTTGTCCAAAATTCAGTGTTAATTGTGAAAATTTATGTTTTCCTGGAAATCAAAATTTCTTTAAATAAAACTTAATTTTATTTAAATAAAAATTAATTTTAATTTCTGTTTTTGTTTTATTTAAATAGTCCCCATATTG
The DNA here is from genome assembly GCA_037834095.1 of Argya squamiceps. Classification (NCBI taxonomy): domain Eukaryota; kingdom Metazoa; phylum Chordata; class Aves; order Passeriformes; family Leiothrichidae; genus Argya; species Argya squamiceps. Next base: position 72,395,404 of record JBBMKD010000001.1, on the reverse strand, counting down.
CTTAAACACCAATAATACCTACTGAGAATAATGTAATGTAGAGAGCATAAGACAGACAGACTTCAAGGGAAATACAAGTTAGGTCTTGTTTTAGTCAAATTATTAGTACAGTCATCTACTTAGGAAAGACACCATAGAACACTAAGAATAGATTTACACCTCGTTTTGCATTGCTGAAGTAAACTTCAAAGTTGCTTTAGTGAATGCTTCTTCTCCATTTTGCATAGGTAGGGATTTTTTTGCCCACTTATTTATTGTTTTTTACTCAACCCTCTCACATCTTTAGCTCTCCCTTAGGCTTCTTTTAATTTGGAATTATATTTCACAACTACTATAAGAACACACTCTTTAGAATACTTTTTTGCACCTGTAATTTTAACTGAATTGAAAAATGGCATTGCTTTTAAAAAAAACCCACCTAACTTGATAATACCTGAGTGATACATTGCTTGAACACATGAAGTATTATATGGCGGAATTCTTTTGTTTGTTTTTAAAAAATATGTTTTGAGTACTTCACATTGGTTACAGCAAAATAATGATAGACACAACATACTTCAGTTTTATACCAAGGTGAGAACACAGTTTGTTACCAGCACCCGCCCTTCTCTTCCAAACTCCTGACTGGGTAGTTGTGAAGATAAATTGTTTGTGAAGTACTGACATACATTAGTGGGGATCGCTATAAGAAAGTCTGTAACAAAATCAATAACTCTGCCCTCAGTGTAGCACTTAAAAAGCGTGCAATAATTTGGCTTGAGGTCATACCTTGAGCAATGAGAATCAAACAAAAATATTGAGTGGCTGTGCATTAAGTGAGAACCATCTATTCTGTGCAGTGAATGAGGAAGGGCAAGGAACAGAACAACCCAATCTTCTGTTTTGAAATGTCTTTTATTTTAAAAAGAGTGTACTTCATAATATATAAGGTAAGGATTATAGACAGAAAAAAGAAAGCCAAATTGTCCAAATATATACATGCATATGCAAAAAGTATTAAAGCGAGGTTATTAGCCATGCTAATTCTCACCTCTACATAGCTTTTTATTCTCTTTTCTATTACTCTTTCTAAGATGACCTGAAGCAATGATTCTCTTTTTGTTTACATTGAACTTAAACCTAACTGTAGAGACTGTGATTGCCAAAGATTCCCTAAACTGGGTATCTAGGGAATCAGAACTGCATGACTTGCCATGACAAATGTGTACTTCTCCTTACAGGTTACTCTATAGAATGCTAAGGTACCATAAGCCGAGAGCTTACCAGCTTCATGCAGGCTTTAACCTGCCTTCTGGACCATGTTCCACTCAGCAGGACAGAATGTCTTAATGATGACACATCTGGTGTCTGAAGTCAATTCTTTTCTTAATTCTTCCTCTAGGGGAAACGATGTATGGTTATTTGTCTTGTTATTGTTAAATGAAGTATTGCTATATGTATTGTTGTATACAGTTGTTTAGTACTGTGTGCTATTTATTTTCAAGCACCTTTTCAGAGATTATTCGAACAAAAGTAGGTATGAAACTTTGCAGGGGATTGGTGAATTTTATTATAATTCTTGGATTAACAGTTTGCTCCATAGCCTTATCTAAACTAGTGTTGTCCTTGTTCTAGACATTTAGTTCTGGATTAGTTAATCAACTAATTCCTTCTGTAGTCAATAGAGGAAATAGAGTAGCTTTAGAAGATAATTACTCTCACCCTGAAGTCAGCCAGATAAATCACTGGATGCTCACACTGTTTTATCTTTCCAGTTGCTTTGAAACAATGAGTGTGGTGACCAAGTCAGAGCTAGATGTCTATCTGTAGAATGTACCAAATATCTTGAGATGATTTCCACCTTGGAGTCCATGAAATGACTCCACATGTTTTTTGACAAAGACTCTATGTATCAAGCTGCCTGGTTCAGATTTTACAATAGCATGGATTTGTATTTACAAAAATATGTTTTAAATTAAAACTATGGTTCTTTTGTTTTGAATATTAAAATCTTACACAGTTTTCTGCAGATGTAATATTTTGGCTTCTGCTCTAAAATATATTCTGTATTACGATTAGTTAGGGAACAGGCAAATAATTTCAGTTTTAGTCCAACCGTTTTATATCATGTACCTTTTAATGCATAGGGAATGTCTACCTTAGTTTTTCAGAAGACAGAAAATATTAGGTGTGTTCTTGAATTACGACAATCAAACACTTCTTTTAATTCCTTAAAATGAATATCTGTAAAACAAATAAAAAGCTATTATTAGAGATTTTTCTAGCAAAGCACAAACTGACATTTCTAAGTAAGATCAGGAGCTTTTCTCAGGAAAATGAAGGTAAATGAGAACTTTGAATGTATGTTAATCTCATTCTATTAATTTTACCATTTTACAGCAGGAAGTAAATGCCAGGAAAAAAAATTATGCCCAAAACCCACAACATTTTGCATAGATATTACTTCACTTGTCTGTAAGCCTTCCACTGAAAAAGAAAATGAATAAGTTGCTGTACTTCATATATTTAAATTATATAAAAGATAATCCTTTAGAAATGTAGATAATCACTACTATAATAAATTAATGCTTCAAGAGAAAATGAAGGTTTCAAGTGGAATGAGATTTTTTGTATCACTTTAGAAATTGAAGGACTTTCAGCTGAGTCTTAGGCTTAGAGAACTAATATATGATAGATAAAAAAGAGCAAAATATGCAGATCTCAATGAAAAAAATGGCTAGGAACTGTCATGGCAATTGTCAAAATTATAACCAAATAAATTATTTATTATAAATACTATTAATTACAAATTTTTCCTTTTTTTTTCTATCTATGAATTGCTTGCAAACTATTTCTAAGTCTGTGGATGTATTTGTTGTCCATAAGTATTTGCCTATGGCCCATTCACAGCTGCTTACATTTATTAGTCACTATTTGTTATTTTTAGTGTATGATTGCTCATCATATATGTATTGTTTTTGCTCTCAGATTGGTTCACACTGCACTATACTAAATAAGATAATACAGAATAAGAGAGAATGGTGAATTATGACTGACATCTTATGAACAAATTTTAGGAAAACAATTATTCATACTAACGTCAAAAAATATCCAGAATTCTCAGACTTTTTTTGATCCCTAGCTGCAATCTGTGCAATCAGGAACAATGGACAATAATGGTTCACACAGCACAATTAACTCCCTGCTGTGTATTAGTGAGGATATATGTGTATTATGATCTACATTATTTGACCAGCTGTTCCTACTCTGTTCATATGTGATCACAATGGCTCCCATAATCACCTATGCAGTATTAGTAACTTGGTTTTTAAAAGCTGTATTTTGCAGACAAAGGAGCTTGGTATAATAATAGGAAGTGCTCATTGTAGCATGCTGACAGCTGGAGCTGCATGATAAATAAAGGAATTTGAGTTAAGAAAATGTTCCGAACGTTAGCAGTTCTTCCGGAAATGATTACCACAAAACAGTCGTGAACTTATATTCTAGTCACACCAGAAAAACGAGGAAAAAAGACTGAATGGGTAAGGGAGAAGACTGAATGGACAAGGAAATATAGTAATTTTTTGAATTCAAGGGGTGGGATATAGCTGTTACAACAAACTGCAGAAACTTTTGTCATTACCAAGTCTATCGCACTTAACCTCTGAGTGAGTTAAGAAATGTGTCATGTCTGTAGAACTGCAGGCTAACATTTCAGCTGTGCTACCTCTATACATCTTAAAAGCAGATAGCAAATGTATGTCAGTCATTCCATAATGAAGGGCAAGACAGATAAGTATCTCATTCGGACAATTTACGCTAAACCAAGATAAATGTTTTATACTGTCCTCTGAAGATGCCTATCTCTCTTCACTAGCAACTGCAATGCATTTGAACTTACTGCATAGTTTTCTTTATAGTTTAAATTAGTTTGGATTAATAACAAAACTTCAGGGAACAACAAAATTCTTATTTCTGCCAGGTTATATTCTAAGGTGAGAATTCTTTATTGAGTTTCCTGGGTGAAGTAGGAGTGGAAACTAATTTTCTCAGGCTGAGAAATGCTTAATAATAAGATTTTTTCTTCTATTGTATGCATAAATTATATAGCAAGCCTTTAGTATTTGGAATAGTTTGATTCTGAAATCTCAGAAATGTTAGAAAGTGGTTTCTTGGGTTGTTCTCCTTCAGGTAGATTTAATTTAAAGTGGATTAGGATGGTGAGCAAGAAATTCTAAAAAAATTTAAACAACTTCCTTCACCTCAGCTCCTCAGTCTGAACATCCCTGCTTCATTTCCCACTTCTCTATCTCTTCCTCTAACCTTCCAAGTAGCACGAGGAAATGGGGAATATTTTAAATTTGTAACAGTTCCTCTTTTCACACCTTCTCTTAGTGCCTTTCCTCTTCTTTACCATGAGTCCTCTCCATGAGCTGCAGTTCTTGTCAGGAGCCTCCTCCAACTTGGCCTTTCTGTGATTCTATGATATTGTAACAAATTGCACAATATCAAGTAGACAAAATTCCCTACTTATATTATTCACAGAAAGCAGATGACTTCTTTAATAGTCGATAAAAAACCCCACCTCTCTATTTTAAAAAATAGAATTGAATGATGGGCATAATTAAAAAAAAAAAAAGAAAAATATTTTTTTGTTGGCATTCATTGTACAGAGTCAGCTTCTGATTTATGACAAATAATCAATAAGGCTCCTAGGAAATTCATTGCTACTAAATTGAGGCCTCCATCTACTGTCTGATTATTAAATTATATAATGAAATATTTTTCCTGATATGAAGTAATATACATTCATTTAGAAAAGGAGAGTTCCTTAAATGCATTTTTCGTCATTTTCGAAGGAACAAATGGTGTTTCTAGGTGACAATTTCTTCTTAAAATAATGAGGTGAGAGAGAAGTGGCTTTCTCTAGAGATCTCTACTTCTCACCACTGATTGCACAGAAAACCTACAATAGCTGTCTTGTACTACAAAAATTGGATTTCTAAAATTAAAAAATTATGCAACATTAAAGAGTACACGACTTACATGGTTTTAAAAGTAAAGATTTAATGACAATCTTAAAGGAATACCATTCAAATGAGAAATAGAAATTTTCAAAAATTGAAATAAGACCAGTTCAGGTAAAAACATGGCCCAAGTAAGGCTAATTTACATGTTATTCTTAGAAACTGTGAATAATCCATTCCTGAGGTGATCTGGCAGGACAAAGGTCTGAGAATTCTAGATGTATGAAAAACATTATGCATAAAGGCAATCATATCCATAGTTACTGCTAAATGCCAAAAACTTCATTTCATGGACTTAAAACACTTATGAACACAGTGAGATCATATTCAGAATTCTCTCACATTACCTATTGTCAAGGTCTGCATCTTAATGGCTGAAGATCGTGGTGACCTTTTAGATGTATAATGTTTTCCATCTCCCCTCAGATTTCTGAAAAGACTGGAAACTTCTCCATTAAGCGAATGATGTAGTTTAACTGCTTTTCCATCCAAATATAATAAAACTTTTTAATAAGAACATTGTAATGAAGCAGTGATGAAACTGTACCTTAGCTGAAGGAAACATGAAACAATTCTGTCAAAATTATATGGTGAGTAAGCAGCAACAATTCAATTTGACCAAGTGAAAACCTCTAAGTCATTCACTCTACATGTTTATTATGGTCAATAGAGAAAAAGAGACATTTCTAATGAGAAGTCAATTTAATTTTATATTAGATGTATAAAATAGATAAATAAATAGCACTCTCAATTGATTACAAAGAAGCCTAAATGTAAATTAATCACATGGCAATTCTTGACTCCCACTGAACAGCCATTAGACAAGAGCTGAAAAGATTTTGGAATGATAGTTTCAAAGGGAATTTCAAAAGCTAATTATGCTTTTATTCCATATTTGAAAATGTAATTTTTTTTCTTGTCAAAAAAAATCAACTTAATTCTACTAATGTAGATTCAGAATAATAATTTTTAAAAGCATTTAGTATTTAGATAAACCCAAACAACTTTGAAACCTGTTTTTGGCTTATTTTAAATTTAAATTTGGTATTCCTATATTATTTAATGCATCTCCATTAGAGCAGTGAAAAGTATTAAACAATAGAGTTTCAGAAATAAGAAGATTTAAGAAGATATCAGGCAATTTAATAAAATACATCTAAAAGAGGAAATAATCAACTATGCATTTGGCTTAGAAGAAATGCATTTTGCAATAGAAAGGATTTTGAGGAACACTTTTTTATCCAGTTCCAGAGAAGATTACCCTGTAGTGTCTTCTTTAGTTTTAACCATATCCTGATTCTTGTAGTTAATCATGAAAACCGACACATATATTCTGAAAAGGAAAATCAGCTGCTGTGTATGAAGACAAGCTTATTATGTAGGTCACTGAATGATTCACAGTAAATTACTTGTCAAGGGAATACGGTCTCATAGTGAGTTGTTTCAGAGCAAATAACCTATTTCATTTTGAATAAATTTAAAAACTGTATTAATTGTCTTGTTCTCTGAATTGCTCATGTTTATGATGACATTTTTGTATGATATTGAACTTTTAGCTGCGGAAGAAGTATCGATATTTTGAAGCTGTACCAGGAATGACACCCTTAAGAACCATGAAGGCTAGGAGACAACCTATGAAGACTGGGGAGTCAACACAGCCATTTTCCTGGATCAAATTTCACAAAGAGAAATTAAAACGTGTAAGGTCTCAAAGCTGATGCATTTGAGAAAAAACAATTAATCTTTTAAAGTTAGGATTTCATGGTATATATAGAATACTAAGAAGAGCAATTCCTAGTTCTATGTTCTTTAACATTTATTTGACATCCACCTTTATATTTGCTTATATAATTTTAAAGAACACTTCTATTTCCAGGAAATGCACAGTATTTCTGTGCTACTCTTTTTTTTTCCTCAAACTGCATAAATGAAACTTACAGTTTGGTTCTTGTTAACCAGCCCCATGAACCCCATGAAGAGCCCAGACTCTTAAATGTCTGCTTGCAAAAGCATCCCACAATCAAAAATCATAGTGCTGGGACAAAATATTCTGCAGTTTAATGTAGACTACAGATGTTTTCAGAGAAAACAAATCAATCTTTGATGAGATAGTTTTACCTTCCCCTACATCATTATTTTACTACCCATCCCTATTCTCCAGGCTCTGAGGAAAAAAACATTCCAGAATTTCTGAGGATGCTAAGACTGGCCACGCAGTTCTTTCAGAAAAATTTTTTTTGCTTTCATGGCTGCAAGACTGAAGTGGAAGTTCAACCTAATTTTTTTAATCCTTACCTACCAGACAATTCTGCTGTCACTGTACACCCTCTCCAAGCCTCTTAAATAGAATAAAAAATCAAAACAGTCAAAAGGGTGCTACAGCCTTTCATCCTACATTCTTCTCACTCCTACTTGCATTATTCTCTTGTGAGTTAGCTGCACAATGTGTTCAAGGCTTTCTAGTTCCAGACTGATACAAGTCTGTAAACGCTTGCAGTTGTTAAGTTCTGCTTTCACAGAATCATGGGAACATAAATAATTCAGTCTAGAAGGAATATAAAACGTTTCTACTCCAAACTCCTGCTCAAATTAGGGTCAACTTTTCAGTAAGACCACGTTGCTCAGGGCTTGATAAAGGCCTTGAAAACCTGCAAGGATGGAATGTACACATGGCTTGATGAAAGTTTTTTCTTTATCTTGGGCACAAATGAACCTCTTGCATCTCAGTTTATGCCTACTGTTTTTCACCCTTCCTCCTGCACTACTTGTCATAGTTTTACCCCAGCCAGCAACCAAGTACCCCCTTGAGACTGAGGAGAGAATCAAAATGGTAAAAGCTAAAAACTCATGGATTGAGATAAAGACAATCCAATAGAGAAAGCAAAACATGCATACAAAGAAAACAAATCAAGGAATTAAATCACTGCTTCTCATGGGCAGGCAGGTATTCAGGAAAGGGCCTCATCATGTGTAATGGTGGCTTCGTACAAGAAACACCACCACCCCCAAATGTCCCCTTCCTTTTATTTCTTTCCCCCAGCTTTAGGTACTGAGTGCTCTGCCATACGATATGGAATATCCCTTTGGTCAGTATGAGTCACTTGTCCCAGCTGCATCTCCTCCCAACTCAATATGGATCTCCAGCCTTCTTGCCGTTATGACAAAAAAGCAGAAAAGACTTTGGCTCTATGCAAGCCCTGCTTAGTAACAAAAAAAACCAAAAAAACTCTCCACTGTCATCATTATGTTCAGCACATATCCAAAACACAGTCCCTTACCAGCCACTGTGAAGAAAATAACTGTACCCCACCCAAAACCAGCACAGATATCCTTCAGGTTTTTCACCCTGCAGGTGCCCAGGAGCTGTTTGGGACTCCTGCAACTGTCTCTTCTGCAGGCTAAACCAGTCCTGGTTCCTTGGCTGCTATTCAAAGGGCAAGTTCTTCAGTCTCGACTGATCTGGTACCCCTACCCAACACTTACCTGAGTTTATCAGTACCTTTCCTGTTTTGGAAAGAGCAGGGAGAACAAAACTAGATGCAATATCTAGAAATATAGAAGGATCACACTCTTGACCTGAAAGCAATGGTATTCCTAATGAAGCTCAGGATGCTGTTCACTTTCCTTGACACAAGGCTTATAGTCAACTTGCTGTCTACCAGGACACATACTCTTTTTTGCAAAGCTGCTTTAAACTGAGTTGGCCTTCAGCATAAATTGCTGCATGGGGTCATTCTTGCCCAGGGTAGGAAAGACCCTGCATTCCCCTTTGTTGAATTTCCTGAGATTCCCGTTGGTCCATTTCTCTAGGCTGTCAAATGTCTTCTGAATTGCAGTGTATTGAATTTGCTGGACTGAACAATCCTTCCAGTGTTTTATCACTGCAAAGTTCCTGAGGATGCCCTCTACCTCATCATCCAGCTTATTAACAAAGATATTAAAGATTAATGACCCTTATACACCACTAGTAACTGGCCTTCAGCTGGACTTTGTTGCTCTGATCACAATCCTCTGAGACAGCTATTTAGACAATCTGTGGGGGTGTTTTGATTCATACTCAGTAAAATCATGCTGTCAGAATTGTCATCTCTGTGTGTCCAGGAGAGTTTCCTGAAAGAACTTGCTCCATGATTTTGCCAGGCACTGAGCCATGACTGATGAGCTAGTAGTTCCCCAGATGGCCTTCTGAACTTTCTTGAAAGTGGGTGCAACACTTTCTCCATTCATACAGGACTTCCCCAGTCTTCATGACTGTTCAAAAATGGTAGAGAATGTCCTCACAAAGATATTACCTACCTCTCTCAGCATTCGTAAGTGGCAGCCTGTCACATCCCAAAGATGTGTAACTGTCCAATTCTCTCAAGCAGTTCCTGTGTCAATCATTATCCACTGCTGGTATTTTTCTTCTACCTTCAAAATTTCCTTTGTATGTGGAGGACTGGGAGATTTTGTTGGTGAAGATGAAGAGAGAGATATGAAGCATTTGAGCCCTAACCGTGTCTACTGTCACAGAATCACTCACCCCGCTCAGCAAAGGGTCCACGTTTTCCTTGTTTCTTTTCTACTACAAACTCAGTCATTCATCTTGCCCTTCATAGTCCTTACAAATCTCCAGCTGAGCTATTTTTCCTGGCATCATCCTACAATTTTCAACTGTTGTCAGCTTGTCTGGGGAGTATATTTTAAAATTCCTCCTTTGAATCTCCTTTGAACTCCTTCCATCTTCTCTGTACTGCCCTTTTAATTCAAAGCTGTCATGAACTTCCTGCTCAGTCTCTGCTGACCTCCTGATATATTGTTTACCAAGTATTGTGATGGATATTTCTTGCACTTGGAAGATTCTGTCCTTAAAGGCCTGACACTTCTCTTGAACTCCCTTGCCCTTCAGACCAAACCTCTAGGAACCCACCTGTAAATTTTCCTGAATAAACTAAAATCTCTTCATCTGAAGTCTGGGGTCTTTACTATGCTTCTTCTTTGCTCCTGTGAGAAGATCGAAGTCCACTGTTTCATGGCAATTGCAGGAAAGGTTGCCATTGACTGTCAGATCCCCAAGCAGATTTTTTCCTTGTAAGCAGCAGATCCAGCTGTGTATCCTCTCACTTGCTCCATTTGGCAACTGAAACAAATCTCACAGATTCCATCTTCCCATACCATACCACCTTCATATGTTCAGCCTCTGTCAGGGAGTTTAATGTTCCCCATAAGATCCTAGGTGTGTGATACAGAGGTATTTATGGATATTTTTCTGCTTTCTCATGTTGATTGAGGGATCTGGAACTATGTCCTACCACAACATCACTCATACTGCCTCTCCTCTGACAGTGACCCATGAGCTCTCAACCTGCAATAGTAGAGCTACCTAGATCTGAGACGCTCCTTCACAGAGAGGGAAATATCATCACCATCTTTCTTAATATCTATCTTGAAGGGCCTCGGTCCTTCCATCACAGAACTTGAGTCAGGCAAGCTATTTCACCTAAATTATTCTATTCTTCCGACCACACATAGTGTCAGGGTTCTCCTGGGCTTTTTTATAGTCTGCAAGCATTACTGTGTTGTGATCATTTGACACTGGCTGGACACAAGGTTCCCACCAAAGTTGCTCTATCACTCACCTCTTTAGCTAGACATGAGAGAGAATAAAGGCTTGTGCATCAAGAAAAGCACTGGAAGAGATCATTCACCTGTTACTGTCATGGGCAAAATAGATTCAGCTTAAGGAAATTTATTTAATTTATTAGAAATTAAATCAGAATACAGTCATGAGCCACAAATATTAGAACACCTTCCTCCTACCCTTTCCTCCTTCCCATTCTGTCCTGATTACCTCCTCCCTCTGAGCAGTGCATGGGAAGAGGAAATGGGGGTTACAATCAGTTGATCACACATTGTCTCTGCTGCTCTTTCTTCACAGTCTTCCACGCTTCACCATGGAGTCTTCCACAAGTGACAGTCCTCAATGAAATTCTCCATTTTGAGTCCTTTCCAGGGACTGTAAACCTTCAGGAATGGACTGCTTCAGTATGGGCCCTCCACAGGTTCATAGATCCTTCCAGGAGCCTGCTCCAGCATGGGCTCCTCTCAAAGGGTCCTGACTCGGGCCTGTTTCAGCCTGTTTCAGGGCCTTTCCATGGATTCAATGCCTCCTTCAGGAACACACACCTGCACTGTTCTGGAGTCTTCTGTGGGCTGCACGTGGATATCTGTTCCACCATGTACCTCCAAGATCTGCAGGAAAGCTTGCCTCACCATGGTCTTCACTCTGGGCTGCAGGATAACCTCTGCTACTGCAGCTGGAGCAGCTCCTGCCCCTCCTTCTCTGACCTTGGGGTTTGCAGATTCTCGTTCTTCTCCTAACTGCTGTTTTGCAGCAATTTTTCCGACTTCTAAAATATATTATCACAAAGGCACAGTCCCCATTGATGATGGGCTCAGATTTGGCCAGCAGCAGGTCTGTTTCCATTACCCCTGTGGTCTTCCTGATAGGAAAAGCTTGCTACACAAGCCCAATATATGTGTTCACTTGAAGAAGCCCTCATTCTTCCCTGCTTTTCCATTCCTGAAGTCAACCTTTTTCTTTCAGCCCTGCACTATTTGTTCTCTACCTGTCCTCCACTTATGCTGGAGTAAGTTTTCATATGGTTAGAAATAATTAAATTATTATGTGTATTATTTTAATGTAGGAAATATTTCCTCTTGCAATAAAAAATAAACAGGTGCAATAAATATGTTTTTGGGTTTTTTTCTTAACATTTTACAGGAGGATTTCTGTATCTCTAACCCACTAAGCATATTCCAGTGAATAACTGAAAAGTCACATAGTGCTGATTTGGGTGGAGTTATTTGTAAATTTCCAACTGCTAAACTTAAATTAAAAGATAACTTCAATATTTCAAGCACTTAATCTCTTGCGTGAAAAATCACTATTTATCCAGCGGTGTTATGATTTAGTGAATCATGATCCACACCATTAAAAACTGAGATGTCATACTGCAGTACTATAGTTCATAAGAAAGAATACCTATAAATGAGGACATATTAGGACCATAATATAAAATCATAAATGAAATCCTGTAGCCAGAATTAAATTATTCCTCAAATTTCACCTTCTAGCTTCCACTTCCCATATAAAAGCTTTTCTTTTTTTCTCCAGAAATTGTAACTCAATTTGTTTCAATTACAAAAAGTTTTAAAAACAAACTTATTTTGATTACTTTATCTCAGATTGGCAATAAGTAGCTGAAAAAAAAAGAGTGGGAGTTTTCCGTTACTAACAAAATTAGCTCTTGGCTTCCTGCAGGCAAACACAAGAACTAAATAGAAAAGAAATGTAAATAAAACCAAAGTATTACAAAAAAGCAGATATATTTGATTTCCAGAGTCCTGATTTATCAAGCCAGAGAAATAACATAACATCATGTATAAAGTCAGAAACACAAATTCTGAACAAAAGAAAAGTGAAGACAGAATAAAGGTTGTGGAAGATCTCTTATTCTCTCTCCGCTTGCCACAATGTAATGACATAAGGGATACAGCAACAAGTTCTGGACTGGAACATCAGGCATGTCTCCTCTGTGGCTGCGTCACTTTCCAAAATGTTCTTACCTCATTATAGACTCATAGGTTGTTTTGGGTTAAAAGAGACTTTAAACATCATTCGGTACCATTGACCCTGCTCTAGGAAGGGAAACCTCTAGGTGTATTAGAGCAAGTTTCTCAAAATACCATTCAACTGACCTTGAACACTTCGAGAGGGCGATCAGCCACAGCTTCAGGCAACATGATCCACACATAGTGCTTTGCATTTCATGAGGTTGCACAGGCCCAGTTCTCAAGCTTTTCAAAATCCCTCTGGGGGGCATCCTTTCCATCCAGTGCATCTATTGCACCACGCATCCTGGTGTCATCAACAAACATGCTGAGGGTGCTCTCAGTGCCGTTGTCCATGTCACCAACAAAGACATTAGACAGTGCTATTCCCAATACTGACCCCTGAGGAAAACCACCCCTCACTAGTCTCCACTTGGAAGTCAAACCATTGACGGTAGCTTTTTGTGTGCGACCATACAGCCAATGCCTTATCCACCGAAAGTTCCATATGTCACATCCATGTCTCTCCAATTTAGAGATAAGGATGTCATGCAGGACAGCATAGGTATGAAGTTTTGCAGGTGGAACTAATTTAGATGTGCTACCAAGGTTAAGTCATCCTATGCCCTGAGAGCCAAAAACCACTTCCATAGAGGAAAAAAGACATGATCTTGTCATAGGAGATTCTCTTCTGGGGGAACACAAGGTCCAATACGCAGACTAGATGAACTAGTGTCAGGTCCTGCACTTGGGTCAAATAACTTCATGCAGCACTCCAGGTTTGTAGAAAAGTAGCTTGAAAGCTGACTAGTGGAAAGGGACATGGGGGTGCTTGTTGACAACCAGCTAAATAAGAGCCAGCAGTGTGCCCATGTGGCCAAGAAGGCCAGTGGCATTTTCACTTGTATCAGAAATATTGTGGCCAGAAGAACTAGAACTACAGCAGGGATCGTCCCCCTTGTACGCTGCACTGGTGAGGCTGTACCTTGAATCCTCTGTTCAGTTTTGGGCCCCTCACTATGAGAAAGACTTTGAGTTGTTGGAGTATGTCAAGACAACGATAGTGGAGCTGGTGAAGGGTCTGGAGCACAAGTTCTGGACGGTGTGCCTGAGGAAGCTGAGGTTGTTCAGCCTGTAGAAAAAGAGGCTTGAGGGGAATTTACCACTCTTTAAAACTACCTGAAAGGAGGTAGAGTGAGGGTCAGTCTCCTGTCACAAGTAACAAAGAAGCAGGATGAGAGGAAATGGTCTCATGTTGTGCCAAGGAAGGTTTAGACTAGATATTACAACAGGTTAATTGCAGAAAGGGCTGTCAAGCATTGGAACAGGGAGTGGTTGTATCCACATCCCTGGCTGTGTTTAAAAATTGTGCAGGAGTGGCACTGGAGGACACGGTTTATTGGGGGACATGTCAGTGTTACGTTAAAGACTGTACTTGATGATCTTAGGTGACCTTTTCAAACAGAATGATTTTATCATTCTATGGTTCTGTGATTCTAGTGGTAAACCGCAAATACCAAAGTTTTACCTTATGTATATGATGTAGAACAATGATGTTAATAAAATAAATTTCTTTGAATTAGAATGAAATTTCTGGGATTAGTTGTACAAAGAGACAAAGGCACAAGGATGTTCCTTATTGTAACAATAGCAAATGTGCTGTTAATTATTTCAGAATCATATTACTTCATTTAGTCATTTTATATTGTGTAAGATTAGTCTAAATTTTTTGACAGTAAAATATTGTGATGACATAACGTAATTATAACAACTAAATGAATTTTAAAATGATAGTAATTTGATATACATTATTTCAGATAAATTGCTGTAGTGTCTAAATGAGCTTCTTAGAAATCTCTAGAATTTTTGTTTCTTCTATAACGTACTTTTTAATTATTTCTTTAATTTCTAGTACAGAATCTCAAATTACTAGAAATGAAGACAGCAATAGACATGAAATTCACTGTATTAATTAAAATTAAATGAATGGAAAATGACTGATGAATATGAAAAAATAAGAGATTGCTTTCAAAACTTACATGATAATTTCTGAAATATGGTGAATTTTATTTGACAATAGAGAAAAATATGCTTGGTTGTAATGGAGCCGTCTCTCAAAATAAGAAATGACGTATGAAAACTGGAGGACTGTGGGGGAATGTGCCAGAAAAAAGGAACCAGATGTAAATACAAGCAATGATATCATTGCAAATTTTATCTGCCCAAGGCTTCAGAGTAGGTCAATATTACTGTTTTAGTTTCATCAAGAGTGCACTTCTGAAGCAAATTTCCCAGTTGATACCAGGTATGTGTCTTTGTTGTGCTGTGGCTTACATAATGTTTTCTTACTATGTACTTCAGATTCCTTTAAAATTTAACTATTCTGAGAAATGTACTTTTGTAGGGCATCTGTGAACTTTACCATTACTGTGAATACACTACAAACACTACTAAGAAAATTATTGTGAATGCATATAATGTATAGGTTAGGTTTCTAACGTTCTTCTCTGTAGCTCTCCCAGTGAACCACACTATTTGCTAATGTAATCACTGCCTGAATTGTAAAACAATTTTGATAATGAATGAGGGAGACTACTTCAAACAAACATTTACTAAAGCATTTCATCAGTCTTTATAGATGCATTGATCTAATGGATTGTTAACCTAGCAGGTTGTAATCAGCAACACAGGGTCCAGTTGGAGGCCAGTCACTAGTGGTGTTCCCCAATGCTGAGTACTGGGCCCAGTATTCTTTAACTCATGCATCAATGACTTTGGTGAAGGAGCAGAGGCCTCCTCAGCAAGGTCACTGATGACACAAAGCTGGGATGAGTGGCTGATACCCCAGGGGGCTGCGCAGCCCTTCAGAAGGACCTGGGCAAGTTGGACAGATGGGCAGAGAAGAGCTGTTTGAAATTCAACAAAGGTAAATACAGAGTCCTGCACCTGGGGAAGAATAACCCCATGCAGCAGCACAGGCTGGGGGCTGACATGGACAGCAGCTCTGCAGAGAAGAATCTAGGGGTCCTGCTGGACAACAAGCTGTCCATGAGCCAGCAATGAGCACTTATGTCCAAGAAGGCCAGTGGTACCCTGGGGTGCATTAGGAAGAACATTGTCAGCAGGTCAAAGGGAGGTGACCCTGACCCTCTGTTCAGCCCTGCTGAAGCCACATCTGGAGCGCTTTGTCCAGTTCCGTGTTCCTCAGTACAAGAGAGACATGGAACTCCTGGAGCAAGTCCAGCAGAGACCAACAAAGATGATTAAGGGACATTGAAGACAAATGAGATTTCAACAATGAGACCCAGGAGAACAAGCATGAGATGACAGTGTTGAAAATACATGCATGAGGTTATACTGGAGATTTGAGATCTATTTGAGACCAAATGATCAGTCTCTGCTCATTATTGAGTACAGCTTTTTGACCCTGACAAAACCTCTTTCAAAAACAGCAGGTAATTTGCGTTAAAAATCTTAGAAAATATTCTGAATGAATGCAAGAAAACAATCTCTGCTCAGACTTTTTTCACAAAAGACCTCAAGGTAGTGCTGACCTCCTGCAGTCTTCACCCCATTCTTTTCAAAA
The DNA here is from genome assembly GCA_037834095.1 of Argya squamiceps. NCBI lineage: Eukaryota > Metazoa > Chordata > Aves > Passeriformes > Leiothrichidae > Argya > Argya squamiceps. Next base: position 72,379,219 of record JBBMKD010000001.1, on the reverse strand, counting down.
AGTCTAATGTCACTGACCAAAGAATACGCAAGAGACTGGAAAGAGAGGAAGAGTGAGAGAAAGAAAGAGTGAAGAAAGAAAGGAACACACAAGAAAGAAAATGTGTGCATATCACTTCTACTACTTTCAAAGAAACTCTATTACTTGCATAATTTGGACCCTTAATTTAACCTATTGTGTCTGAATTGCTGTAACTTTGCAAGATCATCAGTCTTGGCTCCACATAGAAAGCATGTTTCTTTAGCACACATAAAATTTACATGATATTTGGTCTTTTGCCTTGCTTTAGAGGCTTTGTTGAAATTTGGATGCATTTCAGTGTCCATCCTAAATTAGTCCTCAGGGTGGTATTTTAAGCTGATGATTCTGTTTGTCCTAAAAGAATTAAGATGAGCTGTCCTAAAGCTCTTCATATTCTTCCATAGTCATTTATATGACAAGATCAGGCTAAATTCTTGTGGTTTTGCTGGTTTAAAATAGATAAGAAGACTCATTTGCAGTATCAAAACCACCTCCCTTTCAATACATAAATCTGAATATTCACATTATTTTGGTTCTTTTGCTACTAGCCCAGCAAAATAATAGGTTTATGATTAGCATGTAAATCACAGTAGTCTGGAAAATTTCAGAACTGTAAAAGATTTGGAATGGGAATACAGGATTAGGAAAGGATGCTCTTTGTTACTTGTCTGTGGCACTTTATAGCATTTACCTTAATGAGTGATAAATTACATAAGCTGAAAGTATACCTTTTCAGTGATACTTTATGTGCTGATACTCTTACTACTCGATATCTGTTTAGAATGCTAAAGCACTGATTCTTCTGTAAGATCAGACAATGCCAAGGAAAAACAGTTTGAACCTTGATGTAATTTAACTGTTACATAGGATCACAAATTTTATGATGGTTCTCCTCCCCACTGTGCACAAAAAAATACACATTTAAGGAAATGTTTTATTCCAAGGGATGAGTTATGGTTTTGTAAATATTGGAGGTGACAACTTAGGAGTGATATTGCAATGTAAAAATTAGTGGAATAACTTCTTTAATTTGAATAAATATATGTATGTATGTATTTCTTTTTAAAAAATAATGTTGTGATTTATGATTTTAAAGTAATTTTGATCTAGAGGACATTTACCAATTCTGAATGCAAACATCTAGACATTGCTAAAAGTCTATACTCTAATACAAACTAAATACCACTAAGGACTGGAAAACTGACACTTTGCTTCATTGTTGGATCAACCTGGAGCACCCTCAGTAGCAATGATATTGGTTAACAGAAACCACAATGGAGTGGAGATGTCTCCGAGATATGAGACTGTGTTCTCAGTTCTCTCATGTTGTGCCCCAGTATCTTTAGTTGTTCTTTCTCTCTCACAGTTGACTTGTCTTTAACTGAATTACATGGTAACATGAGATTGTTTTGATAGTAATGATGCCTGGCCAAGGAAAAGGATGACGAATCTTTAAAATGGCATTTTCTTATGGATATTTGGAGAAAAAGAAATAGCAATCAAATCACCTAATACATTGCCAACAAGCACATGACCATGCTGGATGAGCCATCACAAGAACCTAGATGCTCCATGTAGCTTCTGATCTTTTTCTAATTTTATCAGTTATTCTTTTCACATCTTCCTTTTTGGTTTTCTGCTCTTTGATGAGAAGCAAAATTGGGCAATGTTATTCAGAAAATGCTACATCCTTGTGCTCATGCTGACTTTCTGAAGAGACTTTGAAAACAACGTATAAAACCTAAAATTACCCACCACACTATAAAGGCAAATCATTACTTTTTGTGTTTTGTGGTATTAAAAAGCTGTGGAAGCTGCAGATTCACAATACTGTTCTTGCAAAAAACCCAGTCCATAATCTCAGAATGGGAAAACTGTTTTAAACATAGAACTAAGCAGGAATTTGGTATATTTTCCATTAGTTTTTAGACAGTTTTAAACTCTTTAAAAACTGGGCTTCTGTGCTTAAGAAAATTAATCCTACCAGTTCTTTTTGTAGTCATAATTTGCTAATTTTTCTCTCCAGTTTCTGGAATGAGCAAAATTTGAGTTATTAAAATACCCTTAGGGAATAACTACAGATATCTGATGAAAAGCCTTGACTTCATAATTTTTTTTCACCTCTACACCTGAAACACAAGCTTCTGTTACTGTAGTATGAATTTATTTTTCGAGCTGGAACGTTAGGTTATTCCCTAATTGTCAGGCCTCAATTCTGCTGAAGAAGTTCTGTAAGTGGTTGAATTTGTGTCAGGTTAATTTTGGCCAGCAAATGGAAGCATGGATTATTGCAGGCTAAATCCTGGAGTCTAAGCTGTTCAAAATTTCCTTTGACTTCCTTGCTGAGGACAAAGCTCATTACAAATTTCATCATGAATAATTAAATCCTGATTCATTAGTATCATTTAACTGAAACACGTATTTGGTTTCTTTTAGAATTGAAAAGATTAACTGAGGGAGTTTCTTTCTTTGTGTGTTTTCGCTTGAATTGTTCTTTTCATTACAACTCTTCATTACAAGTTTTACTGTAGGAAAATAGTTATAGAAAGCAAAGTTTTGTTTGTATTTTATTTTAATTAAATAAATATAATTTTTTAAACATTTTAAATATTCACTGGCCTTATTTAGCTCAGTTCATACACTACTGATAAAGGGGTCCTATTTGACAGCCTTTAATTAAGCAACTTAGCTCTTCCTCTCACTATCTTTGCATCTTTTTGGAGCAACAACTTTTCCTTTCCACCAACTTTCCTGAAACTGGAAAAGCAAATTATTTTTCCTCCTGCTGACATTGAACAGCACAAACTTCAGTGGATTTCTGATTATGTGATCAAGCTCAAGCAGTTTTCTTCCATTTTCAATATTTTAGGACCTGTTTCTGTATTGCACATGCACCTTTCCATCTAAGAATTCAAATCACTTATGTCCAATAGTATCTGATGGCTGGGTCCCACTATGCCTCCTGTGGTTCAGCACAAAATTGTTTTTTTTTCTTCAAAATAGAATGAGAGCTGAGCTCTTTCTTTTTAGTAGCCTAAATGCTAAAAAAAAAAAAAAAAAGATTGCAAAGCTGGAGGAGATTTTATTTTGAGATAGTATGTGTCAAAATGAACTTTCATGGTCTACTGATTCAAGAAAATCAAAATGTCATTGAAGAGAAGTGATATTTTGGTGTATGCAACCCATCACTTTATTTTAATCTATCTACTTCTGCATTTGACTCTGCATAGACTAAACACTAAAGTGTTTGGCCTTATGCAGAAAAACAAAATGTAGTTACATGAGAAAGACTGGAAAATGACAGAAGTTTTAAAAAATGAATGAGAAAATAAACATGCAATTCTAATGGAAGTCTCTTTTATAAAGAAGTGATAAATATTACTGGAACTACTTTTTCAATTGCACCACTTCTGCTTATTAAGACAATATACTGCTGCTAAAAGATTTTCCCATATCATCAATGAGTTAATTTAGGTAGTTTCAAAATCCCAAACACTTAAGATGTGGAGTATAGCATTCAACTTTACACAACCTCTTTGTGCAGATAATATTAGTTAACTAGTCAGATTTTACAGATTTTCATATAATAAAACAAGATGCTATGGTGTTCTTAATATTTCAATTCCTATGAATTTTAGTTTCATTTACATACTGAAACTTTAGCTATAATAAAATTAAATTATATTTGTGGGGTGGCTGACTGCACTATTATAAGCATTATAAACAGGAAGAGAAAGAGAAATACATGAAGTCAAATAATAATTTATTCTGAATTTCTTATTAGCAATTGAAAGTCAAAAAGAAAAAGCAAAACAAAACAAAACCCAAACAGCAAACCAGCCAACCAACTGCAATTCATTAGTTAAATAGCTTGAATTTAAGTGTAATTAAGACACTCCTTTTGGATTCAGTGGAAGTTATATCTGATTAAGGTTGGATACCCTATAAGTTTAACAGAATACTTTATGAGCTTAATTTTTCTTTTCTTTTTTTTTTTCTGGCCTAGATCCTTCGTTAAGTACATAATAAGGATACAGGGACGTAAATGTAAACATGCAAGTTTGAAAATATTGACATTTCTTACATTTATTTAATTATTTTCTGTGGCTTTTGATCTATTAAATTATTCATGTTTTTAAGTGCTTTAAATATTTGATAAATTTATGGTGCTTACCCCATGAAATTTTGCCATATAAAAAATGCTGAACTGAAGAAGTTGTCAGAATTTTGTCATGTTCTAGTACATAAGACGTTATTCTATAATTTATTTTGTTTTCTATAACTTTCCATAAGTTCTTCCTTAGCCGTATCTGGAAGCTGCAACTTGACTAAAGCTTCTTTCTCACTTTTCAATCTCATCTGGTCACTAGTCTATCTAGATAGCCTTTTTTGTGTGTGAGTGTGTCTCCAGCACTAGGTACAATTTGGTGGATTTATAGGGGGAAAAAAGAATGAATATTTTAACTCTTGTCAATTATTTCAGGAATTCTAAAAGACCACAGCTTCATAAATTGTTTGGAGCATATCTCTATACATCTGCAAATGCACAGAGACACAACCTACTGCTAAGAAATGATGATCTTAGGAGCAGGTAGCATAATAGACTGCATGTTCTGAAAATGTATTTGTCTATCAGTCTATCAACCCGAACTAAATATAAAAAAAAAGCTCAACTGTAAATTTTAAATATATTTTACCTTTTTGTCTTACATGGAAGGCTTATAACAGCCATTGCCTCACTTAAGAACAGTAAAGGACCTTTATGAAAACATGTTCACATTCTAGATGAAGCAATTACAAGTAAAAAGTAAAAGAAATAAATCTGACATTTTTAGTGATTAAAAATATTGTGTTTTCTTCCCAAAATTTAATAGTTCTGTTTCTTTAAAAATTATACAGGAACAAGAGGAATTTAAAACTTCAAAATTATCTTAACCAATGTCTAGAAATAATGTATACACCTTTTGAAAGATACCCATATTGGATGTCATATAGATTATTTCTATTTAATCCAAAAAAAAGTAAAATTATCTAGTTTTTTAAAATTATATGAAGATATAAATTTCATCAGAATTCTATTTTTTTCCCTTTATATGTATTCTTAGCTATATTTATATACATAAAGGATAAAAAGATTTTTAAAATATTAAGGTAAAATTAAAACATTGATTAAGACACTTGACCCAAATCCAATTAATAAGTCAGTGAAAATCTAAGAAAATAGAGGCAACTATTTGCTGTGTCTGGACCAGAGTGACTAAAGATATAAGAAACATTCAAAAGCAAGAAAAAAAAAAAGCCAAATCATCCCATTTCTTTTTTAAAACCTTTTTTCTATAATATGTATAGGAGTAGATTGGACATGGATCAGGAGTCATTAATTAATCCCTTCGGGAATATTCCCATCTAGGCTGTCTGATGGGAGGGAATTTGTTTTGTAAGATTTCACATTTCTAGGCATCTGAGTTCATAGCACAGAAGAGATTAGAGTAATTTGTATCTGCTAACCAACATGTACTTGTAGGGCATTAATTTGTTCATTGGGAATGAAATTGTTTTCCCTGTGTTGCATGACAGTTCTATCTAGTTGTGCAGAATGTATCCTAGACAATGGCAGTGTGGACAATTTTTTCTCCTGTATTCAATCATTGTTTTCAGAATAAGGTTGAAGCTTATCTTCCACTGAGGATGTGTGTTTGGAACCAGTGCACGTCTTCTGCAGATCTTTCCAGATCACCTTGAAATGATTGTGAGAATTGAGTTGGCAGTAAAGCAACTTCAGCAGTTTTGGTAGTGGCATAAGGGTAAGGGTCCTGCTAGACAAGCCTGATAAATAAAAGGTTGTGAATTGATTCCTATTTCTTAATCAAGCAGCTTTATACCACATTGCTTAGGGCCGCCAGATCAGTTTTAAAATTTTTTTGGAAACAAGCCACTTCACATGTTTCAAAACAGGGTCAAAGAGAAAGCTAATAAATAAGTAGGATAAACAACTAGGGTTTTTGCTTACAATGTTTTTCTTTAATTTTTTTTCTACTCTTTTAGATATGAAGAGTTTTAAAGGCATTCATTTGCAACAGAAGTGTGCAGATGGTGCCAGTAATTTTTACAAAAAAACCCAAAAAACCTCCTCAAAACTAAAAAAACCCCCAAAACCTCCAACCAACCTACCAACAAACAAAAACACATACAAAAACCCCACCTCCAAACACAAACCAAAGAGAAAAGAAAGTGCACACTGAAATAGGATTTCTTATTGTCATGGTAACCTTCAGTGGGGAGTGATATTCCCAAACTCTCAGAGGAGGGTGCGTGGCATTTGGGGATGAGAGTAGAAAACATGCTGTATGTGAAAGCAGCAAGGTCTTCTAGGTCCTGTAAAGCATAAAGGCTTTTTTTTTTCCTTTTATAACGTGTAATTAAATAGCCCGCTCCTCTTAGTATTATCTAAGTAATAGCACAGTCTTTATATTTTTGCTTTTTTTAAAAAACTTTTTTGTATTATATGCCTGTGAGCCTATGTACACAGAAGTAGAGGCCCACCTAGCAGAAATGTAAAGATATTTGCTTACCTTCAGTTATTGAGGGACGGTAATGGTTCCTGAAGAAAACTAAGCACAAAAAGCCTCATTGAACATCAGATGGCATAAATGAAGGCAGACATTAAAACTTTAAAGTTTTAATATCACTTGACAAATTTCAAACATTATTGAAAGAGCCAGTGGGAAACATCAGATAACATTGAATATTTTCATCACCACAAAAATAAAATAAGAAAATAAACATCTGGACAGATACATTGACAAAGAATGGACTTAAAAATAGATGACCCTATATCAAGAAGTATATTATTTTTATTGAGCCTAACTTATTCATAACAAACTAGACTGAGGCAGTTCTGACACCATATTAAGCTGGAAAGAACGTGAACTGGAAGTCTACCACTCATGTTAAATTTGATGTTGCATACAAAAGCAGGTTCTTACTTCCTCCATAAAGAAGTTATAGAATCCAATAGTTTTTAAAGAAATACTATTGAGGTAAAAGAGTGCGTAGAAGAAACCAGAAAAGAAGGTTCCTAACCTAACATTATCAAGGAACAAGACCAAGAGACAGAACAATTCTCAGAACAGCGCTGGGCTGCAGTGGCATTAAAGAGTTTATAAACACTTGTCCAGTTTATTTCCACTACACTCACTATAATTTAAATTGGCATATTTTGTATTTATCAATACAGAAGTCAAAATATAGGTGACAGAGAGTGTTATTCAAATAGGTCTCTAAAGTGGTACTGGTAAATTAGGATCTCCATTCAATTTCACTGTTGAGTTTCATTTTAGGATCAGCTGTGGAGTGGATGAAAACATTTCCCTTAATCAGGTGACCTGATTGGCATGTGGCAGGATTCTTTGGTGTGCAAAATATATAAAACCTTTTTTTCCAATGGAAGATTTCTGTTCAAATAAAAATTTGCTAATTTTTATGTGATACACTTATATTTTATATGAGTTGTAATTAAGAATTTAGGTGGTTATATTTCACTTTAATTATTGTCACCTAGTGAAATTATTTTTTGGAAATCAATATTGATCCCAAATTCTCCTCAATCCTGAACATCATTAAAGTCAGGCTTAACTTAGTGTTGTTTAAAAATGCTTTTCTGTCCAAGTTTTAACCATGCCTGTCTAGTTTCACTTAAATAGATTTTTTTCCCAATGACAACATTAAGTAGTTTAATTCTTACTGATCTGCACAAATGTATCACAAACAATAATGGAAGGCAATGAATGGTGAACAAAACTGGTTCTCCTGCTTATTCTTAAAAATTTAGGCTCTGTATCAATCTTTTGAAGCCCCTTTGTGGTTTGTGTTGGGTGTGGGATTTAATGTAAACTTTTTCCTCCCTGTGCAACTAACACATATTTATTCTAAAAATATTTGTAAAGAGAACTTCGCGTAAAAAATAATTTGGTTCTGCAAGTTAAATTGAGAAATACAGATACTGTTAGCCAGGAAGTAGTTTTCCAACATTTTAGGAAGATGCTTAGCGTCCTAGGATGTTTTCTGTATGGTATTTCTAGCAGACATCTAGTAAGTTGAAGTCACCTATAAGAAGAAGTGCTAGTGATTGAGACTACTCCCAGCTGCCTACAGAACATGTATTGTCTTTAAATTATGTAGAAAATGAACAGCATAATGACATAAAATAGGAACAAACAAAAACATGAATTTTCTTCTTTCTTTAAAACTTTGTTTTATCAGCATAAAGCAGATACCTAGTCTTGACAATTCTCTACCCCATTAGTAGATGGAAATTCAAAGTGCTGTGGTAAAAGGGAGAAAATAAAATAATTAACTATAAATAAATCTACATCAGTATATATATGATATTGAATACCCTTTAAAAGATACATACCGAGTTAGTGTGGCAAGGTTTTGGCAGCGTGAACTGGTGGCCACCTGAGAAGCTCTTTGTAAACTATGGAGTGGGAGCGGCTCACATTGGAAAAGTTCATGAAGGACTCTCCTGTGGGAGTGAACCCATGCTGGAGCAGAGAAAGTAATCCTCACACAGATGAGGAAGTAGCAGCAGAGCAGAAGAGATGACGAGTGATGAGCTGACCACAACCCTCATGCCCCATCTCCCCTGCTCTTCTGGGAATAAGGACATAGAGAAGTGGGAATAAAGTTAAGGTCAGGAAGAAGGAAGTTGTGGGGCTAAGGTGTTAAACAGATTCTGTTTCATTTCTCATTTTAATACTCTGATTCAATTGTTAATGAAATCAATTAATTCTCCCCAGTCTGTTATTTCTATGAGAGTATGAGGAATGATGAGTGACCTCTTCCTGTCTCTATCATGATCCATCAACATTTTTTTAATATGATCTCTGTCTGGCTGAGGAGGGGGAGAGATAGAGTGGCATTGCTGAGCACACAGCATCAGCCAGGGTTATACCACTACATTCTAACCATGACAGGATCCTGAGTATGTGGATGTAACAGGAATTAACTGACATTAATTTTTAATGAGCATATGGACACTCATAGAAATAGAATTAATTTTTTCTGAAATAATTTATTATATGAATTTTAGGAGTTATAGAAATGAAAAAACAGGTATGGGTAATGGGGAAGTATGATAGGTATTTTTTCCAAGATTAAATTTAAATTAGAATCAGTGAATAAGTTCTTTCCTTATACTCCCATAATATTTCAAACACTAATATCATTTTGCAAACATTTCAGTGGGAAGTGCAATATTCTTAATAGTGGGACATCAGTTTTATAGTCTCTCCTTTCATTATCTGTGATGAAAGTGACTTCTATAAAGAGGTCATAATTTTCCACTGTCTCTTTCCTCAATTTTCAGCTGTTGAATTGAATTTCTTCTTTTTTTTTTTTTTTTTTCATATGTGGAATAATATCCTTTTAGCAGTATCTTCTGATCATGTTCCAGGAATGAATAAAGCAGCAAGTTGTAGTTGAAAGATAGTGAGGAAATTGGATAAAACATTTTAATAACAGGGGCTCAGATTCCTTTTTGTAATCCATAGTAGAATGCAACTTGGTCTTTCTTTGGCAACTTACACTACAATATGACAAAATAGTAATATGACAAATACAAATAAAAATACAAAAATAATGGTATTTTATGAGATCTCTGATATTTGGGAATTTGTGATAGTTACGATACAAAATTGAAGGAAACTGCTCAGGAATCTTTCATCAAGTAAAAAAATATAATTTTTAGAGTTCTAACTTAATTTTCCTCTGTATTTACATATACACACACATGTATGTAACTGTATCAAAGTCAAGATTAGAACTGAATGCCTTTTGTTTTTAATTACTGAATTAATGATTCAAAAATAGGATAACTTCACAGAAGATAGAGAATTTATGGTAAGGAGCTGCCAATTCCCAGTGAAATTCAGAACCCACAATTTTTTTCTTCCTACTCTATTTACATCAAAACCAGTCCACTCTAGCACCGAGGAGGAAGTGGCTGTTCATCAGTCCTTTTCCTAGTCTGACAAGCAGTAAATTGGAGCCCACACTGCAGAGGCAGATACTTAAACATGTGTACATGCACACACACAGAGAACCCAGTGTTCTGTGATGAGCCAAGCTGATGTTAACAGCCCCCAAATAAACATCAATTGCTCTCACATAAATATGAACACAGCAGCACAGAGATGTTAATCTTTCCAGAGGATTAGGACTATGGGTCACTGGTGGATGCACAGGTCCTGTCATCTCAAACTATCTAAATTTAGCAGCCAATGACAGACAAAGATCCATGAAATATCTGGATGACATTGTTTAAGTCTGCTTAATGTCCATGCCCAGATCCCAGATCATTTGTAAAGTCACTGAATCAAGGCTGTTTTTTTTTCCAGATGTGGGTCTCCTGTTCATTGTCTGGTCATTTGTTAGCAAATTACACATACATACAGAAGCTGGTTGTATCAGTCAGTGTTTCCAGCTGCCAGCACCTAAAACTCTCTTCACACATGCATATTATGGCTGAGATTACACCAAACCCCGGGTTGCAACATGATTTAAGAAGATAGGACAGATTGCAGGGGTAGTGATCAGGGGCGGGGTTCAAACAGAAAAATGTGCTTGCTTGCAGTTCACCAGCCATTTTTACTCTCTCTACCCTCTGTTTTCCCATGCTTGTTCTTGGCCATACACCTTGATCCTTCCCCTTTCCTACCCTTGCTACCTCTCAATAAACAATGTGTCAAAACCTAAATTTTTTTCACTGGTCTCAGTTTTCTTATATTTATTTCTGATATCCATACCTAGATTTGCTGTTTCCAAGGCAATTTCAGTCTTCCATCATATCACCAATTGGATTACACGAGATTCTCCTGCCCAAAAGCTGTGTGCCTCCCTGTCTTGGTTCTGGCTGGGATGGAGCTCATTTTGCCTTACCAGCCCTCACAGTGCTGTGCTCTGCATCAGTAACACCCCAGTGCTCTGGATCCTTGGGTAGGACTGACACAGCATCAGCTCTCTCCCCAGCATTCCTCCCCACCAAGGAGCTGGGGTGGGCAAGATCCTGGAAGGGGGCACAACTACACCAGCTGACCCAAATTTGCCAAAGGGATTTTCCATACCATGTGACATCAGCTCAGATATAAAAGCTATGGTAAAGATGACAGAGGGGAACTTGTTATTTACAGTGTTTGTCTTCCTGAGCAACCACTACACATGCTGAAACCCTGCTTCCTGGCAAGTGTCTGGATGTCTCTTGCTGATGGGAAGCAGAGATTTTTTTTTTCCTATTCATACAGGCACACACTTTTGCTTTTACTTTAGTAGACTTCTTTATCAAAACCTACAAATCCTCTTCCATCTTATTTTTTCTTCCCTGTCCAGCTGGGAAGGGGGAGTGATAGAGCTGAATTTCCATTCTGAATGTTTCACAAGGACAGAATTTTCAGTGTGTTTAGAAGCTTCTTGATATAGTTGTGTAATATGTCCTCTACTTGGCTTTTTTCTCTCTAAAATCATATTCAAAAAGAATATTGCAATTAAAATATAATTATATTGTGATTCCAGACAGGTTACCTAGTGATTTTCAGTAATCATTCATTAGTAATTTTTTTTTTCCTACTCCATAATTTATAATACAGCCAGGGAATTAGAATCAATTATGCTAACCTTTCTTAGCTGAACATTATGCAACCAGTCAAAGCTAATCACAGAAGCTTCACTTGAGGTAATGTAGTGTTACTAGATTCCTTTCATTCCTTCAAGTCTACACATTTCTTATTGAACTATAACAATAAATACAAATAATCAAAAATTCCACAATAGCATGATAAAAGACGAAAAGCCACAGCTGTAGTGGGATAAAATTATATTTTTTTCCTATTGTGTTGAAAAATAATGAAATTTAGTAATCATTAGCAAAGAATACACTTTTTTGTGTGTTGGTGGTGGTATTTGGTTTGTGTTTTTTTGTCAATGTTATTGGAGCTTTTTTATTATTTGAAGTGTTCCTCTTAAATGCAAAAACAAACAAAAGAAAAAGAAAGGAAAATTATAAGACTGTCTTCTCTCCTATATGCAGGCTGGAAGTAGCATGTACATGAAACACATTTTTTCATTTCTGTACACCAATAGGATGGTTTCACAAACAAGTTTATCAATGATAGCTTTTATGCATTACTGTAATAAATTGCCTTTGGAAATGTATTTTAAGAGAAACCAGAAGTGTATCCAAGAAAAAACCAAGGACCAATGAAAAGTTTATATATGAAAAATATAAGAACAGAAATAAAATATTTCTATGTTTTCCATCAAGCATTTGAACCACAAAATTCATTATCCACAGATCATTAATTTAAAAAGAGATTATTGAACTACATGTCAACCAATCTTACTTTTCAAATGACGTTTTTGTTAGATTAAGTTCATTTTGGTTGGCTGAGACTTTATGGTGTCTTAATGAAATTAATACAAACTGAATTTTGAGAATCATAAACATGCAACCCAGTGCAGAGATTCAAAACAAAACTGAGTTAATTAGAAACCCTGTATCTTTAGACATCTTAAGGAGGGATATATAAAAGTCACCCACAAAACCAAACCCCAATTTTTCTTCCCCTGTGTTTGAACAGCTTTTGTTTTATAGTTTCAGAAACAGAACACTTTCAACAGTCATGATGAACCTCACAGGAAAATTGTCAACACTATTAAACCCTTAGTTATAGTATTTCTAACTAAGACAAAAAACCACTTTAAATTTAGTTAAAAATAATGATTTTAAAATGCTTCTTCCAACATAGTTAAATGCATTACATATGTTACATACTGAATTAATTTGATTCCTAAGTTACCAGTGGATCAATACTACGCCTGTATTCACATTTTGTGCCTTGGTGAGATAAGCTAGCTTACTGAGCCTCTTCTCCCCAAAGACAAGAAAATCATTATTACATTTTAGTAGCCAAACAGAAACATGAACTGAGAGTTCAGCGTCTTATATATGAATAGCATGAACTGTGCTGTTTTTATGTGGCAAGGTTGTCTCTGCAGGACAGAGACAATCAACGATGTTGTAAGCTCTTCTGTCATAACACATTTATGAAAGCCTAAAAAACACTGTGCAGCAGATATGGGAGAGGAAAGATGCGAGAGTAACTATCATAGTCAAGACAGCCATGCACACAGAGTGCTCCAAGAAAAACTTCAGAGAGCTTCAAGTATCAGCACTATGTCATCTAGAAGTTTTTCATACCTTTTCTGTAACACTCCTACAGGCAGCTCTACACAGCTCTGGCTCTTTCTCTCCCCTTCTTCTCTCTGCCCTCTACAGCCCCAGCTTGCTAGTTCCTGTCCCTGGCATAGCCACCTAACCCTGTCTGTCCCTCCTACAGTGACTCACCTTATTTGTCCCTCACAGGCCCTCCTGTTCCCTCCTCCTCACAGCACAGCCAGCAAACTTCAACTGACTCTCTACCAACCAGCTCACTCTTTTATCACACCCAGCTGTGAGGGCAAGGCTGCTCCCACTCTTTGGTAATTAACACAGCTGCAATATATCGGAGGCAGGATTGCCTTTAGCACTATCTCTATCTGTCCTACCACAAGGAACAGCTCTGCAGATGCCAAGATCAGCTAAGAAGGAGGGGGAAGGGGTGCTCAGGGCATGGAAGCAGAGAGTCCCAAAAGTGTGCTGAGAAGTAAATGGCAAAGCAAGTTGTGCCCCTGCCGCAGCTGGAGGACCACAGTGGAGCACCATTCCACCCTGCAGCCCACCAAGGATCCCACAGTAGAGCGGGATCCTGGCAGGACCTACAGCTTGTGGAGAGGAGAACATGCTGGAGTCAGTTTTCTGTCCAGAACTGTGGTCCCACACTATGAGGCACCCACACTGGAGAAGACTGCTCCTGCAGGACTGCATTCTTCGTCAAGGACCCTGTGCTGGAGCATGACAAGACTGTGAGAAGAAACCAGAAGCAGAGAAAAAGTGTGAACAAAATAATCACAACTTCATCCTACCTTATATCCCACCCTATTTTTAACTAGCAATTAATTAATTCATTTTACTTGAGTTTTCTCTGTGATGATGAGAAATAGGCCAGCATTTCCCCATCCTTATCATCACCCATGAGCTTTTCCCTCTTAGTTTCTCCCTGCCTTCTTAAAGATGGGGAGGAAGAAACTAACTGGGGGAGATGGGAGGGTCTGAATGCCAGCCAAGGTTAACCACCATAATGGAATTCATTTTGTGTGGTAATATGTCTGTACTGTGTACCATGTAATTATTTTCTCCAAAATCATGCTTTAGTTGTTTTTACTTGTGAACTGAGACAGTCATCTTGTTAACAAACACTGTGCCTAGACTTTTTAGATTTACTCTCAGACTAATGACAATAATTACTTTGTGAATGTAATGATTAATTATTAAGGTTTATGGATTTATAGACAATTGAAGCATTTAATATGCTGAATTATTCCATAGTGTTCTAAAAATATAAATACTTGTCTATTACTTTACAAACATTCACAGTCGTTATTGTCTTCTGTGGTGACACAGGGGTGAAATTAAAATTATTGACTACACATCTTGAATTATTACTGCATTACAAGACCCATAAAACAGGCATCATTCTCATCAAACAAAACAAACTCAAAATTTGGTTTTCTTACAAAAAGGTGGAGTTATTTCAGGCTGCAGTTTGAAATTTAGAACACAACACCACCAAGCTTTTATTAACTAAATTTGAATTTACAGATTTTTAGAATTTGTGTAACTATGTTGAGCAGTAAATATTTAATTAACTGTAAAGAGTTAAAAATTTTCATAGTAGCATAGTTTTATTATTGAATGCATGATAAACAAGTTTTCAGACAGTGAAGTATGTGGCAACCATGATTACATTTACTAAAATGAATATAATTATTACTATTTCAAATGAGATTTTGTAGTTAAATGGTTCATGTAAGCAAAATTTAACTACACAAATTAATCTTTAATAAGCTGAATAGAGAATTCAAAACATGCAGTAGAACATTTTTTTTGCTTCTTGTCTCTATGGATTGAGGGGTTCTTGACTGATATGTGGCATGTGAGAGGTCTCTCATAAGAGGCTTTTAAGTGTTCATAACTTCAATATGCCTGCATTTCACACAGTATGTTTACTTAGTATGCATCAAATTTTTTATAGTACTATTCTCCTCTGATAACATGAACTTCTAGGTGGTTCAGTCAATCTGATTTTGGGTAGTCTTTCCAAGGCTAATCCTGTGGAAGTGGGTGATTCTACTGCCTGCCATTACAGAAGCACTGGGGCATGGACATGCTTCTCTATCCAATCTAAAGAAATCTGCTGTGGATATTTGTTCCTCATTACACTTCCATTTTCAAATGTCTGGTGAGTTGCAGCTAGTTGAAAAAGGGCTGCCTCATTATGCATTTCAAACTGGAAGCAATTGCTTTGATCAACAAATCTCCAAAGCTCTCCGTGTGATTTTGGCCTTCACTGAATGTGTCACAACAGCATATAGAAAATGATACATGGCGTTTATAAGCTAACTCTGAAATCTATGTGAGAAATCTGGATTTTACCATCCTGTTTTGTCATCTGTAATGTTTAATCTTAATTATGTACTTCAAACATTGTAACAGCTTGTTTCAAAGATTCCTTGGGCATATGTCTAAAGAAAAATTTGACAAATTTTGCTGGAAAAACACCTGATAAAAGAGTGATATAATAATACTAATAAAAATAATGCTCTGAATTTACATGCTGCTTTGCATTTCAGTAGCAGTGTTGGGACATTACCTAATTAAATTTCCTAATGCAGCTTTTAAAAAAAAATTAGTGTTCTCTTTTTACATAACACATCCAAGGTTATGAGCAGTTTATCACAGACACACCTACAGAAAGCTTTATTTTATAGTGTGGACTTCTCTTTTTAGAAAAAAAAGAAATCATATAACCCCTGTCCTCACTTGAATCCATATTTAATACAATTTCCAGAAATGACATTTCAGTTCTGTACATGCCTCTTAAAAAATTTGAATTTCCCTATGAATTTGTGGGGATCACAAATTCTGACTTCACAATGTGTGCAAGTGGACTTCATGAATGAAGGTTAAAAGCTTCCTTTCTAAAATGTATGTTTTCTCTAGCCAGGTGAAATGAAATCCATGGCAAGAAGTATTTAAGTCTTTTTGTCATTATGTTGAGATATTTAAGAGTGTGGAAGTCTCTGATTAGACTCCAGAGAAAATAGTACCTCTGAGGTACTGGGAAATTTACACTGTTAAAAATCCTCTTTTGGTTTTGGGACTAACTTAGACTTTTCTGTTGTGTGCTTGTTTGGCTGACAGGTGGAGAAAGACCCTTTTTGAAGGCCCATAGTGATAGAACAAGGGCAATGGTTTTGAACTGAAAGAGAGTAGGTTCAGACTGGACATAAGGAAGTTCTGTTACTATGAGGGTGGTGAGTCACTGGAACAGGTTGCCCAGAGAAATTGTGGATGCCCCATCCCTGGAAGTGCTCAAAGCCAGTTTGGATGTGGCTGTGAATAATCTGGTCGAGTAGGAGGTGTCCCTGCCCATAGTGAGGAAGTTTTACTAGGTGATTGTTAAACATCTCTTCCAACACCACTTTCTGATTCTGTGAGTCTATTTCTAGCTAATAAATATTTGACTTCTACAATATCTTATTGGTTTACTTAATTGTTAGGTTTAACCCAAAATGACAACTAAGTCGCACACAAGAAGGTAGGGAGGAGAATTGGAAAGAAAAGATAAACCTTGTGGGTTGAGATACGAACAGCTTAAAAACTGAACCAAAAAATAGTTATAATAATAATTATAATTATGATACAATTACTAATAAAATATCATTGATACTGAATATTTTATGAATAGTAATAATAATAATAATAATAGTCATGATAAGGAGATGGGGAGATAGTAACAAAACCCAAAAGAAATGAGTGATGAACAACACCATTGCTCACAATCCACTGACCAATACCCAGCTCATTTCCAAATGTGATGAGCGTCCTTCAAGGTAACTCCCACAGTTTCTATATTGGGCATGATGTTCCATAGTACGGAATATACATTTTACCAATTTGCATTTTCTGTCCTTGCCATGCTCCCTCCCAGCTTTTTGTGTAGGTCATCACTAGCAGAGATACTGAAAAATCCTTGACTCAGGGCAAGCACTGCTTAGCAACAACCAAAACATCAGGGTTTTATCAAAATTCTTCTCATAATAAAGCCAAGAAACACAGCATTGTACCAGCTACTAAGAAGAAAACAAACTCTGTCCCAGATGAAGCCAGGACATTAATAAAGTGAAATGTCTCCCTCCTTGTGTGAGCTACTAAATAACACAGAGCCAGTATATGACTACATAAATATTTATAGAAATAGGGGTATGTAAGTAAGCTTTTTGCCTTAGGTGGTCCCTGTGGCAGACAGCGCCAGTATCCAATTTAAGTGAATGTGGTATTAATATACACTGTCTATCTGTGGTAGCTCCAGGCATTGACGATAACACTCATCAAGATGTAGTAGTATCTGGTTCCTGTTATTGGGATATGCATTACAAGACACTAATTTGGTTAGTCATTTCTTAATTAGAATTACTTGATTTTTTTTCTGAAATTTACAGAATTATGCCATGATTGTTGAAGGAATATTTTGTTATTTCTTTTATCCAATGAATCCTGTCAGTTATATAAATAGTTTTTCAAGTTTACCTCCTAACTATTGCAAGCAAATGCTTCATGTTATCATTATAATGGCTGAGAGGATGCTCTCCACCCATGGATGGAATACCATAAATCACATGTTGGTGCTCATACACTTTTGTGAACTCTGCATATCCGATGCTTGAAAAGATGGAAAAGCAAGGCTTTTCTTCTTTGATAATGATTTAGCCTGCTTTTTAAGCTTAACCCTGTGTCCTATTGTTCCTTTTTCCTATGTATCTTGATTATGAAACAGAAATTTAGAGATAGAGCATGTCAACTGAGACTCCTACTCTTGCAAAAAATAAAAATCCTGTCCAACCCCAGTGTCTGGCACTTGGTTTAACTTATTCTGGTCTGTCCAGTCACTGATCCAGGGCCCACAGTCCACAGACACTCACTCTAGTTCTAGATGAAGCACCATGAACACCTTGTGACTGAAGGTTCCCACCAGTTACTGCAGTCAGACCTCCACACACACACACACAAACACACACACACACACACACAGAGAATGGAGATTCCCCTCACTCAGGCTAGGAGTCAGAAACTCTGAACTGTACAGCCACTGACAAACAAGAGCAGGGAAAATAAGTGTACTAGTTGTTTGTAACAAGCCCCTCTTATTACCTTATTCCTCCATGTTCCCATCTTTGTTTGTCTCCAAATTACCTAAATTATTTCCTTTTCCCACTTTTGTTTCCTTCCCTAAGAATCCCACAAGAAGTCCCTGGAATTTCAGTCCTTATTTGGTCCTCCTTTGCATTCCATATCCACAGACAGCACCCCCTCTCCCCCAGTCAGTTTTACAGGAGGTTTAATGTCGAATTTTCTTGATGGGTTTCACACTTGGATTGAATTGTCTGAGACAGCCCTGGGAAGAGCCAGTATGTGGTGTTCAGCCAGTATATGGTGTTCCTTCCTCTGAAATTTTAATTTGAAGTTCTCCCTGATATTGCATCCCTGTCTTCCTCTGGGCTTGTGAGGCTGATAGCTCTCTTGTTCTGGGCCTATCCTGGCCAGGGCAAGATATTGTTTGGTCTTCCCCATCTGCCATTGTCTCTTTGGATTCATGTGTTGGTGTGCAGACAAAGCTTTTATAATATAACCTAAAAATGCAAACATATTCAAATGAGCTAATGGATAGCTAATGGGAATCTAGTCTTTAGGGTCAGTGAAGACGGCAGAGCTATTGAGCTTACCAGCTGAAGTGTCAGCTAACTAAACCTCCTTAATCTTATTTACTCTGAGCAAAGGCTTTACCTATTTCCTTAAAATCTGAATTTAGTTGTTTCTGAGAGAGCATAGGATATCAGTCATTCACAAATGACTGGCAGAAGTGACATGGGACTTCTGGGACACCTGTGCTCTTCAAAAGCAGCAGCTGTCAGGCAGACAGGGTACCTTCTAGATTTTCAAGTGAAATTTTAACTGGTTCATATAATGAAAGTAGTGCTATTATTTTAATTTGTATTACATATGTAACACTTCTAATAGAAAACTGAAAAAAATCTTGATTTCTTTTGTATTTTTTTTTTGTTGGTGGTTGCTAAAAATAGGTTTCTCTGAAGAATTACATTGGTAGACAAGTGTAGTGAATCAGCAGTGCATTAAACTAGGGCAATGAAGCACAAGGATTGCTTTCTTCAAATAATCTTCCAAATGTAATTTAGATTTTGTTAGCTAGTAAATAGGTTCCGGCAGAACTGATACAGCTGAACCAATATCTAACATCAATTCACTGAAGTGTGGCTATCCTGAGGGGTTCCAAATGTCAACAAAGCAAAGCATTTTATGAGCAGAATGAAGTGAACGGAATTGATCTATATTCTGGACAGTTGTATCAGGCATGACAGTTTTGTCTACCTGAATCCTTAATAGGTGTGTTCCCTTCACATCTGCACATCATGGTACTTTTCTAAGGTAAGAAACCTGGGACCTATTTCAATTTGCACACACTGTCCTTGTAATTGTTAATCAACAATTACAAGGAGTTGGAGTCCAAGTAGTTGGACTCCACCTCTTCTTAACATCCTATTTCCTAGTGCTTGCACTGCTACATATTTAGCAGAACACAAGAAGTCAAAAAGATGTTAGGAAAAAATGTTAAAATGTAACAAAAATGCTTTTAATGAAAATATTAGCAAAAAATTATCTAAATGTCTTGCTCACAGTTTGGTCTTTTTGATCAACAGAAGTTTAATATTTCACCTTCTTATAAGGACAGAGTCCATCACTCTTTCTTAAAGAGAAGGTATGAAAACATTTAAATATAATAAAGAAAAACCTTTATTCTAAAATTATAAAACCAAATATTTTTCCACTAACTAAGGACTCCTTTTTTATTATGAGAAAAGATTAAGTTAAACTGCCCATCTTAGATCTTATCTAAATGATAAATGAACCAAAAAATTCGGTAGTAGATCCTCGCCATAATAAAGCAAATGTCTAGTATATTGAATTAGAGGTCTTTTCATGGGAGAAAAGACAAAGAAAATTAAAAGAAAATTTTTACCAAAAATATGTTGAACTATGAGTAACAGGAGCATTTGCAAAGAATGTCTGGGGCTTTTGCACTGCAGAATAGCAAATAAGTCAAGTATACGGACATTTTATTTTCTATAACAGGCTTTATTTATAAAGAAAAGGGTCAAAGAACTTAAATAGTCTGCTTAAATCAATTAAAAGAAATTTTGAATATTTTGGAAAAAACAAGAATCAAAACCACAGAGAAACAGAACAAACTACCAAACAGTCTGCTCTCATAGCTTGAACTTCCTTTGAGATTTCCCTCAATGCAGAGCAAGGATAGGAGAAAGGGATGGGAGAACTGAATGGAGGAAAAAAAAAAGTCAGAGTTTTAATAATACCTATTTTCTCACAGAAGAGGTCCTTGATTCCTCTAATCATCATTAGTAAGGACCAAGATTCAGTTGTTTATTCATCTAAACAGAGATATCTGATACTGATATCTATTGTTAGCAGATACTGACATGAAATTAGATAAATGAGGGCTTTTTTAGCCAAAATCTGTATTTCCTTCCTTCCTTCCTTCCTTCCTTCCTTCCTTCCTTCCTTCCGTTCATTCATTTTCTATTTCCCTGTCACTGGCCATCCTGTACCCAAGTCTTCAGCCACCATGCCAAGAGGCTCAGCTTTTGTGTCTTATGAGAGGAAGGCAGTGAGTTAAAAGTGGGCTTGATTTTGTGTAGTGTTACTTGGCTGGGTCCAGGCTCTGCCTCTGCCATCAACTGCCTGGAGAAATGCCTGCAATTGGTGAGCATTTCCTTCACTCCACTTTGGATTGGTTTGCATGGCTCACTATCTGAATTGGAAGAGAGTAGGGAGTGTAGCGAAAATGTTTATTGCCTGGGGAAGAAAAATAATTGGGACTTGTACTGGCTGGGTGCCTTGGCACATCAACAGTAGTGACCATAGTTAAGAGAATGTTTGGCAAGGTTTTTACTGTTAGGTTTTTGAAATACATGAAAAAGCCTCACTGGCTGATGAGCCAAAAACACGATAAGCTATGAACATGAAAAAAAAACCCCAAACCAACAAACAAACAGATTTCCTACAAAATAACACAAGAAAAAGAATCATTTTGGGCTATTGTCTTTCAAGCTAAAGGATTCTCTTGCTCTAAAATTAATTTTGCACACAAAAAAATTCTTAGAGAAAAAATTCCAATGTTTCTACAGAGATAGGTTACATGTATACATTTTTTGTAGATAGCTGTCACTTTACTTTCACTTCATTGATGTTTTTAAATTTAAACATATCTAAAATGCCTAATTTTACATAAATTTGTACATTTTGTCTAAACTAGTAATCTACAGTACTTCTACAGTCAATAAAGAAAGAATAGCATCTTTAGCACATCAATAATTCCACTTGGTTTAGACACCTGCTGCCTTTAGACATTACTCTTTCCTCCTGTAGATGAGAAAGTCTTGATGAATCATATTATGCTACCATATCAGACCCATGATTCAGTACTGCTGAGTAAAAAGAATATAAAAATTAGCGTCATCACTACCAGAATAGCAACACAAATATTTTTTTGCCAGGCCATACTGAATTCTCTCACAGTCTTTCCCAAAGTATGTGTAGCAAGACAGATAATACTAAAGGCAATCCTGCCTCTGACACATTGCATCTGTGTTAATTACCAAAGAGTGGGAACAGCCTTGCCCTCACAGCTGGGTGTGATAAAAGAGTGAGTTAGCTGGTAGAGAGTCAGTTGGAGTCTACTGTCTGTGCTGTGAGGAGGAGGGGACAGGAGGTTGTGTGAGGGACAGATAAGGTCAGCCACTGTATGAGGGACAGACAGGGTTAGGTGGCTGTGCCAGGGACAGGAAGCAGTGAGCTGGAACTGCAGAAGGATGAGAGAAGAAGGAGAGAAAGAGCTAGAGCTGTGTGGAGCTGCCCATAGGATTGCTACATAGAAAAGGTATGAAAAACTTCTAGATGACATGGTGCTGATACTTGGAGTACTCTGATGTTTTTCTTGGAGCACTTTGAGTGCAGTGGCTGTCTCAACCACAAGTATGCTTTTTCTGTGTTTGTATCCTTTCACTTACCAGGACCACAGTCTTTGTTTCAACAGCATGAATGAAGTAGAAATAAGCTTTTCTTCCCTGTCTCCAGTGTCATTCTCTCTCCAAAACCTCAGGAAGAAACACTGTCATATATTCAGTCAGTAGTAGTCTGCTGAGGCATTTTAGTGAATGCATACAGCGAAGTCCTTCGACTCCAGAAATTCAAGAGAAACCTTCACTGACACATCACTGACACCACAGCAATTTGGTCATATAAAATTCCTTTGTATGGCATCGCTGCCATTATTAATACAATGTTGTCCATGTGAAGATTGTGAAGAAAGTGCTATGATGTGTTTAAACTATGCTCTTACATGTAGCTAAAAATAGTTGCAGAACACCTCTTGTGATCAACAGCACAGAATTTATTAGGAACAAAATATTTCTGAATCGTCACCTGTAATATCTAGTAAGAAGATCCAGTAGCTAGTAACTGTTCCAACAGAGATTTAAAAGCTCTTGATGAAAGTGAAGACATCCTAGTAAATATTGTTTTTCATTCTTATCCACCACCTATATCATATTTCACTAAGTCCCAAATGAAGGTGAAGTTATACTTTTTCTAGTATCCTTTGATATTTATTTTTAAGTTGTAGACATACCTACTGGTCATGTTTTAAGGGAACGCTAAAATCAGCTCTGTGAAAATACAACTTTACAAAGCAATTATTCCTGCCACATAGTATGTATTCTGAAAACATTTTCCAGGTTTTATGAGTCTCTCACTAAAATTCTATCCTCTCTAGAAAACTCCATGGTGTTCCCAAAATATACAAATTATATCTTTTTTGAAATTAATTTTCCTATTTTTACATGATTTCCTCAGAAGCTAGATTTTTTTATTTTATTTTGTAACATGTAGTCATAAGAAATATGCTTCATCCCCAGAGACTCAAAAGGTTAAAGAACCAACGAGATGGTATAGTCATTTTTATTTCCGTTCAGCAATGCTTCATAGTGTGTATCTGTAACCAGTGTCAATGTAGATCACACATATGTATATGTTACTAAAAGTCTGAAATGTTCTCAGAAATAACAGTTTTCAGTATAATGCCTAAAAATAATTGGAGCTGTTAGAAGAAATCTGAGGGGAAAAAATCCTGGATTTAAATTAAAATGTTTTCCAAGTTTTCTGGGCATGTAGGTGCACTCTAGGAAAAACAGTCTTGTTAACCCACCAACCTTCTAATTAGCACATGAAAAGCTGAGTTTTCAGTGGACACAGAAAAGCACAGCTTTGTGAGGAAGGTTAGAAACTATTGAGAGTTCATTGTATTTTCTGGGTCAGATTGATCCTTGACAGTTGCATTGTATAACAGTCTAACAGTCTCATAAATAATGTAACTAACTTGTGTTAAATTAAATAACAATGAACATTATGTGATGCTTTAGTATTTCTTTTTTTCTTTTTTTTTTGGCAGGGGAGAAGTGGTTTTAATTTACATGTTAATTTCAATGTAAATATTAGTACATTTTAAGAACTTAGCTCCTGAGAGTATGTTTGTTTGATTTTTGCTTTTTTTTAAATAATACTTATCTTATGCACATTCTTTCAAGTCAGCACCAGAATAAATTTTTCTCATATTCAGATACCTAGTAGAACACCCCTACCATGAGCAGGGACATTTTTTACTAGATCACGTTGCTCAGAGCCCCGTCCAACCTTACCTTGAGTAGTTTTAGGGAAATCAGAGCCAGCTATAAACCTCAGCAACTTTTGATACTTTGGCTACCACTGTAGTCCTGAATCAAATTCATGCTGTAGGTCAAATGCTGGTGCTGCCTGCTGCATTTTGGACAAGCAGCACAAAACGCATGAGTTCTCTCCAACCCTTGGCAATGACATGGCTCCTGGTACATTTGCTGACAATTTCTGGGCACACTGAATGAGTTTTTTCTTTTCAGTCCCACCAGGGTGGAGCTGAAGTTGTACTGCAGAGGTTATTGTTCGATCTGCCTGTGTTTGTGGAAGAATGAATATAGGTCTCTTGGGCTCTGAATTCTACCTAAATTTCTTCATAACTTCCCCACAGTTTGACTGGATACTTTTCTAGCTCATGCACCATTGTCTGTGAGATGTTATTTTCAAGGCACTTGCTGCTATTCAACTACTAAATTATCTTTAAGGTAGACTTCATTTATGGTTACAGCTGTCCTGACAGGCTGGGTTTTGATATTAACCTGAAGATAAACTTCCCACATCAGCCTTATCTTCTTGTTCTTATGTGAGTTGACAGAGGAGAAAATGAGCTACAAAAGAGGTCCTGCAGTGACTAACACGTGTAACAGATTTACCTACATGAAACTACAAATTTCAGAGAATATGTATTTTGGGTCAATAGTTGCCAGGGGATTGCCTAGTGCTGGTAATTTACTGAATAAGGACACACCTGACCTGTTGTAGTCAGATCAGATAAACCTTATCAGTAGTAGCAGAGTAGCAAAGAACAGCATAGTTTTTCATGCCTTTTCATTTCACAAGGATGATACATTTGTGCAGAGGGGACCAGCATCCATCCTTTGAGGACTCTGCTGTTTGAAAGTGGGAAATTCGCAGGAATAAATCAGGGTTCCACAGGAATATTTGTGATGGGAAGCACATTAACAGTAAGCAGTAAGGTTTATAGATTTAGGGAGAAAAAAGAAATCTGAGGGAAGCTGTGGTAGCTGAGACATTGAAGTAATGTAAATGAATGAGTTTCCATAGAGAAGGGGTCTAATATGGTTCAGTTAGCTTCTTCCACTGTGAACTGATATTAGTTTAGTTTTTTATTATAGATTATAAGAGTTTATATAAAGGGATGACTTAGATAATTAATAAAAAGGGCATTATACGAGATTCTATTCTGTTCTTGTGAAACTGCTGGAAAGAAAGATTGAAAGGACTTAATTTTGTTTGGTTTGATTTTTGTTTTGCTTACTGGAACTTTTTTTCATTTTCTTACTGTTTCATGTGAGGTTTTTTTTTTATATTTAGACAAAATAGGGGGCACAATCTTTATTTAGGACAGAGAGAAATCCATTGCACTTACAATTTAAATTATTACATGGTAGGTCATGAACTTTGGTTAGCTAATGCTTAAGCAGTACTCAATACACTGTGGTTATCTCCTCCTTAACAATGTGAAGAATAAGAATGGCATGAATAATAATAAGCTTGCCATGACCAAGTTCTTTACTTCCAAGAAATAGTAAAATTTGGCCTAAGGTTCTCTTCTTACATATTTACTCTAATGCAGCTAACCTATATCTTTAAGCACCTAAGCATAACCTTGAGAGCTTCACTCATCTGTGGTGTCCTTAAGCATTTATTGGATGTTCGTCCATTAAAAAGCAAACTACAGCATAATTTTATGCTTGTTCTTATATATGACTTCATGCAACGATAGAGCAATAAAGCCTAGAGCTGAACATAATCATAAGTACATAAGTTTTCAAATGGTGGAAGTATGTTTCATGTACTTCATATATTACTTCTTCAAGCTCTACGGCCATAAAATAACCTAGGCTCTGGTTGTCATCTGAACAAGCAAATTTACATCCATTAAAGATATTTGGGTCAATCTCTACAAGGTTTTATGATGCATATTTAGGTTGTCTACCTATCAGTCTTTCCTTTTTGCCTTCTCAGAGAAAGAGAACGAGTGGAAAGGTACCTTTTCAGAAATACTTAACTGACTTTATTTCTTTTTATTTCCTTCAAATGTTAAGCAGGTGATCAATTATCTTACTCTCTGGAGATTGAAAGTGATAATCTCAGTGAGAAGAAAGTGTTCCGATTAAGTATGAAACCCTCAATAGCTCGTCTACTTAAATGTCTGTGGCCCTGAAGGTGTAAGGAAAGGGTTATTTCAGTGAAAACTGCAGTTCCAGCATTCTTTGACAAGAATAAGACATTTTCAGAGAGAGATTTTAACACAAAGAAACAGAACACACCATTCTGATGTTGAAATAAACAGCAGATTTTTTCTTCCTAAACTAAACTGAAATTCCAGGCAGGGAAAATGTGCCCATTTCAGAGTGAAAATGGTGATCCTAGATTCTGTTGTTGATAGATTTTTTAAAACCTTGCTCCATGATAAACTACCTGAGAAAAAAGGCCTCAATTAAATGCAGTCTTGTCTATTAAGTAGCAGTCTTATATTGCAACAAATGATTGAGTGCGTTTATGCAATACAATTGAAAATGAACCCAAAATAAGTTAAAGCCAGGAAAAGGTTAATATTTGTCCTGAAGACAACTACTTCAATTCCTTCTTTCCTACAAAACTTATTATAAAATCTTCAATTAAAATCAGTGATTAGATTAACAGAGGGAAGCAAAGATAGTGAAACAGAAGGGGAAGCAAAGAATCTTCACTGCAAGGATAGAACTGGATAATGGGATCACAAGAAACACAAAAAAATTTCAAATGAGTACCAGAGATTTACTAGGAGGGGGACAAGTTCATGCTACTTTGGCTTTCCCAGCCAACAATAACATACAGAAGAAAAAAACTCCTAAGAACAATATATCAAAGGCAAATCAGCATCATATATCAGAAACTGAATAGATGTTGAGAAAAACCCACAAAGCCTGTCCATCTGTGATTGCGTGCATAACTCATTGTTGTCTTAGGATATGTACAAACCTATTCTGTCTAAACTGCCTTAAAAAAGCTGACTTACATGACAATGCTGTATCTTCAGGAGTACCTTCTAATGAATATTTAAAATTACGTTTGTATAATTTGGCCAATTGTACAGCAGAAACTACTGTGGAAGTCTCCTGGATGACCAAGTTTTCTGCAGATTTTCTGACATATTAAAGAACAGAGTTAAGCATTAATAATTACCTGTTGGTCCATGCACAGCAGGAAGGAAGGAGCACGGGGACTGTCCAAAGATGCACCTGGAGAGCTCATGCAACTACTAGTCAAACAGTTTATTGTGAAGTCTACTAGGATTTCAGTCAATAAATAGTTCTTAAATCTGTCCATTTTCTCACCTAGGAAGAATCTAGCTGGGTAATTTTTGGATCACCAGGGAATTGGTGACTAAATGCCCTGGCTATAAAAAATATGTATATCCTTATATCCAGCTATATCACAATTGTAACTCTAGGACAAATGAGTTTTGTCCTTATATAACAAAGAAAAGTTTTCACACATATAACACAGAAGTTATATTTTGCAAAATGTTATAGATTGTGAGTTTATTAGATGCTAAATAATAGATTCCATAGAACATTTGGGTTTTTTTTTTCAGGAAATAAAAACCACAACTAACTCTAAGATCTGGATGGAGATTCTTGAAACAGAGAAATTGGTCCTTCACTGACTTGCGCCTCTACACTTCACAGGAAAAGTTCAATTGCAATTTTTTGTTTGCTTTTCATTGGATAATAAGTACAATATTAAATCAGAAAAACTGTCCTTATATTTTAGTCTTCTGTTTATGGCAGTTGCCAGTAGTGGAAGTACTAGGAAAACTGTAAGACAATTTACACAGCAGTTCTTGCCTAGTACACCTTTTTAGTTTCATGGAAATTTCTAGCAGCAATTGCAGAGAAGTTTGCATCCAGATCATTCAAAGAGCTGATGTATCCATCATGTTTTAGTTTTTCTTTCTTAGTGTTAGTCTATATCAAATTCTGAGCCAAAGAGATTTATGACTGCAAAGTGGGTGTGGATGTGGGTGAGAAAGCAAGCTAACACAGATAGAAATTTTCTAGAAATTTCTGCCTGGAAATTTCATAGTGGACAGCAGTTCTACCATAAAAATAAATAGCAAAAAGAAAGCAAACACAAGTTCAATGAGTATTCCAAATTTGCCATCCTTATGCTGTCACTGATATTAGTATAATTCACTATCCTTCACTCTAAGCAATCACTTTTTCTCACAGTGAGAGGCAGTTATATACTCAGTCTTTTTCTTAAGAACTTTTAATATTCATTCCTGAAATCACAGTCAGTTGTTGAAGGGGTTTAATTTTTTAAAAAATTCTAATATGATCTATATATACTACATATCAGAACTGGAAAAAGTGACCATGGTGTCATGATTTTATGTAGTGATTTATTCAGTTCTGCTGTTAGTTTTGTTTGGGTTTTTTTAATATTTTCATATAGATAAGAATTGCTCTCTACTTTTCAAAGAAATATCTTTGATGTATTTTTATTGAGCACTTAAATATAATTTGTAATCATTCTTGAGACACTCAAAATATTTCAACCATGCACATTATTTTGAATTTTCCATGTTAAAATTTATAAACTTTTAGTGAAATCCTATACAATGTAAAACAACTGAAATCCTATAAAACATGAAGCAACTTCATGCAAAAATCATCCACTGAGCTTTCAGCACCTATAGCAGAAGCATGTGTGTTGTAGTGTTTATTCATAGGACATGGAGACAAACAGGAATTTTGAGATGAATGGTTCACTTGTTTTCTTTTCCTGCAAGGAAGAATGAATTGTGCAGTAGAAACACTTATTGCACTCCACAGAACAAAAATAGCATTCTAGATGACTGTGTCAGATGTAGTCAGAGTTAGATGAACTGAACTTCATCTCTTGTCCAAGGGCTTTCTAAGACATCTACAATGGAAAGACTTCATCAGAGATATGTCTTTACTTATCATTATAAGTCTTTGCTTATCATGCTTTTTAACAGCATATCCATCCACTCTGAAAAATTACTTAATCTGTTTTATGACATAAAGTGGTCTGGAATAAATTCAGCCTTCATCCACAGACAAACCACATTCTTGGTCCTTACTACTAGAATGGTGGTTGTTTTTTTTTTTTTTTTTCCTTTGGTTGGGACTTTAATATATATAATTATAAAGGAGAAACATAAAACAGTGTAATTTGAAGCTATGGAACAGGATTAGATAGTGTAGTATAGTGGGACCTGGACCATTTGCAGAGAAAGATTCACTCTCTCATGCACTGTGCAGCCTCTAGGCTGCCTTGGTTTGTAATCACTCCCCTTTAGGAGGTCCCTTGGGAGACTTCCTTGTAGGTCAGGGTGAGCAGAAGTGATTCAATCCAAGTGCAGCCCCTAGGCTGTCTCAGGTCTGAGAGACTCTCCTTTGGAAAGTCTCTGAGAGTTTTCCTTGTGACTCAAGGTGAGAAAAAATACTTGAACCCATGAGCCTTTGCAGTTCTGTGTTAATGTTTCATACCCCATTGGTTATTCCCTTTGTTCCTGGTTTTACCCCTCCTGATTGGTTTTTTTTTGGATCCTTCCCCTAACTGGTCCCTTTCCCAGTTCCTTTCCCCATTGACCAACCTGTGAAACCCCACCCCTGGCTACCCTATATAATCCTTCTCCCCAAGACCTTGGGACTCCTTTCCCCTCCAGACCTCATGGAATAAAGCAGAGATCAGAAAGACCCCCATCTTGCTGCTTTTACTCTTGCCTCACCCAGGGTGACAAATGTGGCTCTGCTACTCAGGCAGCCTCCTGAGCTGAGCAAATCACCCTGCAATTGAGAGTGCACCAAAGAGCTGATCACCCTGTGCCTGAGAGTGCCTGTACCCCTGTCGATCTGGGTGTCTTTTTCAAGACACTTCTGGCAAAGAAGGTTGCAGCACCTTCACCACCAGACCAGACCACGACGAGTAGTCACTGGTAATATTCTAGAGATAAATACTGCTTTCTGTATACTTCTAACTGCAATCCAGAAAACAGTTGGATTTTGAAAAGTCTTAAAACTATGACATTTTGAATTGCACAATGGGCATTTCAAACCTTCTGAGATGAGTCCCTAAATCAATACAGCAAATGAATTTTTCTTTTAATGGACAATAATCTTTTGTGTTAGCAAGAAAAATAAATTTGAAATCGAACGTAAGGATCATACCTAAACCCCCATTAAGTCCCTGTAAGAAACTTTAGTGTCTATCTGATGAATCGACAACCTTTACAAAATTCCCATTCAGAAAATAGATTATGTAAGCAAGGCTTTCTGCAGCAGAAAAGAGTTTAGGATCTCATTAAAGGAAGGGAAGCTTATGAGTGTGACAGCTGACACACTCCACAGGGGATTCATCTTTATAAAGGCTTGTTTTCTGCTGGGGTTTGTGGAGTGTATAAGGAGAATTAAAAAGAAAGAAAACTTAATTAAAGCTTACTGCACACACATTTTTTTGCTGGGAATAGGAAAGTTGGTGGATTTTGTTTTACAGTAATATCTGG
Source organism: Argya squamiceps (assembly GCA_037834095.1). Taxonomy (NCBI): domain Eukaryota; kingdom Metazoa; phylum Chordata; class Aves; order Passeriformes; family Leiothrichidae; genus Argya; species Argya squamiceps. The sequence goes on along the minus strand of JBBMKD010000001.1, from coordinate 72,348,674 downwards.
ATGAGCTTCCTGGGAAGGTAACACAGATACTCAATACAAATTCACAAAGAAATCAATTCCATGCTTTAAATCTATCTCAGTCTCAGCTAATACTGACTGCTACAAAAAACTTTCATGTAGATGTGCTCCTTTTCACAATTGACATTTTCACTGGCACAGCTGGTAAAATTATTAACCAAAATAAAATTAAATAAATGCTATCTTCTTTTTCAAACTGTTTCCAAAATAGTCATTGTATACTAATCTATCATAGCTAGAAAACATAGTAAAACTACAGTAGCAAGTGACTAATCAAATAACAAAGTTATTATAGTCCTAGTTTACAAATAGGTATTGTCAGATATATCAGGTATATGATTACGAAAGATCTGTGTCATTTTCTGTATTGAAACAGAATATTAATGAAAAAAGCATAGTAAGTACTAATGATATAGTTTTTGAAAATTATCAGGGTGATGATACCAAGGTCTTCTAGTATCCACTGTTCCAGTCACATCTTTATCTAGTATTAAAGACTTTTCAAAAATTTAACTATATAAATGAAAAAATCCCATCCTTCCAACAAACCCCAAAATAAAAAAGTTGAAATGACTAGTATGTAAAAGCCAGATGTGGTGGGTTGACCCTTGGTTGAATGCTTGCTGACCACCAAGCCTCTCTCACTCCCTTCCACAGTAAGATGGGAGAGAAGAAAAGAAGATGGAAAAAAACTTGTGGGTCAAGATAATGGGAGTTTAAAAAAGCAAAAGAACAGGCTGCACATAGAAGCAAAGAAAAACAGAAGATTGTATATCCTAATTCTCATTAGCAGGTGTTGTTTGGCCACTTCCTAGAGGCAGGGCTTCAGAAGACACAGTGGTTGCTCTGGAAGACAAACACCATAATGACATTTCCCTATTTCTTTCTCTTAGCTTTTGCTGCTGAGCAGTGTCCCTGTACTGTGGGATTTCCCTTTGGTTAATTTGGATCAGTTGTCCCAGCTGTGTCCCCTCCCAAGGTTTAACCCATCTTCAACATACTGCTGAGGGGGCAATGTTGTAGCGATGGCCCTGATGCTGTGCCAGAGCTGCTCAGCTGTAGCCAAAGCACTGGTGTGTTTACCAATGCCTTTCCAGCTACCAGTGCATCTCATGGCACTGTGAGAGCTGCTGTGGTGAAAGGAACTCCATCACAGCCAGACCCAATACACCAGGTTAAATCAAACATTGAAACAAGTGCAGTCTCGCATAAGGTGAATATAGACATAGTCCAATAAAGTAATTTAGAAAACCCTTTTCTAGACTTCTAAGATGGTTAAGATTTTGATATTCTTTCATTACTTAAAATGATATCACTAGTATTAGAACAATTACTTTTGAAGAGATACCTACTTGAGTATCTATATCTATCCTGAAGTACTTTCAGACCTGTAAATTAATTATCTACATTTTTAAATCTCCTGGAGGATATTGTGTATTAGGTCTTGTCAAACCAAGATTAACTGACTGCTATCACAGAATTCAATCAGGAACACAGATAGAGCAGAAGTTGCCAGTCGCTTATACTCCCAGTCAAAGAAGCCTTCAGAACAGGACTCCTGCAACCCAAACTGAAGGACTGATTCCTCAGGTTCACAAATTCATAAGTAGGTTAAAGAAGACAGTATTGTGTGTTGATCTTGCCTGGTGGGTCAGGTGCCCAGCAAACTGCTCTCTCACTGCACACATGGCCCCAGAACTCACAAAACAAGGTGAAAAACTTAAGGATCAAGGGAAGGACATTGAGTTAATCTATTTGACAAATTATTGGAGAAAGTTAATGATTTCTTTTTTGTCTTTGTAGAGAGCAAGTATTGAGCAAATACGAGTGAAAATATTTATATGGGCACCAGTCTCTTATAGATCTCAGTGATTTCAATGATGTTGTGCAGTGGTAAACTCCCGTACTAAGACTGGGAGCCACACGCCTTCCGGATCCCCGGCTAGAGGCTAAGGCGTGTCTGCAGATCGTGAGGGGCTCGTTGTCGCGAGGCTTGTTTGGAAGAGGGTCTTCGAGGGACCGGGACAAAAGGAGCAAGGAAAGAGAGACGGGACTCACGGTGGGGTGCAACAAGGGAGGTTTATTGCCCTTGGCAGGATCCCACAAGTGAGACCCAGACCAAAGGTAGAACAAACTTTTATAACTTCGGCTAGCTTACAACAAAGTAACAACCAACAACCAATCAGGGATGAACCAGGGATGGGGAGACCTAACAACAGCAAATCACGATAAAAGCGGGAAAGTGGTATGATACAAGCAACCAATCAGGTAAAACATCACCTCACGAATGTATCCAACGCAAAAACCACTCCCCATGGTTATATAACAATGATTGACATATAGAACTTTAAACCAATAAACTTACAAGAAACTTCAAACTGATTAACATATAACTGGTAAACAACAAAATGGAGTCTTAACAGAAGCCATTTTGAAACAAGGCCTAACTTGACCTAACTGAATAAAACAAAGGTAAAAACTCCGCGCCACCACAATGTTGATCCATTTTCTCACATATTTGGTTATCCTTACAGCTAAAACTCTTCAGCTATGACTGATGTTACAGTTTTGCTATTATTATTAGTGTTATTGAAACTAAATAGCTGATGTATCCCCATGCAAAGTCTGGTTTTCAAAATCAATATATTCAATTAAAAATATGGTATATAGCATTTTTATTAATAACTTGAGATGCTTTTATTTCCAGCCTTGGTCATGGAAGATAAATAGAGCTATCATTCTACTTCTGCTTGGTATCAGGCAACCTTACTCTTGGCATTATTATGACACTCAAAACTCTTAATTATTCCTATAATCATTAGTACTACGACAAGAACTCATTGCAGATGAATCATGTTAAAATGGCATAATTCCAAATTGGTCCTGATGAAATGGTACTTTTTGAAACTTCTACACTTTATTAAAGGCTTGAAATAAAATTACAGGATGATATATACGATTGAATGCCATTAATATTGAATATACCTCTGCTCATCCCCTCGACTGGCAATGATATACTGTGAGGGAGATGAGTGTGAAGCAGTTACATATTCCACATAATATATGTCTAACAAATATACTGTTTTCATTAATCATTCTGTATAGATTCTCCACTTCACTTCCACATATGTACAGTTTTCAATTAAATTTGTAAGAATTATAATGACTTTAAAATAGTAAACTTTATTCTACATCAAGCATTAGTTATGTCTAATTCATAGGAAAATTGAGCTCTGGCAGATTTATGGTGTTTTTTTATTAATCTTTTGTCCTCATAGTTTTCATTACAAATTGAGAATTGAGGTAATTATTTAAACACTAGACAATAGCCATAATGTGTGACTTCAGAGAAAGAGAGTTGCTTATTTGTAAGCTGCAGAAACAGTGGGAAATTCAGTACATGAAGTTGAAAGAGAAGGAAGCCTATTCAAAAGAAATTTTTACAATGTGGTGAAACAAAAGTGGTTTAGTTTTTTAACAGTGAAATATGCTTAATTTATGATAATAGTGCCTTTATTGCATTTTGGCTGTGATGTGTTTTAATTTTTATAAAAGATTTGAAATATCACATTAATCAAGATAAGAATTTCTCAGAGAAATACCATATGCCACATTAAAATACGTTATTGTTGGTATTCAGGTGAATTTTTAACTGCTATATTCTATATACTGGTTTCATTATACAACTACTATTTAAGTATGCAAAATGATTGTTCACTCATATTTCCTCATAATTAATCTATTTTAGGTTGTCACCAATTTAGATATATAAATGTGCCTCTACTATTAACTGTCTTTTAATAAGTTGAAAACTGAGTAAGCAATATAGAGGGAAAAACATAAACATTTCCTGAATAGGAAAAAAAAAGCTTTTTCATGTATTTTTCTATATTCTCTCACTGAACCATATTTTTGCTTAACAATTTTTATTTTCCTTGGTATAAAATCAGTCAATACCTTACATGTGCCAGAAGCAGTTTTTTATGTGTCTATATCTAAATCTCTTTTTTTCTGTTCTAAAATTATATTTTCTTCAAATTACTTTTTTTTTCTTTCTATTTTCCCCTTGAAAAAGAGCAGACTTTTATTTATAATTAAAGTGATTTACTGAAAATCCTAGGAAATATATTTTTTCTTAATTTACTCAAGCAAGAAAAAGCCTTCATTTTTGAATATGACATAGATTAACTAAAAACTTACTATTTACCATACTTTAGCATTGCCACAACTGCCACTACCACCACAACTCAGAACTGATATCTTTATTTTTTTACCTCAGTTACTCTTCAGAGAGCCAGGCAGATGCCACAGGTTACCCAGAAATGTCAGTCCTTCAATGTTTTAAAGACCTAAAAAAATCAGAGTAGCATAATGTGATCTCTGAGCTAACTCTAATTTGAGCAGAAATCAGACATTCACAAGTCATTTCTATTCTATGCTTATGTGATTTGAAGCTTCAATGCCTCCATTTTTTAATTAGTACAACCAAGGAACAAAATTCTAAAAATGTCATCAAATATTTTAAGATTTACTGGTGGTGATGAGACAGTGCAGGAAGTTGTGGTTTGGTTGTTTCTTTTTGGTTGGGGCGATTTTTTTTTTCTTTTTTCCACTTGTCTTTTTAAATAATTGTTCTTCAATAGACCCCTTATGTTGTCCAACCCATTTTCAATATAGCCTTTGTTCCAGATATTTTGTGGTGGTTATTTTATGCTCAAGAGGCAGAATTAAATTTGCATAAATTTGGCCCTCTGAAATGCCTTACAGAGTCTAATCTAGTATTTTATTCTGTCTCAGTAGTAAACAGAAAGAAAATGTCATCTCTAGAGGATAGCTAAAATAATAATAAAATAGATATCTCAAAACGGTAAGAATTTATCTTCGTAACCTTCTTGTCTTTGCTGGAAAAGTCCACATGATTCGCAAGGAATTAATGCAACATTTACACAGTCAAAATCAGGATAAGGTAATAGTATCTAATAAAATTGGTTTGGTTGACATTGTTTCCTTGTGGGTTTGTTCCCACTGTTTCTGCATAATTATGCTGAGGTATTTTCAAAGATTTGTGACCTTGTGGTCACTTTGCAGTGGCTGATCAGGATTTACCATTGATATACACTGTAAGTTTATAAACTGAGAGTTTTCCGCACTTCGATATGGCTCACTCAGATTTGTCCACAAATTAGTTCACATGGGATTCTGATTTTAATGTACATCAGTCAAAATACTTACTAGACAGTGATCTTTGGCTGGTAATCTTGCCTGATTTGAAAACTCTCTTCACATTTCTCATCTCATTCTTTCCAGCATCTTTAAATTTATCTCTAGAGTAAAAAATTAAAGAATCTGGAATTCAAATAATCCAATGTATAATTAAGTTTCAAATTACGTTCTACAAACTTTTCCTGCAATTTTCATGCACAGAATAAACTATATATGCTTTTTAAAATAATGCCAGGTAGGAACTGTTACATTATGCAAGCATGAGAAGAATAGGCTTAGTAATTCTTTGGTCAAGACTCAGGAATAAGGTATTAATTCATTATGTAAATGAGGTTCACATCTGGAATAGTACTTTTGGTAAATATGAGTCATCATATACAAACTCATAAACAGGAAATATTTTTGTTAGGATAGCAATAAGGACTAATTTCCATTGCTGAGTTAGTGAACACCCATAAATGTGGTGATTTATTATTGTAGAAGTAGAAAGATTTGCTCCTGACTGGGAGAAATGAGCAAAATGAGCCTACTAAATCCTCAGGGATACATAATTCTCTGGTATTTGCTTTGTTTCCATTAAGTTTCTAGCATCACTCGCATGACTTTCAGGAAAGCTTCTTTTCTACACATAACTCAAATCTAAAAGAATTTTGACTTGATGCCTAGAAAGCAATTTAGGGAGCAATTGAGCTTTTGAAGGGAGTACAGAAATTATCCCCTAGCTTTTGTTCACAAAACCAGAAAGAAGCCAGGTGGAAGACTGTCAAATTTAGGTTTGAAAGAGCACTCTTTGAGGCTCTGCAAAGCAAAAGAACAACCTAGTAGTGAACTGATAGAGAAATGAGTTAAAGACCTTGCTCTCTTTTCCATCTCTACAATTTTTTGGAACTTAAGCTTCATTACTGTGTTTTTTGTCAGATCTCACAGAAAGAAATTTCTCTAAGCATTAAAGCTTCAAGAGAGAAAACAACCAGAAAGAAGAGAAATACATCTACTGCCTGAACAGAGGGATTTCAAATGGAAGGGAATACCACAATAATGTAAAAGATAATTCTGTAGAGAGGATAACACATTTTAAAGATAATTGGATTTCTTTCCTCATTGTGTGACAAAGTAGTTAGATATCATTTTAAGTCCTTAAATGTCAGGTGTGTTACAGTTGCCAGAAGCAATTCTGTTAGAATGGAGACTTGCTCCCACTGTATAAAGTCTAATTGAACAGATAATTTTTAATTTTGAGGGTCTAGTTATAATCATCAAGCTTTTGATTCACTGAATAATATCTCAAGACAAATGTATCACCATATCTCAATGGCCTGATTTATCTTGTTTTGAGAAGAAATAATTTGGATAAAATAGGAATAAAAATATTCTACATATTTAATAAAATTATAGGAATTTTATTAGCTGTAGAGACAGGGATAAATTCCCAAATAACTACAGCTTCAAAAAAACCTATTTACTAATGTTGCTAATATCAGTACAGATTTTAGATAGGTCTTAGCAGGTCCCATTTTACCAAACAACCTCACTCCTGTGGCACATATTGGCAAATCTAAAAGGAACAAAACCAGCTAATAACCCTGCTGCATCAGTATACAGAATGAGACTACAAATCTGCTCCACTGTAAGGAGACCCCACCTGAAATACTTCACCCAGCTCTGGGACCCCTGCAAAAAGGAGGACATGGACCTGTTGGACCGAGTAGAGCCACAAGGATGTTAAGAGGAGCTGAAAAGGAGCCTGGTAATGCAGGCTAAGAGAACTGAAGTTGGTTATCCTTGAGAAAGCTTAAAGATGACCTTCTAGCACCTTTCCAGTACTGGAACAGGGCTTACGTGAAAGCTGGAGATCTGAAAGGGGCTATTCTTCTGTCTCAGTTCAAGAGGAAAACAACGATATGCTTAACTGGGGCAAAAATATTTCAGGGCAGAAAAGGATTAAAACTTCTTAAAGGTTCATAGGACAGCACATTTTAAATAAAGAGGAGTTTCAGCTCCATGGAAGGCACATTACCCTCATTTTTCTCCCCAGTATTTCTACTGCACAATGATATGCTCTATGTCCCTTTTCCTGGTTGACTAGATTACCAGGACTGCTGGTTGTTTTAGGCACAGCACAGCAATGCATCATTCTAAAGGTACTTGGGAAGAAACTAGCCTGTGAGGTTTCATAAGATTCCCAAAAGAGGAATTAATGGCCCTATATTTGGTATGTACTAGAGTAATTCTTCAGTTGTTAGCAGTCTGTCATTTCCTCTTTGCATGGGTCTGTTTGGTCTGTATATATATACAAAACAAGAATAGAAACCTGTCATCTCCGTATAGACAAATATTTGAGTATTTTTTATTTTGAGGAAAGATAGCTACTGCAGAGATTAAAAAAGAAGACATAGAGGAAGCAAACCTTTCTTTTATGCAAACAGTGACCAAAAGGTACCAGCTGTGCACTGCTCACCTGTGCATTGTGGCTTATGGAGATTGCCGTGTACAAGACTCAGCAATATTAGCAAGACTTGATCAATGGAATGGCATCCCAAAGTCCTTAACTTTTTCTTGTTGCCCTAAGATATTTCTTGGAATGAATATTCAATGTTAGGAGATTATTTAGGTGTCCCAGTGGGTTTTTTGTTTCCCACTCCTTCCACCTTCCATTTTTTATAGCATGTTTTTACTCATAAGTTGAATGAAAAAAAGTAAAATTAAAAAAAAATAAAGAAAAGAAAGTGGTAGAAGTGAAAGTAGGAACTTTGCAAGATATTCATTTAATAAAATGCTAATAGTTACTCACAAATTGCTTCTTAATAAATCAGAAAAATAACATTAGAGAAAATGCCAAGAGGTTTTCTGTTCATCCATTAAAACTGCACCATTTAATTAAGTTTAATAAACCAGCAGGTAACATTATCTTCTACAGGCTTAAATGTGTTTTTCAGAAATAAAATGAAAGCTTTACTTCCAATTTTACACCAATGCTATTTCATTAAACATTATTACTTTTTTTTATTCTTTTCTTGTAAAGTTTTCTGGTCATGTTATTTGTTGAAAGAAATAAATCCACTTTATTTGCATTACTAGGTATTTAAAGATTCTTGAAATCCTAATATCTAAGGAGTCATAAACCAGACTGAGGAACACTGCAACTTGTCTCACTTTTTCTATCTGAATTGTCTCTTCATGTCCTAACTCCCCTTCAAAACATTCCAGTTCACTGGATTTATTCTTCCCCTAGCATGGCTGTTTGGGGGAGTGGCGGGATGGAAGAGTATATTGCACATCTTCAAGAACTACCAGGAAAGCAAGAGAAGGGAAACAGGTTGTCTTAGAAAACATTCAGATAACTCCAAACAAACCTGAGACTGAGGACAAAGCAACCCCAACATCATGTGCATCATTCTAGACAGGCCCTTAGGATGGTGCTGACTTCTTAAAAATATACCTTCTCCCTTCAGCTTATTAAAAGACCAGAGGAAGGTTGAGCATAACATGCAAAAGTAATTGAGAGTTATGTATTAAAATGAGAATTGATCTATTAATGAGACATTCTTGCAATAATTAGGCCATATGGATTGATAAGTTGTTAATTGGTGTAATTTCTGGCTCTTTGTAGAGGATGTGTTTCCTTTTTTCCAAAAAATTAATTTGGGTGTAACATAACTGAAAACATGGAATGGTGCAGTGAAAAATTCAACTGTTGTAAGACAGAATAACAGCAAGACTACAAAACAGTTCTTATACCAAAATATGCTCAAAAGAAAATAACACAAATTAGATAAGAGATCAAGTGTGTTGCACAAAACATCATAGATGACGTTTCAGATTTGAAATGAATGACATAATAATTGTATTTTTGATAGTTTTGAATGTGTTTCTTTTTTTGTTTATGTAAGAAATCTCTGAATAAAAACCCAAACCCATCCTAGACCCACCCTGTGCTGGTTTAGCACAGAAGTGATGTTTTTTTTCTAAGTGTGATAGATATGATGGTAAATTCGTGTAATAAAATATAAAATAAATGTAGTAAGTAGAATGTATTGGAAATGTTATATGTTGCAACACTGTAAAAGTAAGCCTGGATTCCCAGAATAGAAGGGGTGGTTTTCAAATACCCAGACGAGCTGTTGGAGACTGTGAAATGACGAATTATCACCCCGATTAGCACGAGAAAGAGACTAGCTCGCCCGGATGTCCCTCCTTGAGTTAATCGGGTCTTGTGCATCGGAAACATCAAGCCATCAGTGATAACATCGAAGGTGGACTTGGGACTTGAGCAAATCATCATTCCAAAAGAGTTCAGAGAAAATCCTTTTCAGGACGTGCCCTGGTGCCAGGAAATTTGTTCAAGTTTCATCACCGAGTGAAAAGATTGGGTAGACACAGTATCATCGCTGACAGGCACAAAAAACCCTATAAGAACCCAGACCAAAGCCCTTGCAAAGCGTGGAACAGAGCGAGCTAACAGTCCTGCTGTCGGTCTTGTCTGTTTCACACAACATTCAAATGTTGTTTCCGTGGCTGTCACAGATAGATTTCTAAATGGAAAAATAAAACTTATTTTCTTTTTATCCAATTGGCGAATTTTCATTTATAACATAAGGAAGTTATAGCAAAATGTTGGCAGATTGATTGACCAATTAGAGAGTTAGAAATGCGCCTGGACTACACAGGTTAAAAATCAGAGAATCTTGGGAATTTCTCTCTTTGCTGTCCAGCCTGCCAGCAGGTAAAGACCGGCCTGGCCTGCTCCGTGCAATGGGCAGGGCTGAACCAGGCACCCACTGCTCCGCCATGCTGGCAGGGCTGGGCCTGTTCTGGCCCCCGGGCCCCAGGAGCTACCGGTGGGGGAAAGGGGAGGCCGTAGCTTCTAGCATCCAGTTGACCTTAAGGCCTGCCCTGCTGCCGACCAGGCCACGGGAGATGTCTCCCAGGCCTCCGGGAGCAGCTCCGAGCCCAGGCTTTTCTGGGCCCACCCTGATGAGACTGAGGGGTCGGGGGAGGCATCCATCAACCTACCTATCTACTGAGATTCTGGCCGCCGTTCCTGAGCCCTGCTTCCATCAGCTCGGCTTTGAAATCTAACACGGTGAGCCGTAGCCTAAGAGGGAGAGACCCAGGCAAGAATTTAACTCTTTCACTGCAGAGATGAAACTTGCAGAGCACCAACCTTTCTCCTAGTTTTAGGAAAGCCAGACTGTGACATGTAAAGAGACAATTTGGAGATATCAGGCTCGGTGAAAGAGTGACATCTTAGGTGAGGAGATGGAGAAGATACCTTGGTTTTTGGGCTGAAAGTCTCTTGTGAGCTGTGCTAACTGACTGCAATATGCTAGAATATCCCTTTAAACTGTGGAAGAATATGCCTTGGGGAGATGACAAGAGTATTTAAATTGTGGAGATAAGCAAAGGTATTTGTGATGGACTAATAAATATTGAAGTATCTGTGGTCTCATAAGAAGCTTGAACAGAGAGAGAGAGGTGAGACGAAGATGAGGACCTGCCTCTAGAAAGAGAAAAGAACTCTGTTCCTGGATGAAAAAATCCTTTGCTTTTGGAACCATGTATCTTTAAAATGATACCCCATGAGTGCACATGAGTCCATGGCCCATATGCAGTTGCAGGAAAAGCTGACAATGGGAGGGGCTTCACGGTTTGCAGAGTTTCCGATGGCTGCAGATTCATGACATGGGAACTACCAGAGGACTGTTCTTTCTTGTGGAAAGCTACCAAAACAGACCAAAAGAGTCTTCTCTCTCTAAATGGACAGATGAAAGACTATTTTATAAGTAGTACTGACCTAGAGTTCCGAGTTTTGTCTTTATACGTTGCCTGTGAGAAAAAAAAAGAAGCTGTTGGGGAAGAGGAAAAGTGTTTTGAAAGTTTTATTCTGATTCTTATTAATTTCTTCTCTCATAGTTTTGTTAATAAACCTGTCTTTATATCTTTTAAGTTTAAGCCTGCTTTGTTCTTCTCCTAATCCTATCTCACAGCAGAAAAAGAGTAAATGATTCTAGTAGGCACTTAAACCACTACACTAATTTTGGGAAACAGAAATTGGATAATGTGAAACCATTATACACCTTTGTGCTTATCTCGTAAAAAAACAACCCAGGATTTTTTAAAAGTATTATTTTTATTTCAAAACTTAGCAAAGTTTGGAAAAACACTCTGCCTTGCCACCACCTCTGGTTAGCCTTGAGTTGATGTGGGTTACCATTTGGGAGAGGATGATATCATTTATCATAAGAAAACTAAACACAATTATATTATTGACTTGAATTTTATTTGAGGTAGAAGAATAATTTTTCACTTCTGATACATATTCCCATGAATCTCATTTTATTTAGAACCTCAAAATATAATGCCCTGAGCTATAAAATATAACAAAATTCACTGAATTCCCCATCTCCATATTCCAAAGAATAAGTTTGACAGAAAAATATTTCTAAAGTTTAATATTTTTAGAACTCTTCCTTCAACTCGGCAGTTGGGAATATATTAGTAAGCTATTATTTTATCTTATATCTCTAAACAGATCATATGCACAAAATCGGTTCAAGACCTTTTAAATGTATTTTCCATTACACGTCCTTCAACTTTAAGTCATGGATGTGCAGAGTTCTTAATGAAAACTACAACACATAGCATGAGGGAATTTGCAAGTAAAATCCTGTTTACTGTCTAATGTTAGCCCACAAGAAAAAAGAAGTATAGGTGTCTTTCTGATCTGTTTCTGAACTGCTGGAAGATTTTTTGAAGAAGAGATGTATAGACTGCAGGACAGCTCTGGACCTGTTGTTCAAAACATAAAGTGAATGCCTATTATTGTTCACAAAAATATGTATTTTCTTTCTTCTTCCTTTCAAATGTAGACTATTTCCCTTTAAATGTAGTATCTCAGTTGTAAGATCCGTTGCCTCAGGAGTATGATAAGTCATATTTTAGTCTTGTGCTTTCAAATCCACAGATTTAATTATCCTATTCCCATACATATTTCTAAATCATCAACACATATCCTGTGAGAGATCATGCATCATACTTCTGTGGTATCCGGTTCATGGTAAGACAAAGAACACAAATGATAGGTCATGGATGTTGCCTGACCCTGTGGATCCTGCTATAGATCTCCTAATTCTTACTTAAGTGTTCTGGTTCTTAGAACAAATCTAGAAATAATTAGGAATGAAAAAATCTTTTTCCTTCAGCCCTGAAGATTAATGCATTCCATAATTTCAAGCTGATGCAGAATGAGAACTTTTCTGGAAAACTCTGAGCAAGGCAGAAAGGTAATTTTTACGTGATTGTTTGTCTTAAATGTTGATTCAGTCTTGCCTATGCAGAACTCTGGAATCTCACTTCTTTTATCCCACTCTAAGCTAGCAGGTATTTCATGGCAAAGGCCTTGAGCTTGGAACACTGTACCTATGTTTGTCACCTTAGCAGAATAATAGAAACAGAATAGTTTGGATAGGAAGGAGCCTTTAAAGGTCATCTAGTCCAAACATCCTGCAAAGAGCAGGGACATCTTCAAAGCACCATCCAACTTTGCCTTGAACACCTGAAGGATTCAAAAAGGCCTACTTCTGGAGCTTGTCCAGGTCCCTTTGGATGGTACCCTGGCCTTCATCTGTGTGTCATCTGCAGACTAGCATTCAGATAACTCAAAGGCATGTTAGACTATTGTGGGTTTTCATTTATTTCCAGATTTCAGATTAAGTTAGCAAATAGCTTTCAAGATGATAACTAAACTTACTTTTTCTTGTAGTACACTTCAGTTAGTAATCCAGATTACAAGTAGGTGGTCTGTATGGCTTTCAGCAGGAGGAGGTGAGACATGCTATTAAAACAGTTAAGATCTTCTGGAAAATACATATTATATGTTATCTTGACAAGGAATTTCTGATGTGATCAAAGAGAAGCAAATTGTAATCAATGATATTGTAACACTGATGATTTACATTGACTGATATGTCAAAACAAGTTCTCAGCAGAATAATGAGATGTATTCACGTCAATCATTTTTTCTTTCTCTCCTTGATTGTAATTCCTCAACTGCACAAGCAAACTGCATTACAACAACCAAAGATATTCCAGGTCCTTATCCAATATATTAGAGGTGAATGAATGAATCAACTTACTGCTGAAGAAGAAATGATGGGCAGGGTTAAATTTTACTTTAAATTTATGTATCTTAAACAAATCTTGTGCATCTGATTTAAGTCAAAAGTAATATCTGCTCTTGAACTACATTGTTGAACCACAATACCAAATATTGCTACAGTTTAAATACAGCAGTCTATGGATCAAAGTGAAAAGAAACAGATAATCTCTAAATCTTCAGCTGGTAGATGAGTTGTGAGTGCCAGATAAAAAGTAAATAGATAAAATATGTGTTTTGAAGGGTGCTTGGAAAAACAGTGGGAATTATAGAAAACTTTGAGGTAAAACTGGTATTTTCAAAAACTGTCTATGAGTAGGAAAAACCACGTAAAATTTGATAATGTTATCATTCCATTTTGCATCTTAGCTTTTTGCACAAAATCTGGAAATGGCAAATGCTGCAATGCCTGGCTGAAACCTTGTGTTGTGTCTAGCTGAGATGATTTAATTATGGGAAGTTATTTTCCCCATAGAATCCCTCATTCTTTGAATTAGTAGTTAGAAAGGTGTTGGTAACATCAGTGTTTTGCCTACTGCTGAGCAGTGCTGGCACAGCATGAAGCCATCTCTCCAACATTGCCCCTCACCAGTACCCTTGGTGTGTTCTTGGAAGGAGACAGAGGCAGGACAACTGACCCAAACTGACCAAAGAGATATCCCGTATCATATGGTGTCTCAGTAAAAAAAAGATGAGTGGTGATGAATGTTGCTGTGTGGAATGGGCAACATGAGTTATTGTGTGATCTTCCAGAACAACTGCTACATGTACTGAAGTGCCATTTCCTGGGAAGCAGATGGACATCACCTGCTTATGGGAAGTAGAAAAAAAATCTAGAGAATAAATATTTTGCTTTCTTTTACTTCAGTACTTGGTGTTTGCTTTTGCTTTATTAAAGTGCCTTTATCTTAACTCACATGTTTTTTTCCATCTTTCCCTGTATCCTGCTGAGAAGGATAGTGATAGACTAGACAAGGTCAACCCATCACAAATCTCTTGTTAGTATTACAGTAAACCCCAATGTGTCACATTCCTATACTTGAAAAAATAAGAAACACAGAACTGTAATTTTATTTTGTTTTCCTTCAAAGTATGAGTATTTCAATATCAGTAGTGACTCCAGCTGTGCACAGAAAGCACAATAAAATCTTTAGGCCTAGATTTTCAAGCATAGATGAAAAGGTCAAGAATATTTTATGCACAAAACAAATGTCAAGAAATGTGAATTTCAAAATGGTCCTGGAATTCTATCTGTCTAAATCTGATTCTACATCAATGAAAAATTTCCTGGATGGCCGTTTCAGAAGACCTGAAGTTAATTGCTCAATGTCCAGATTGAACTCTAGCAGTGAGTGGTGTCTCTCAAGACTCCATGCTGAGACCAAGGCCATTAAGTATTTTCATCAGTGACATAAGCAGCAGGGCCAAGTACATGCTCAGAAAGTCTGTAGACATGAACAGAGTGGTACAGTTAGTATGTTTGAGGGAAGAGGTTGACAGGCTAGAGAAGTAGGTTAATGCAAACGCCATGAAGTTCAACAAGACCAAGTAGAAGGAATGTCCTATGAGGAGCAGCAAAGGACTTTGAGTTTGTCTGGTTTGGATAGAAGGAGGGTGAGGAATGACTTCATTGCTCTCTGCAGCTTCCTGAGAAGGAGGTACTCTTCCTCTACTCTGCTCTTGAGAGACCACTGGAAGTACTGCATCCAGCTCTGAGGCCCCCAGTACTGCAAAGACATGGACCTGCTAAAGGAGAACCATGAAAATGACCAGAGGGCTGCAACATGTTTTTTATGGAGAAAAACATGAGGGAGTTGTGGTAGTTCATCCTGGGGAAGAGAAGGACCTAAGGACCTCAAAGACTTTCTTTTGGACTTTCAGTACTTAAAGGGAGTGTCTAAAAAATGCTGAGACTTTTTATAAAGATCTGTAACAAAAAGACAGAATAGTGCTTTTAACTAAAAGAGGGTAAGTTTTGTTTGAACATAAGGTTGTTGTTGTTTTTTTTTTTTTTTTTTTTTTTTTTACAGCAAGAGTGGTAAAATAGTGGAATAAGCTGTCTAGAGTAGTTGTGGATTACTCATCATTTAAAAGTATTCAAAGTCACACTGGACAGTGCTTTGAGCAACCTGAGCTACTGGAAGCTGTTCCTGCCCATGACAGAGTTGTTGGACTAGATAAATTTTAAAGGTCCCCTTCCAACCCAAACCATTCTTATTCTATAAATCTATGATTCGAGAACACCATGATCTTTACTGGCTGCCAGATGATCACCGAGGCACTTTCTCACTCCCCTCTCTCAATAGAATGTCTGAGGGAGAAATTTTTTTAGGTTAAGATGTAGAATGGGAAATCACTCACTAATTAGTGTCACGGGCAAAAGACACTCAACATGGGGAAGTTAATTTATTTTTTTCCATTGACATAGATTTGGATAGTGAAGACTAAATTAGGAGAACATCTCTAACTACCTAATTCATCCCGTGCTCAGCTTTACTCCTTCACTAGACTCTTTTACCTACCTTCTCCTGAGAGGGGCAGCATAAATGGAGAATATGGTTTAAGGTTAGTCCCTAAAAGTTTCTCTCTGGTGCTCCTTCCTCCTTATATTTTTCATCTGCTTCAGTGTAGGTTCTCACCATTAGCTGAAATCCTTGGGAAAAAAATCTGCTCGAACATGGATCTGCTGTGGGCCACAGTTCCTGTCAAGAGAATTTGATTCAGTATAGCCTTTCTTTGAGTCATTGTTCTTTGAGGAAATACTCACCATAGGCTGCAGGGAAATACCTGTTCCAATGACTGAAATAGCCATCCTTCCTTCCAAGGGGCAAAGGAGGTACTTCAGCATTGTGATGAAAATTAGGAGCCTCAGGAAAGTCTTATCTTTATTTTCTTTAGGAACTCTTTCTAAACAAAATCTGTCACCCTCAGCCTGTGCCTGAGCTACAGTTCAGCTGTGTTGTAATCATGTCTATCCATGCACTTCATTGATCTGCACCCCTGACAGGTGTGTTTGGCTTCTCACTACAAATGTACCCCATAGTCCAGGCTTGGAGCTCCTGCTGGTTGCCTCCCTGTGCCTGCCCTGCCCCCTTGGCAGGAGCACCTTCCCTGCTGAACCAAGTATCCACTGCAGGCAGTACCTGGCCCCCAGGGAGCAGCCAGCCTACTACATGGAATTGTATGTTTGCGTATCATTGACTACTTACAAAAAAATGCATTTAACCTGCGAACTGAATTTTCCATTCTAACAAAGATACTGATGTAAAAGACATCCTAAAAGAAAAGTTAAATGTGATGCTAGAGTGCTCTGTGTAGTTTTTGGAGGTAGCTGTTTCAGAACAGCTGCATTTTCACCTAACGTTTTCTGAGCAATCAGTTTTCCATTCAGGCTGAATTACCTATCACCTTTGTGTGTTCCTGGTATGCGTACCTTGGGGCAAGACTGACTCAAAGACTCATCATTGATGAGTCATGGGAAAGCCAAATGACACTCAAATGACAGTGTTAGAATGAGCAAAAAATAGTGTGAAATCCAACAAGGCAATCACACTGATTGCTTGAGTATGAGAAGCTTGCATTTTTTATGATTTTATGTTTTTCCATAAGTAGAACAAAATTTTGTATTTACATGCTTTTGTTGCCCAAAAAATTCACTTTCAGTGGTGGGTGTGGGCAGCAGGGAGTCCACAGCCTGGGATGGAGAATTTTATGGCATTTAAAGTGTTAGCTTTACTATTGCAATTCTATTTCCATGGACATACTGATGGTCTAATATATTTTTTATTTCTTAGATACCTTCAAAGATGAGACAAAATATGTCTGTGTTTGCCACAATAAAAAAAAGTTAACATGTCTTCATGCTGTTAGACTTGTGTCTAGCTAAAATTATGTTAAAATAATCTCAGGATGAAACCTTCAGTCCTACATCTCACTATGGCGTGACACATAAACTTGCATGGTTTTAGCCTTTTGCTGGGTCAGATAGTCCCCAAGACCTGTCAAAAATTGGCTGACTTTCTAGCATTACCTTTGACAGCAATTTTTGCATGTTGAGCTAATGAAATTTCTTTGTACCCAACAGCAGAAAAAAGGCTCTACATTTGAAAGTGTAAGATATCACCCATTTCAGCCTCCAATACTCTCGGGAAAAAAATTCTATAGCTCCTTCTTATGTCCTTCCCACGCCTATTACTACCAAATGCAATCAAATCTAATATTTTCATTCAATCTACTCATTGTCATACTGCAACCCACTATTCTTGCCTCAGGATGAGGGAATTGAGAGTAAACAGCAGCTCTGCTCCACACCTAGCCAGAGCTCTGCTACAACAAGTGAGAAACAATTTTAATTTTATTTGCAAGAAATGCTCCCAAAAAAAGGGAAAGCCATGCAGTATTTATATAAGTTCCCTAGTATCGGTTTTGCTATTCATATTCGCTAGGTGAAAATTATCTTTACAGCCTTTTGAAGCCTTAAAAATCCTTAAGATATGTCTGGTTTGAGTTGCAGCTATTTTTTTATTAATCTGAGCTTTTTTGGCTTTGCATTCTGTACATTATCTAAAGCTTGCACAGCCAGCTGGCCTGAGGAATAGAGAAAAACTCATTAGAACATGCAAAGTATATGCCTGGCATCACCATTCCAATTCACGCATGATCAGCTCACAATCTACAAAGAAATTTCAGGAGTACTTTTTTGCCAGGACACCGCAGGAGATGGGACCTGTGCCACAAGAGGTCAAAGACAATCTAGATAAGGGTTAGTTTTCTGGGTACAAATGAATAATCTGCTGCTCTTGCTAAATACCTACCAAATGATATGGCAAAACCTTAACCATCAAACCTTTGCCTTTGAATTACTGCTTTTAGCAGACTCACTTTTTAGTGGGCTAATTCTCAAGAATGGATGGGGAGAATATAAAGGTCTTTCTGAGTATTAAACAGAAAATGATCAGGAGGATTCAGGTAGTTGCTTTATTCCTGGCAACTGAATCAAAACAAAACAATATAAAGGATGGCTTCTGATTGTCTTGGAAATTTTTTGGGGAAAAAAGTTTTAAAAATAAACAAAAATACTGTTCCTACTCACTCCAACCAAGTCCCAACAATTTTCACAGATTCTGAAATAAGGTCTAAGCCTTGGGAATGATTTTGATTAAACTGGATTTTTAAAGTTTTGGAAATATAGGTTGTCTTTAGTCAGCTGCTATTAAGAGATACTGGGACTATCTGGTTCAATACAGCAGCAGTGGTTAGCAAGCAAACATTTCCCTAAAACGTTAGCATTTTTCAATCAACATCCTTCATTGTGTCTATACTACTAGTAATGGAGTTACTCTCAGAAACTAGCACACTCTGGTTTATACTCCTTATTTATGGAACAGGAATATTTTGTCTGTTTCTGGCATGGAATTTCATTGAGACATTCAGCCTTCCAAGCATTTTCCAGACATGATAGGGAGGTAACTGGCACTGGCCAGGGTTATTTCTCATTAGAAAGAGTCTATTTGGGATGCAAAGAAAGAAGTATAATCTGTTTGTAAATATAATTTTGCCATGTTTGCTTGTATTCAAGGCAATGTTTTATATTAGGGTTTGAGCCTTTACCTTTCCCTGTATAGCTCACTCTGCAGTCATTAAAAAAACAATGCATCCCTGAATATTGCTATTCTCATACCCATACCCTGGCCACCTGTCGCAGACTCTCAGTGTTAGCAGTTATACAGGTACACATCCTTCAATTCCATTAGGGATGTTCATTTTGGAAATGTTACAGATGCTGGAGATTATTTTTTCCCAGTATAACAAAAGAGTAAGCAGAGGAATTGTTTTATTTTTTATTTATTAGTGCACTAGCAAAATAATTTGAATTTTTACATGAGAAGAAAAGCAAAACAAAACACAAGAAAAACAAATGCCAAAACCTGAAAAACACAACTTTCTTTAAGTGGAAGACAGGAGAAATCCAATCTGAAATACACCTATCTGCCCCAGTTATCAACCCTGTTTTTTTCTCCAAAACCCCATCCCGTATCTTTCCTCAGGACTGCCTTAGTCCAAGTGTTGACCACAGACAAGGCATTATATCAAGATCACAGTTTTATAAATGAAATTACTCCTAGAAATATATTGCCTTAAAATTTCTTTAAATTTGAATTAATTTTTTGAAACCTATTGTATTATAATATTGTGTTTATTTCTTCTGCATCTCATATTTTGGAGATGGCATTTTACATATTTTCACAGAAATCCCATTCATTCTCAGAAAATGACAGAGGCCTTTGATGTGGAATATAATTCATACTTATTTTAAGACTTAAACCTATTTATCTAAATTTAAAATAATAAAAGAAATAAATCCAGTTAAGATAGACTGTTCTTTTTATCTTGCTCATTATTCCTTTGATTTCTTCTCTTCTTTCTTATTCAAATGGCATGAAGGCAATGGGATAATTACTTCTGGGTAAGTCAGCAGCTTATGCGGGAATTTCTTTAAGTTGCATTGAAAGCAGGCAACCTGTTTTTTTCCTTTCTCCTTCACCTCTCAAAATTATGACATTTCCAGTGTTATAACATTCATTTAAAACTTGCAGTTGTTTTAAAAAGCTATTCTTAAATATTGAATCCAGATGGTCATATTGGAATGAGAAGATATTAAAAAGACATTGGCATATGTTCCCACTATCTACTTAAACACTACTTAAAGTTATGCCTATGTCTATACATAAAATAAAGGTATGTAATATCAGATCCTTATTTATATAGCTGTCACGTATATTGTAGCTTGACCAGGACCATGACCATACATCGCCCTGAAAACAATTATATATTAGTCCTATGTAAGCAAAAAAACCAAAACAAAAAACAAACAACAAAAAAACAACAAAAAGAAAAAAACACAAAACAAACAAACAAAAAAATCCAACCAAACAAAAAAAATTAGAAAGGGTGCTGGAAGCATTCATAGATTCTTCATTCTCTTTTCTTCCTCTCTTCCAAATTTTCAGACCATTGGTTGGACTAAACAGTTATCTTCATGCCATGGCTTAACCCCAGCCACCAACTAAGCAGCACACAGTTGCTTGCTAATTCTCCCCTGGCTGCTCACTCACTCTTCTGAGGATTGGGAAAAGAATCAGAGAAAGAAAAATGAGAAAACTCCTAGGTTAACATAAAGATAGTTTAATAGGTAAAGCAAAAGCTGTGTGCACAAGCAAAGCAAAATAAGGAATTCATTCACCACTTCCCTAGGGCAGACAAGTGTTCAGCCATCTCCGAAAAAGCAGGGCTGCATCACATGTAATGGTGACTTGAGAAGACAAACATCATCACTCTGAATGCCCCTGCACCCTTCCTTCTCCTTCCCCTGGGATTTTACACTGAGCATGATGCCATATGTTACAGAATATCCCTTTGGCCGGTTGGGGTCAGCTATCCCAGCTGTGTTCCAACTGTGTGCATCCCTCGCCTTCTCACTGGTGAAGTGGTCTGAGAGGCAAAAAAGGCCTTGGCTCTGTGTAAGCCCTGCTCAGCAATAACTGAAAGATCCCTGTGGTGTCAACTCTGTTTGCAGCATAAATCCAAAATACAACCCCTTACCAGTTTCTATGAAGAAAATTACCCCAAGCAAAACTAGGACACTTCAGATGTCCTTAACTTCAGGAAAGATCAATCCTAGTATTAAACTCTTGCACCAGGACATATGTATATACAGACTACTTAGGCATATATATCAGAATACTAAAGATGACTACTTCTGCTTTTCTGGAAGAGTAAAAAGATACTACAGAGTAATCAGTGATGACATCCCAAGTGTGATGATGAGAGAAAATCAGAACACATGAATTGACATACATTTTGATATCAGAAGGAAAACAAATGTGGAACTTGCCACATTTCAGGAAGCTTTTATTACAGAATGAAATAAGGTATAGTCCTTTTTTTTTCTTTTTCCCATATTAATGATTGAACTCCAATAATATTAACTCTGAGACTTTGGCATACTCCTTTTCTCTTCTGTCTCTTTCTATCAAAATCATAAGGAAATATTCTTCCTCACTGCAGAGACAGTAACTCAAACAATGTATCAGACAGTAGTGAAAAAGAACCTGAGAAATATAGCACATATAAACTGTATTTGCAGACATGGGAATGCATATAAAAACAATTATTTTATAATTGTATTTCAAGGCTGAAGTTTTTAAAGAATAAATTGACTTATCTTTACGGGCATTTTTATATACCATTTTCTACAATAACACCACAGACTAAAGCTGAAGGAGGTTCCCTTGAGAAAAATGTTCTCTGTCAGGATGTGGATGTGCTTTTCTGACAGATTTAGCAGAGCTTACTAACTTTACTGACAGGGTTAAGGAGAAGTGGTCATTTCTTGTATAGCCTGGGACTTCAGCAAGCCAAAAAAGGGATAAGAACAAATGTGCACCCTGTAAGAAAAAAGCCTGAGAGAAATAGAAGGAAAGCTCTTTTATAGTAATGATTCCCTAGGCTGCTAAGCAGAAAATGGGTTTTTTTGAGACCTCAGTCTAAGAGATGCACAAAGAACTTCACAGCAAGCATGCAGGATTATACACAACAGTTGTTTAAGTCCATCTGCATTTTTATATTCTCCTTATGAGGTGATCTGACACCCCATTCCACACACCAATAAATCCTTATAGATTGCATAGCAAGTACAAAACAGAAAAAAAGTAAAGTAATAATCTTGGTACTACTATCACTCACAGCTGTTGCAGGAAGGCAACTGGAAGCCAAAGAAAGAAGTGAAACAGAGGTGACTATTCTTAAAAGTAATACTGTGGCAGACACTGCTGATATTTAATTTATTACTTTTTACATCTTCTTCTCCCCTCATGTTAATATCTAAAAAGTACCATTGTTCTACTTCTATTATCTCTGTATTCTGTGTAAATAGTTATTGCAGTGTCAGATGGGTAAAAAACCTTTTATCTATTAAAATGCTCAATATATTAAAATAAATTGTTGTTTGAAACTACCTCTTTGGCTTCAAAAATAATGTTGAGCCCTACAGATATACAGTAAGTCAGTGAATCAAATTCCACTTTGCATGCATTTAATGGTTTAAAATAAGTTTCTTCTGTAGCTGCTTTAAAGATTTAAGGGGAGAGAGAATAATACTATGCCCTTGTAGGTATTTTTCTGAGTCTAATCAATATTGTGGAATGACATGTCTTTAAAAAAAGATACCTGTGAAATTTTATACCATTATTTTGTTTCGAGGATTGACTGACTATATAAAATACCTAGCCAAGGCTGTCCTTTTACAGGTAAACACACCTTAAAAAAGGGAAAATTTTGGTGTCCCTGCGTTGAATATGGACAATTACCCAGAAAATACTTAATATGTAATATTTGAATAAAACTGTCAGAATAGAACATTAAATAAAATGAATGCACAGGACCATTTTTATTTAGGTACTTGAACATTTTACAATACCAAGCCATACAAGAAGTGTATTGGCAGAATGGTTTCTGGCAGCACTCAAAGGTAAAGAGCTGCCCCAATAACGCTGTTCCGTAGGCATTGGTTTGGGTTTTTTCACAATGAATCTAAATATAGCTAATGACCACAAAACGTGCAAATGAAGATATGAGTAAATGTATATAAATTATACTAGAGTACATCAAACTCTAAAATTCCCATTGGCTGCTTTTCATAAATGGATTATGGTGGTCTTGTAGCAATCTCCAGTACTCAGCTTACAGAGCCTGGCTAAAATCTGCTGTTGAAAAAATCAGCTGGCCACTCAGCAGAATCCTAGGAAAGACTTGGAGCTGTACTGGTGGGAGCCATTGCACATGCAGTGTAGAAGACTGTATCCACATCTATTTAAGGTCAGCCAAAAGAAATAAGAAATTTAAGGATTAAAATTAGCAGAGCTGTTTTAGACATCTACCATAGGCTGAGGTGATTAATGACCTAAAGATGTCTGTCTCTCCCTATTCCTTTTAAGTAGAGGTTAACACAGACATCTCAAAGGTCTGGTTTCATAGTCCTCTTCTTCCACACTCCTCTCATTTCAAATCTATGAAAGAGCATCTTCACAAATTCCATACCTATTAATTTTAAAATCCAGGCATTCTCCAACCATGTCCTTTCTGGTGATCCTGACAATTTGGAGGTTGCATTTAGAAAACCGCCAGACCTTCACAATTGAACACATCATCAGGAGACATATTTAATTCTCCAAGAACATGGAAATTCAGAAATATTGAATTTTATTTTCAGAAGGACTCAGCATGAGTATGAATTTTCTGATTGAAAACAGGGTGACTGTGGTAATTCCAGCAAGCTGTGAGAGTTAGTATTTTGAATTTATGAACACAGACTCTTCATTGGGACGGCAAGTAGGCAAGCAGCCAGTTCCACTAGAGGCTTACAGCTAAGCACCAGTGGTGAGATAATTCTGAACTGGCATGGAAATCTGGATCAAGTTCATGCTCCTCTGAGAGCCTGTGGCAGTCAGAAGGCTGCCACCTAAAATTATTTTTATAGCTGAATGGTAATCGTTAGGGAAAGCGTCAGGTCAGATCCTTCACAAACTCACATGGGATCCTGTAAAAGGTTGTTAGATGTTAACAGGCTATTTATGGTTAGCACCTTGCTCTACCTTTACAGCCTCCAGAAGGAAAGTGGCAGATTATATTCTCTAAACACTCCTTCTCAATTACGTCTCTGTGCTTGGCAAGACACAGCTTTTGATAAATACACTCTCAGTTTTCAGGCAAAATGCCAACATAAGCAAAAATGTTCTTACCTTTTCTTGGAACTTAAGGTGTCTTTGTAGCACCTGTAATTTTGGGTTTTTCTTTGTGACTAGTGATAAATACGGGACTGTATTTTGAAAATTAATATAAATTCCTAATATAAATATGAATGCCTTATATTATAGGGATTGGACAACACAGTAGGGAAGACTGATGATTACTTATCAAGCATTCTTTTTAGAATCTACATTAATCTGAGTTGTTGCAGCACAAATATGTAACAAGAAAATTAATAAATCATAGAAGATAAAGGAGAAAACTTCTGACTACCAAGAAACTAAAGGATGCAAAGGAAACACCAGTCAAATTAATTGGTTGCAGCTCCTAGGGTTTGTCTTCAGGTGTTTGGTCCACAAACAATCCTGTTTCCTGATATCTGTTGGTAGAATTAAAGAATATTTTGCTTTTTCGGTGCCAGTGAAATGTATGCAATAAGGACATTCAAGTCTATCAAATGTGAGAAGCTTATATGCAGCAGATTTAAATGAAAATGTTTTCATTAACAGCAGTTTTTAATACAGTAGCTTAAGTTTCAATCAGGAGCTGAGATAGTCCAAACACAAATGCCCTGTCCCAAGAAACATTCAAGGTTAGGATAGAATGGGCTCTGAACAATCTGATCTAGTTGAAATGTCCCTGATCAGAGGAGGTGAGCTTGGAATATATGGACTTTAAAGGTCCCTTTTGACCCAAACCATTCTATGAGTCTATGATAAAATAATTAGGAAAAGAGGAACTGTCAAGGAATGCTTAAAATGACACATGCTTTCCCCTTCTGTTGTATCTATGTTTTTTTCTTTCCTTGTCTTTTTGTTCTTCATTTATAAATTTATGATTGATAAGACCTGCAGTCCTCTCCTTTGGGTTCTTCATTGCTCAGCACTGCCAGACCTGCCCACCACATGAAGCTGTTATAGGAAGGGCCATGCTGCAGAAAGAGCATGCGCTGGTTGCTGTTTTCATTTGAGCTGGACACACGTGCTCAGTGGACCATTAACATGGACCAGCTCCTCTCTCAGCTCTCCTCTGGCATTGGAGTGGCCACAAGGGAAGAGAATGGAACAACTCCTCTGTGCTGGATCGGCAGCTGAAGTGTCCTGAAGAGAAAATGTTTGCTCTTGGACCTGACACAGTAACCATTTGGCTCACAGTAAGAATTTGAGCAGAAAGCACAGAATAATGCTGAAGCAGATATGAGATGAGCCAAATGGTTCAGCTTCCCCACAGTCTGATTGTTTGAAACAATCCCATTTTGGCATACAGAAACACTCACTCTGGAGGTTTCAGTTTCCTTGTATAAAGTACATTAATTGCTTATGCTGTCAGGTCTTCTATGTCAGCAAAATGCCAAATTCTGTGAAAAATACAGCAACTTGATGCTGGATTTTAATTAAATGGGAAGTATTATGAAAAAATCCAATCCCTTTGGAAATAATATGAAACTTTCCATAAACATCTCAAAAATTTGGTCTTTAGGTCAGAGTTAGGTTTCTCTGGTTGTTTGGGTTTTTCTCTTCAAATAGTATTTCATGAAATAAAGTTCTTATGGGATATTTTTCCCATGAAAGAATGTATTCTTTTAATAGTCATCATTTTTTTCAGTAACTCTTACTAGAAACGCTTTGTAGAAGTCCAGAACTCTGAGAATTTTTCAACCCAAAAATTTTTCCACAACTCTTTGCATCTTCTTTTCACCTAAAAAAATGAGATGTCAGAATAAAGGTAATAATTTCTAAAGTTCACAATCAACTTCCTTGCAATCAGCTCACTTGCAACCACCTCAAACTTTATGTCTAATCTTTGTATGGTTAATAAATATCTAAATGTTTTCAAGTTCTGTGTTGATCCAACAGATTTAACAATGTAGGTGTGCACAAGATCTTTTTGTGTCTTTTCTTGGATCAGAAAATGTCTTCGATTTGAAAAATGCCCAACATAAGGATTCCATGGACTTTGGAGCTTAGTGCTATTAAAATAACCTGTATTAGTAGAGTACCTCAATGCCTAGGATCAGGATTTTTATCACATTAGCGATATTTACAGCTTTACAACATTTGTTGCTTTAATGAGAGCAAACAACTCCCACCAGATACAGCTGAAGCCTCATAACATAGCCAATTGTATGATCATCCAAAACCTTTGAAAATCTTGGACTTAATCCTGTACTTATTTGCCTTAATTAAATCATCTAGTTGTGAAAGGTGATACCAACATTCTGAGCCTCAAAATCATATAGTTTTTAACCACGACCATCCAGTCAGGAACATCTAGCCTGGACTTTAAACTTCACAATCGGGGGAATAGCTATGCTGATACATAAACAACCAATCTGTAGTTGCAGATAAAATGTCTTAAAATTATTGATTTAAGAACCTAATAGGAATCATCCTAAAATTTGATTCTAAAGGCAGGGTTTCAATATAAGTACAGAAAGTATTTCACTTCTGAAAATCAAAACCTAAGCTTGGGAGTCAGGCACCTAAAAACTAAAATAACATATAAAATGATAAATTAAAAAAACGCTGTCTGATCTGCCAAATGGAACTACCTAAAACACAGAGAATATATGACTCAAAAATTTAGTAAATGAATTATCAACAGGGGAAAATGTAATTTTCCATGAAAATTATTTTGTTGATTAAAAACTCTGAACCTGAATACTCCTTCAAACTAAACTAAATACCTGAATTTGATTTTTATATTCTTTACCTTGGAGAAAATAATTTGAGTTCTACTACTCTGTGAAATGTTTGTTTTTCCCATTAAATACAGAGAAAGCACTGTAAGGGTTTTTCAAATTTGTCAGGATAACAAATTAATTTTAAATTATCAGGATGAATGGAAGGCCTAGGAGTATGAAAATGTAGTTATATGCAAAGCCAGAATGGTTTTGGTTTTGACAGAGATCAGCAGCTGGATTTTTCTCACAACTAGCCCTGTTTATGTTTAAGAAACTATGCATTGTTACTAGTAAGTACATATTTCTGTACAGGCCCAAAGTATCAACTGCATGTCTGGGCTAAAATTATTCCTCAGAGTGTGAGCTTGTCCTTTTCTGCATAAACGGAGGCATCAATTGTATCCAATGGCCTTTTCTGGATGTGTTCCAATGTATCTGGTAAAGTCAGAAATATATTTCTGCTGGACAATCCTCTAGGTCTTTTTGATAGGCGCAAAAAATACCCAGCAATATGCTGAAGATACCTACTGTGAAGTTGGAGAGGTTGACACACTGGAATCTGCAGAAATATATAAAGAAATAAATTACATCTGCACTATAATTATTTTAAGCTTAAAAAATAAATCGATATCTATTAAGTATACTGGAAACAGGGACTGAAAGGCAGAACCTGCTCTTTGCAGCTCCCAGGCTTTGTTCCTGAATTACAGAGACAAGTCCTTTTCTCTGCATTGGCTTTTGCCATAAATTTTTAATTTCTTTTTCAATGTTTCATAGCCACAATAGGAATATAGAGTGACATAATGACAGAGAAGTTCACAGGATGATGATTGTAGAATAATATAATGCAAATTTGGACTCCTACAGGTCTCTCATTCCTTAAGTGGATATTTGGTCCATGAATGTATTCCATAAAAAGAGCAGGAGTTATCAGCAGCTTTTCAAAAAGCAAGAGTCTGTAACTATGGTTAGTCAGTTCTTCTTGGTGTGTGTGTATACTGGGAGATGAATGCAATGTTGAATAGCTGAAGCTAAGTACAACATAAGGGGGAAAAAGAAATATTCTAAGCACAGAAGTTTTGCACAGGGACAGAAACATAAGTCTTGATCCCAGAGGACTGCAAAGTCAAACAAGTCTTGCTTATTTTCACAGAGATTTTCTGGAGCCTAAATCTGTATTTAAGTGCCTAAATTCCACCTAACATATTTGAACTATATAAAGTGGCTCGTTTGCTCGGAAATGCTTTCTCCGGCTAGCAGATCCCCAAGCCAATTTATAGCAGTTTGTGAGTTTCCCAGGTAGCTCGCTGGAGTGTGGATTCAAGGTTTGGAAGAA
>JBBMKD010000001.1:72172643-72320353 GCA_037834095.1 Argya squamiceps | reverse complement strand
AGGGGGGAAGGGTCATACCAAATACATACAGACAACAAAACACAAATACAAAAAACCTGAAATTCGCACTGCTACAGAACTATGCCAGAAAAAAGATAAATAAAGACAAGGGAAACAAATCTTTCAAAGAGATTAAGCAGTTTTCTCTTCACTAAAGAGAATTTTGCTTCTTTTCTCATAGTATACAGATTCCATTTTATCCTGTTTATAATTTATAGAGCTATTCATAATAGGCACAAAGTGGTTCATGTACCTTTAATTTAACTTTATGTACATGTAAATAAAGCAGTTTTGAACCTTTGGGAAATTTTCTTTGTGTAGGTTTGGTTTTTTTCATTATGTTTAAATATTTAAGTTCTATGTCTGATGCAAGGATCTGTTAAGTTAAATATAAATCATTAACAATACAGTTACAATATTAAATATTGCATCATTTCACTGACATATTTTCAAATTATTAATATCAGTTTGTTGAATTTTTTTACCTTGAAGACAACCTTAAACTGTAAGGGATGATATATGACTGAATAAATAATCTTCTAGGAGAGTAAAATCTCCATGAGCTTAAAATGTCTTAAAATATTTTAAATACTTCTTGGCAAACAGTGGTATGACTTTAGGACTACTTAAATAGGCTGACAAACATCAATTGAAATTGCTTTTATCATCCCCAGCTTAATATAAATTAATATGATGTGGTACCAGAGAACCTGAGAGAATGAAAAGGAGCAAATTTCTAGTCAAGATTCTTGAGGCGTGACATGCTTATAGTCCTGGATGTCAATACTCCAATTATCTTACCTTTTTCATCAATACTATAAAGGGTGCATTCTGATTTTTTTCCCTAAATCTGAATATAGGACAACAGTAAGGAAATTGCTCTGATGAGTCAAGGATCAACTAAGGTATTTATTTATTTATTTTATTTTTCTGAACTGATTTAGTAACACTGGCACGTGTTGCAGTCTTCTCATTTCTGTGAATGATTAGTATTAAAGTGGAATACATGGTCTGTTGCTCACTGGTCTTCAGGACTCTACATTTTTCATTTTCTTAAGTACTTGATTTTATTGATAAAATGGTAAGTGCTGAAATGTAATTCAAAATAGTGCTTAAAATATTATCTACTTTTGTTGCAGAAAGATTACATGATGGAGAAACTACATAGCATATAAACAACCAGCCTTGCAGCTCAAGTAATGTCCTACTAGACTACACTCTGATGATTATGGGAAGGTTGGCCTTAACATCAGTACACTTTTAAATTTTTAACACAAAAAAAAAGATGGAACCTGAAAAGCCATTGTTAAAATCTGTTAAATATTAGTTGTAATAATAAACATAAATACATCAACGGGGAACAAATGAACAGAAACATGTTTCAGATATGCTAAAAAATAATTTATGGGGTTAAAGCTGAGAATAGGCTAATTTCTCTCCTGAAAATTTTCTTTCATAAAAATTGTTGCTAGACATTATGGCTACAACTTGCCATCATAAAGTTTTTAAAATAGATTGTTATTTCTAGGAGATGTTGTGTGTTTCAGCTAATGTAAAGCCTGTAGATGGATTACTTCCATTTGCACTATTTTTTGATGTTTTGAGTGAAAAGTAAGATGATATTGACACTGACAAGCTTGTGTGGCAAAACTGAACTCATCCTAAGGAACATGAACCAAAGGTAAGCAAAAACACTTTCAGTGTTCTTTTAAATTTTCGGTTGAAACTGAGGTATTTCTCCAAAACGACATGCCAATACTTAAAAAAAACCATATTAAATCTGGGAGCTGAGTGTAAACATGAACTATATAAAAAAAGCCTACAAGAGCCAAAGGACAAATAAATGCCTGTATCTGAAAACTGTAATGCATCTTCAGAGGACAGTGAATTGCTTAATTAAAAAATGTTGCCTTTACTGCGAAATATCTCATCAGAATAAAACATATAAATCTGTGTTACAGAATAGCAATTTTGTGTGTGTCAAGTATTTACCTTACTATATCAGCCACACAGTCGCATAGTAAATGTCACATTTCTCAAAGATATGTATCCCCTTGTCCAAGATGTTCAGTGTTTCTCTCCCAATGTCCCAGATGCTCTGTTACTTCTATGTGTGAAATCAGATACAGCAACAAAGTAGGACTGAGAGAAGCAGACTTACAAAAAAAATAATGCATATGCAGATGAGTGGTTTATAAATAAAATACTGTTCCAAGACAACATTGCAAGCAGGAATAAATTCTAAGATGGAAATCTCTGTGCATTATGAAATCAGATTTGTATTTTCCTCTTTTAGATATACAACACATTTTGTGAACTTCTATTTTTTAACTTCTTTTTCTTCCCCACTTACACTGACAGTTTGATATCCCTGCCCTTGTGAGATTTAAAACTTGATGCACAGTAAGAATCTAACTTTTAATGCCATTATTATTTTTACTGGAGTACAAGGAAAATGGTGCATAGGGCCTCCTATATGTTCTGAAAAATTCTCTTTAGAGGCTAAGCTAGCATCCTGTATGCCTTTAAAGTTTACTAGTATGTTCCCATCTGCTCTTCTAGAGAAAAATTAACTCCTTCAATGTTATTATTTTCAGACTTCAATAGCAATCTTCCCATGTTCTCCACCTTCTGAATATTTTCCTCCTGTTCCTCTAGTCGTTAACAGAACCAGATTTTGTTTTGGCATTTCTTGTGCGTACATATACATACATACATATGTGTACGTAAGGACACATACTCCCACATATTAACACAGCGAGAAGCACTTCCAATGTTTGTATGTAAAGTGAGGATTGAAAAGTTTGGTCTCTTTTCAGTTAAAGAATAGCTAGAGTCCATTTTATTTTTAACTTTAAAAATTCACCATTTTCCAGGGTATGGAGTGACATAAAGACTGAAGTACTAGTAATAATCTATATATCTAATTTTCCATTGAATTATTTTTTTTACGCTTCTTCCTTTCTCCTCTTCATAACAACAAGGAGGTTTGAGTGACTTTGAAAGAAGTTACAGTGGTGAGAGTATATGAAAGTGAGAGTTAGTGCACACTACAACAGAGCAATAAGGCTCAAGAGCTAATAGAGACTACCAGTAAATATACAGACTAAAGTAGAACTTAGGGTGCAAAGAAGAATAGATGCAGGGTTTTAACCTAACCTGAGATCCGTGAAATTTAACAATTTAAACCTTAACAAAGCTGAACTTTTAAATATTATTAAATTCATTAAAATAGATTCAGTTCATCTAGATCCTACCAAAACTAAGGACTAGAAAACAATAATGCGCTATCAGAATGAGTGCAAAAACCCTTTTATGTCTTTATTGCTGAACAGCCATTACAGATTCCTTAACGTATTAAGAACATCACTTTCAACTTTAAAATTCTGTGGGTATACAAACTGAAGTTCACAAGGGTTCAGAAACCCTTGTTCTGAGATTTTGATGACCATCTACCTGCTGCCTACAGTTTCATTGTGATAAGCATTAGGATGAATTTAGGTTGCCCTAAAAAATTCTGAGATATCAATGGCATTCCCAGAGTTAGTAAAGAGTGAAGTAATTTGAAGAGTCCATGCACAATAAATTGCACAGGAAATGCTATTACATTTCCCTGAGGAGCAAGTGACACAGGTAGCAGACTCAAACTGTGCATTAACCCATGCATAACGCCATTCTCTGCTCTTTCCTTTGAACTGTGTGTGGTGCAGGGAAGCAGAAAGAGGACAGAGAAATTAGAAGTGCATTATTCAATTAGGGTGAGCTGTGGATATTTAGAAGCACCTTTCTGTCTGCACTGATGGCCTGGGGATATTTCACAGTCACCTCAGAACAATGAATTATATCCCCATTGAAATCTAAGGTAGATATTTAAGTCATAATATCAAGCAGTGTCTTTCTTTAAAATAAATTTTCGCTTTTAAGCCTTGGCTTCTGTTTGACCAATATTGCTAATATTACCATTCACACTGTATTTTGAAAAACACCTATTGGCTGGCATATACTTTCTTTTCTGTCTAAACAAGGACTCTGTGATTCATCAAAATATATATAGATCTAAGAATAAACTGTGAAATAGATATTTATCTTCTTATGGTCACACTCACATTCAAACTCAAACACAATTTCCCCAAGAGATTTTGGAGTTGGCATCCTTAGAAATGTTCTGATCTGACTGCACATGGACTTGATTATCCAGATTGGGCTGGCCCTACTGAGCAGGAGATAGGACAGCATGACCCCTGGATGTCCCTTGCAATATCCATGATTCTGTGGTTTCATTTGTTTGGCTTTCTGACCAAATAATAAAAGCGTACTTTGCAAAGTTCAGGAAATCACAGGTAGTCTCTTCTTTAAAAAGTATCATATGATAATGTAGATCATCCATCTGGTACAAGCCCAGAGCCAATTCTTTTACCTTGCTTTGATTAGACAACCATCAGATTTTAAATTTACCTCATACTGAAGATTTGTCTTCTGTCAAGTTTCTTATTTTTATGAATTGTTGTGATAACATCTGTCTAGTTACAAAATTATGGACCTGTCTGTACCCAAGTCCAATTTTGTCTGAATCAGACAATGGATTTCATCTCATTTGGAAAACTTGTGCAGTAGTTGGACTAGGTTTCCTTTTTTTTTAGGGTTTTAATGCACTGTGGATCTGATTAATTAATCAGGTAGTAAAAGATGTTTTAAGGCAAGAAAAAAGTCTTTATAGAAAAAGAAAGGGCAGAAATAAAAATGGAAAATGTAAGTAACTCTGACTGGCAAATAACTGAAGGTAGCACCAATTCCATCCATAATACTGGTCATACAGGAAAAGTAAATGAAATTTGGCCTGCTATTACAGTGACATTTCATATTGTACATTAGTACATAATGTAAAGTATTGATTATTAACTATTTCCACTTGAAATCACATTGAATCACATTAAAGCAGATACATTTTCTTCAGATTTCACCCAAAATTTGCAATCTAATGAAAAAACAAACTTTTACAAAAACTCCAATGCCTCAAAAGATTTTTTAATTTGAAATGAATGACATTCAGATTAAAGCAGTGAAAATAAAAAAAAACAAAAAATACCCCACTTGTGCATCCTGCATTCCTTTTGCTTTTAAACCAAATGATCATTTTATCTAGATTATTTTATGTCTTACTTTTTCAGATAATAATAATATTGTCATTTCTCTTTTCCTGCTTTAAGAACTGTCAGTCATTGTCGTGTCATGCAGATTTTTTCTAAAGTGAAGTAAGTGTTGGAAGCCTCTTATTTCTATACTTTAATAATTTCTCTTACAAATATACATGTCTCCCTCCTCTGTCCATCCTCACAATCACAGAAAGTATGATGGTGGAAGGGTTGCACAATGTATACTTGGACTTGCAAGTATCACCCATACACCCTAGATCCTCTCAGTAGTGTCAAACAAATACCCTCAAAAAACTTATGCCAAGATCTTATTATCACTTTTACTTTGGATTCTCTCACTCACCACAGGGGACCTGATATGGTCCATGTAACAGAAGATGAGGCCAAGATGTCATTGAAGCTCAGTAATGTGGAACTACCTAATATAAGAAAAGTGAAGAAGGAAAAGAACCCCTTAGGCATTAATTTTTCACTTTCACAGAATAAATCAAGTTTATTGTGGTTTTTTTTGTTCAATCACTTTGTTTATTTGCTCAATGTTATTTAATTCCCGTGTAGTCAGTGCTGTACAAAAGCAAGTAACTCTCAAGTGTAATGGTACTGCTTTTACATTTATGGTATCATAAAGTGTAAGAGCTACTTAGTGTTGATATATATTCTCAGATACCCCTGCAGACTTTTATATGTTAGAAAGATTGCATGTCTAGTAAAACCAAGACTTAGTGGATATAAAAATGCCACCCTGACTTATAAACCAAGTTTGCCATTTGCAGTGTATTTTCTACATACTTCTCATAATGCTACTTATAAAAATCTTCTTTGTGTACTATGGGTTTGTCAGGATCCAAGGAAGAAAGGAAAAAACAGGTAAATATTCCCTCTGCATTTCAAAATCTGATTTCTAAATAATAAGAAAGTACCAACAATCCAAATTTCATGAGTTATGTAAAATGTTATCCTTTCTGCTGAAATGGTTGAATTGGATACATTACTACAAGTGTCTGTCATTATTCTTGCAGATATTTCAACTGAGCACAATGATGAGCATTATCAAAGGTAGTTCTTTTTTCTCATGTAGTTCAAGCTATCAATTAAAAACCTCTTAGAGTAAACTTCACACAGATCAGACTAACAAAAATTCCACATCTTAGTTCTGTGAGCAGTGCTAAAACAAAACCTTAGAAGACACTTGGGTAGTAGACTAGTGAAGGTAGTGGTGGGTAATTGGGGGAGTTTAAAAAAGAATTAGAGATGTTCCATGTGTTGTGTATATTTTCTACCCTTCCCAGTATGCCAGCCTGCATGCAGTCAAGTGTATATCTGTTAACATCATAACTGGCTGATGCTACATTAACTTTTTATTTCCAGTGAAAATGAAGATCAGAAAAACCTCTCCTGGTAAGCAGTTCTGACTGTGCAAGCCAGCTTTCCCATAGCTCTTCTAAATTGCTGGTGATCAAATTATCTGCCTTGGGTACTAATTGTTTAGGAGGTACTTTAGACATTCCAATGTGGCCAATAGAAAAAAAGAGGTAAATAGAAGAGGAATACAAAACTTAGTGGAAAAATCAGCAACCTGAGTTCTACAGAGTGTAACAATATAAAAATGCACTATGGAGCAACACTACTGAAAACTATACATTTATGTGACACATATGTACATTGGAGACTATGAAGTTCCATCAATTATCAATTCTGACTTAATTTATGTTATTCTGTATCTACAACAACACAGTAAGAAGATAGAAATTTAAATGAGAGACAAAAGCACTGAAATAAAAAGAAAAAACAACAAACCAAAACAAACAAAAAAACCCCCACAAAAAACTGAACAGAAAGAAAAAAGCTTGCTTTGCAAAGGCAGCTGTTTAAAACGGTGTAGGAAGTGAAAAAAGATGAAAAGTTGTTCATGGTGGGTAGGAAAATGAGAAGTAGATTAAGGCTATTTTTAAAAAATTGTGGCTGCTTATATCAGAGAAAATAGAGCAAGACATTTAAGTATGTTAAGGGTCAAAAGTGAAGTGTAGGAGATCTAGAATGATGGAGATGTTGGCATGTGGGAGAAGGAAACTGGCATTTGCTGCCAAAAAGGGAGGAGAATTAGGAATGAAAATCAGTTGATTGAGATAAAAGGGAGGGAGAGGAGGAGGAAATTTGGCTATGAAGTTTAGACAGATTGGAGATGTGGGCAGTAAGGTGTAAAGAGAGGTGGTGTTTGCATTTGCACTTATAATTGCAGATGTTGAGTGATAACATCCTATTAAATAGTCTTAGTGGTAAGAGCAAAAGCTAAGTAAGCAAAGGATAGGAATTTTTAGTGAGATTGTGGAAAAGAAAGAGATATGATTCTACTGGTTCAGCCACTTTTTGTTTCTTTGTTTTTGGAGGTTTTTGGTGTGCTTTTTTTGTTGCAAAGAAATTGTGACTATGACTATACAGTCACTTCCTATGAACATAGCACTTAATATGCTGATTCAGAAATTCTTTTGTTACTTGATGGTATCTATGCAACTGACTCCAAGACAACACCTTTACAATTGCGACATAAAGGCAGAAAAATCTGGAAATCATTATTCACAATAGGTCAAGACTAAAATGGACTTGGATATTGAAAGAACCTTCACAGTCACAAGAGGTAAGATTTATAAATTAATGTGATCTAGAATTAGACACCACCATTTTTCAAAGTAAGGACTACATACAAAATCTGGCCAGAAGTAATACTATGGCATTCTGGGCTTGTATCTTCCTCAGGAAAGTGGTGCTAGATACTACTAAGTCATCACTCATGTAAGTATTTTATTACAAGCAATAAAATTCTAGAAGATACCTGCTACCTGAATAGCAAATCTGACAATGGTCCAAACAATGGTCAGAAAGTTGACTTGCCTGTAACAGGAGGGAAGTTCTCTTATGCATAACTATGACCTAATGCCCTTCATTACCCTAATTTTGGCCCTGCTGTGTTAATGTTATTACATTTTCCCTTATCCTAAGAATAGCTGGAGTGTTGTTCATACGTGATTACCCAAAAGGGGTGAAATAAACTGTGAAGTTTGATTAATCACAATGGATTTGAGGAGGTTGAAGGACTATAAACAATATAATCTAGTCTTCAGATTAATGATGCAAAAGAGAACCGAAGAGTATCCTCGCCCTTTATGCAAGCAGAAAAAAATATCCACTGCCAATATTGGAAATCAAAAGGAAAAAATGACGATGCTTGCAGAAGCTTGGTTTTGGTTTTGGTTGTTTTGCTTGCTTTGTTCCATGACCCTCATAGTGACCTCCAAGACTGACTCACATGTCATAAATTCTTAGAGATGGCCTACTGTAACACTGTATTTTCTTATTTTCCAAGCAGGTGCTTGGAATTTTCTTTGCTAATTTGTTAGCAGGTTTTTATTTGGTTGTGAGAAAGTTATTAAACAGATGGGCTTTGCATTTTGGCCACATAAGACTTAACTCAAATGTATTCTAGTCAGAAGTGTTTAGTACATTGGACTGCCATGTGATCATATTATCATTTGGGTCTAGATTACAATGCACAATAATAAGTAGAACCACATTTTGGACAGAGACATGGATTTGGAATAAAAATTCTCCCTGATATCTGTAGTTTCATTTACAACTACTTTAAGATTGATTCTTTCAATCCCTTTATGTTCTTTTCCTAGGTTCCATCTAGTTAAATAGCAGTGGCACAGATGGGGATGGAGAAGAGAGACATATACATCACTGAATCCGAGTGCATCTCTTAATACCCGGAATTTACTCTTCTGGGTAAACTTACACTTTGCGTTAGAAGATACTGGTCAACAGTGTCAGGCTGTCAATAGAGCACACGTCATAAAGTGTTGTGGCTAGACATAAACGAAACAGTTACTATGATGATTAGTCTTGCTCAATTCCAACCTTTCAAATTTTGTTACAAGAACTGATTTTTTTGTGGAGCATTTATCAAATCATGGCTGGATCCTGGTATATTTGTTATTACTCCAGAAAAATCTGTCTGGTCCAGTGGTGAGGATTTCTTCATCGAATACAGATGCAGTCAAGAATATCATTGAAATTGCTCTGCAATTTATTTTTCTGCATAAGCAGTCACAGTAGTTGCCATACCAGTGGTTGCATGAATAACTGAAGATGTGACATAAACCAATGTTTTGTACTGTGGCATATTGTGCCAGCAAAAGAGAAGGCTCCTGTGGGTGAGGAACACAAATCTAATTCTTTCAAAAGAAAGTGAGAGATTAAGTGCTTTCTTTGGTGTAAGAGTCCAGAATTTATATAGTAAATAGGATGCAAGTGGCCCAGATTGGATAATTTCACCACTTTCCCAGAACACCATATTATCTGTATTAAAGCACCTAAAACATCTTTATCACTCAAAAACAACAGAAGTAATGGTAGTAGTTGTAGTATTTATGGCAGTTTTTGCATTTCCACCAACAGTCTAGCTCCACCTACTGAAATGTTTTACTTGACTAAGATCTTGACATTGAATTTTGGGGAGTTTTCCTTAATGCTTTGAGGCAGTTTTTATTTTGATTCAAGGTGACTCTATTATAGTGTCATACATTAATGTACAAGGCCACTGACTAGATTAAAATCCCTTTTGTTCTTCATGCTTTTCAAGGAGCCTGAATATCAAGCAAGAACTGTAATGAAAATTCTTAGCATACCACTTTAGGTCTTTTATATTAATTCTGATATTTTCATACATTTCTCTTAAGGTCTTTAAAGAATATTTTAATTCAAAATATAGAAATAATAAATGTTAAAACAATACAATAGAAAATATTTTTGTGTATTAATATTTCTTTTAGTTTGAAGGGGAAGAGAGTTTAAAAAAAGCTTTTCTCCTTTTGCCATAAACCATCTATTCAGCAAGAAAATCAAGGACAAACCACTCTCTTTATACTATATTAATGACACAGTGTTTCAATATCAAGTATGATAACTCATATACAAAAAACTAATGTATCAAATGCACTAGTCGTTTAGTCAGACAGAGAAGAAAATAGTTCAGCAGTATAGAAGGCAAAAATAGTTTAGCATAAGTTAAAAAAAGACATCATCAATATTGTTTGACAGCACACAAGGGCATAATTTATACCAAAATACCATGAAACCATTATTTAAAAATTTCCTGAGGTGAAGGTAGTGTCTATGGAAGTGTTTGCTTCTTCTCTTCACATTTAAGCTTGCAAGCAATACTTCGAGATATTTCTGTATACTTTGTTGAAATTGTCTAATAAATCTTGACTTACTTAGCTGCTTCTGAAGCAGGTCATTCAAACAATGTGGTTAAGTAAGCACAACGTCCTAAAAGTTATGTTGACTTTGTAAACCTTGTATTCAATGTCAGATTAGCTAAAGCAGCCAATGCAGTCGTGTCATTTAGGCAACTGCAGTCCCTTCATTAAAATTAATTTATCAGTTTTGTTTGGTTTTTTTTCATGGAAAACAATTACATATGTTTAGCTAAGAGGTTTATGAAAGCATTACTATTTGATTTAAAATATGTTTAAAATATGTTTAAAATATTTATTTTAAATATGTTTTTAGATGCTGATTATTTTTTTGAATGTGCATTGATTAGTAATTCCAACAGCTCTGTCTACTTGCAAAGATCTATGCAGACTTTTGTCACCAGTATTTGGAAAAACTTTGGTTTTCATCATATGTGGATTTCATGCTGATTGCTAAGTGAATATCTAGATTTTACATGATACACAACTCCAATGACAAGAAAGCACAACAACAAATTTAAAGATATTCTCTTCCTTTTAATTCTTTGGATGAAGAATTAATTCTTTCCTATGCAAAGAAATCTGAAGCTCTGAGTGTACTCCAATTCTTTATCTAGTAAAACTTAATCTAATGCATCCAAAATACATTCAACCAGGATTTCAAAATAGTTTTTAACTAAATTATAATACTTAAACAATTATTTTTTGTATTTCTGTAATGCCAGGGTACCCAGCTAGAATCAGATCTCCATTGCCATCAATTCTGAGATGAAATACCTCCATCTCTGATAAAGTGCAGCAACTGCCACATTACAAGAGCATGTAGTAACAGTAAAAGGAGTGGAATGGCTTTTAAGTGAGAGGGTAGGTTAAGATTAGATATTAGGAAAAAAAAATATTGTGATGATGGTGAGACTTTGGAACTGGTTACCCAGAGAAGTTGTGGATGCCCCTTTTCTCAAAATATTTAAAACTAGGTTGGATGAGTCTCTGAGCAATCTAGTCTGGTGGAAAGTATCCTGCTTATGGCAGGGGGTTTGGAATTAGATGATCTTTAAGGTCCTTTCCAACCCAAGTCATTCTATGATTCTATCATTTTTATCCAAACCACAGTATTTTTTGTAATGATTTTTTAAAATACAGCCTTGTTCATATATTTTTTAATGTAAATTGAAGGTCAGAACAACCTAAATGTTCTCCATGAATGAAAAAAACACAAACCTATAAAACAGTCACAAAATCTGTCTTATTAGTTGCTTTTCCATCAGGAAGGAACATAGTTGTATTTAATTTTGATAATAATTTAGGTAGCTACAGAAAATATATTTTTGTTTGTGAAAGGAGAGAATAAAGGAAAATATTAACTTTTCTAAACTTCCTCTTAGAGCATAATCTCTTTCAATCTGTGTTTTTTTACATAGATATCACTCCCTAGTCCAACCCCTTCAAGTCCCAAGGGTTCTTTGATTAATTTTTTTTTCATTTATAAAGATTAAAGGCTTCCATCAGAGAACAAAGACAATATTATGTCAAAGGTGACCATTTAAATAGTCCCAACAGCAAACCATTAACATTAAACACATCCAGTGACTAGTCACAGACTAGACATTATTTTCCCAAATTAGTTCTTGAATAACTGCAAATAGATATCAAATTCTAAGAAATATTTCATGCCCTTGAGCATTAACCTTTCTAACTGCAATCCAATCTCCCACATTTCAAGACATAATTTACATTTGTAGACAATATGCAAAAAGGAAAAGCTAAATTAATTTAATAAGGGTTGTTTCAATGGTTTTTTTTGAGCTGAAGTCTCCGGTAACTTAAATAATGATGATTTCTAGATCTAAATCATTAGTGCCACAGTAGCTAGGAGTAAAGAAAAAGGGACTTTTATCTTATATTTTTTATTTTTACTGAAGCAAGTTTAACATCACTTGCCTGCTACTGCCTGCTACTTACAGAGAAAATCGCCTGATGATTAATGAACTGAAGTTGGTAACAGTTGGTAATTTTTCTTAAGGTCTCAATTGAAGTCAAGAAAATACTTCAAGCAATTTATTTTCAGTTCTTGTTTTAGGAATCAAAAAGCTGAAATGTTGAGTGGGGTGGGGGGACAATTTCTGCATAAAAATGTTTCCATTTTTTGTGGTTTTGGCTAGAAATGCCTCTTTAGAACTGGACAAAAAATCTGTTAAAAGTTGTATGATCAGGAAAAATTTTGCATTCATAAAGAAAGCCAGGACACTCTGATTGCAGCCAGGCAGTGCAGCTCCCCATGGAGCATCACGAGCAGTCTGCACCTGACAAGATTCTGGCAGTGTAGGGACAACATGCACAGTGTGGAGGCACCTTTTCAGGCATGTCCTCAGTGGTGGGATATTACATTAGGGATCATTGGTTTTAGAGAGAGACGTCACAAACTCACTGAGTATCTTTAACAAACAGCATGTTTTATTATTCAGAACTTCTTTTTATAGGAGATTTGAATTTCCTGGGTTTACACGACTGCTTGGTCTGGGTCTTTACACTGCCCAGCTCCCTGGCCTCTGATAATCTGCATTTGGGGTTGAAAGGGATTGGTTGAGGCTTCTGTTTGAGTATGAATCTATCCCATGATTGTTCGCCTAAGGACCTGTTTATCAAACTAGGAGAGCCAAATTGGGTTTCTTATTATAGCCAGATTTATGTGTCCAGCTACAGATTAGCTGTACTGTGACAGTGGGTGTGTTGGCACAGGATCAGAAGCAGCAGGAGGCACACAAAGCTGGAGTAGCTATGTCTTCTACAGGAGGAAACTCCCAAGGCTGGGCAAGAGGATATGTGTTTGTGCAGGTGGGATATGTGCATGTCAGAAATTTTGGATTTATTTATTTATTTTACTCTCAGTATTGTCCTCATGGACGAACAGCAAACATTCCTTACATTTAAAGCAAGCACTTACTCTTAACTTTGCCAGCCATGGGAGGTGATCGTTCCACTCTTCACTCACTGGTGCAGCCTTACCTTGAGTCCAGGGTGCAGTTTTGGGTGCTACAATATAAAAAAGGCATAAAGATTTCAGAGACCATCCAAAAGAGGTCTGTGAAAATGGTGAGGGGTTTTGAAGGGAACCCATATGAAGAACAGGTGACGTCACTTGCCTTGTTCAGCCTGGAGGAGACTGAGAGGGTGACTTAACATGCAGTAGTGATGACAGGTCAAGGTGGGTGCTTATGAAGAGGCACTCTGGCTGTTGATTTTTTGCTGGGTTTTATATTCCCTACAGGTCACCTGATTTCCTGATGGCACTACTGCTCTTCCAATCATCTTTGCAGCATCTGAGGCCTTCTCTTCTGATTTGCTTTCACAGCCTTCAGGCGCCATTTTTGTTTTGTACAGAATGTCCTGTAGCTGAAGTTTAACTTAAGCAACTTTACCTACTGTTCACATTTTCATAGATAAAAAACAATACAATCCATGTGGCTCAAGTCTCATTTAATTTAGTCACTAGTGTGAAATGCTGGTCCACTTTCTCCTTTTTGTACAAAAACATGATTTTCGCACCCAATTATATGGAAAACAAATTAGCCATGAACACTTGATCAGAAAAAAAAAAAGGTCATAGCAGCTAAACTAAATTAAACAAAGCAACAATCAAGTTTAAAAAAAGTTAACACATATTCCACATAACCAATTTCATCCCTGAAGGGTTGCAAAACTAGTGTAAGCTCTATGGGCCTCAGTAATACTGTTTACTGGAACTCATTTGTTTTGCACAGTTTAAACAAAATCAGGACTCAAATGATGATTTTAGACATCCTCACAGATACCACTTGAGTCCTGCAACAACTGAGTTTCCCCCACATGACACATAGCTGAAGCAATATCTGGGTTCTTGGATTTTAAGTGACCCACTGCTACTTTCACTTCTGGGTATTTTTGTCTCTAGGTACCCATCTCAGTTTATCTTTCAGATCAGAGTATTTTACCACTGAACATTTTGCTACTAATAAATTATTTCTCTCAGGAAAAAAAGGCAATATTATATTTTTCCCCTAAAATTCCAGTACTCTGTAGAACTCTCCAATGTATAACAAAACTTCATAATGGATATTGCATACTAAATGTATGCCTGTAACCCAGAGATTATTTGGAAGCAATCTTTTATGTAATATAGAACAGCACAATTGCAATGCGACAGGGACATTTATTGCCACATATTTCAATTAATCAGCCTTGCTTTAAGAGATTTCTCAATTGTTCCCAGATTGCTTTGTTAATAAGGGAGGCACTGTGCAATGTGTTGTGGATAACGTCATCAGATCCTCAGCATCTAAAAAGTGATATTTCATGTCACCCTCTATCGTTATATTTCTGAAAAAAGGGTATATTCACATGTATTTGGCAATACCATTATTTCAGAAATATGAATAATCCATTAGACTATGTTTGTACAGCAAACATAAACAGCTCAAGCCGAACAATGATGCTATCAATCAGAATCTGATTTTTATTTAAGGTATTCCTTAGCTTTCAATTATATTGACTTTTTCAATATTGTATGCAAATAATTTTGGCTGTATTTTTTTAAAGGAAGCTTAATGCCTCATAATTCTATAGTCTTATGAAGCACAGTCTTACATATTACTAAGAAATACCACCTAAATAAAGCATAATAGAATGTT
This sequence comes from Argya squamiceps, assembly GCA_037834095.1. Lineage (NCBI taxonomy): Eukaryota > Metazoa > Chordata > Aves > Passeriformes > Leiothrichidae > Argya > Argya squamiceps. The sequence goes on along the minus strand of JBBMKD010000001.1, from coordinate 72,305,278 downwards.
AGATGTAGTAGAAAATATTTGTCTTATAGAGAGAAAAAATTTGTATGACTCAACATTTAAATCTGAATCTTGATTTAATCCCTTTAGATTTATGAAAAGAAAAAAAAAGCCCTACAAAGACGAACAGAATTATCTGGAAACAATATCCCAGTATTACAAAGATTACAAAGCATTCTGAAACTCTCACCAAAATTTATAAAGTTGTGGCTTTTTTATTTTTCTGCTATAAAGAATAGTCTTTGACAATATTAATCTAAATATATTAATAGTAAATCTATTACATAATATTTTAAAAATAGCTATCTTCTCAAGTCTTTACTTTTGTCTTTTAAATATGAAATTAAAACTTCTTGGTCAGCTAGAACAAATATTTGATTTTAATTTAAAAATTAATATTGGTCATGTTTTATTTCTTTATGTCAGTTACCATTAGATAAAATTATGGGTTCAAACTTGTGTACATGGCACTTCCTGATCTTCAGTTTTGTATATTACCCACATATATGTATATTATCCACATATATGCTTCATTAATTCACTTAGAATGTTATTTCACTTTTTTTTTTTCCTCTGATGAAAAGAAGCAATTTGGACTTTTATAAGCACTAATACAAATGTTTTACTGCTGAATGATTTTGGCAATACTATTTGATGTTCACAAGCTGTTTTAAAGAAAGAGTGGTTAGGAGTTGGTCGATGTCATCACTTTTCATAAATATCTGGAATGCACTCTATTACTTGTTTATGGTATTTGATATACACACAGAAAAACACACCTGGAGCAGCCATGAATGTTTGCTTTGCTTTAGGTCTTTAGAAAAGCTCATCTTCAACAAACAGACATTAGTTAAACTTTGTCAAGAACAGAGCTACCTTGCAATGCTCTGCAAGTTTCAGAGCATGAGAAAAAAGAACATAAACTGAGCTTTGCTTTGAACTAGATCTGGATTTACTGTTTACATATGTGTTCATTGACAAAATTTATTTTGTTCTAGTTTTCAGCACATCCAATGCTGAAACTAATAGATGGAGGTTTACATGTGTCCATTTTTGCAATGACAACAAGAACAATTTTTTAATTTCCCTATTAGCTTAATGAAATTAGTGAGATACACACACCCTAGGCTTTGATTACATATAACTAGTGATATAACTGCAAATACAAATACTTGAGTGTCTAGAGTTCAATGACACTGATGAGAGGTGTTGAGTGCCTCTAGGTAAGAGTCAGGGGGAAGGCCAACAAAGCAAATATCATGGTAGGAGTCTGTTATAGACCACTCATGCAAGAAGAGGCAAATGAAATATTCTGTAAGCAACTGGGAGAAGTCTCACAATGGCTAGACTTTGTCCTTGTGCAGGACTTCAGCTTACTGAAAGTACAATACAAAAAGGAAAGAGTCGAGGAATTTTCTGCAGTGATAGGATGCTTGGAAGCTCTCTTGGACATAGAAACCATGTAATTATCAATAGTTTTGCATTCTCAGAGAAGTAAAGTTTAATTTCTGTGCAAACATATTAAGTTGTATACAAATATATTTACAGAAACCTACTTTTTACATAAGTTACTACTTCTGAACTTAATATAAACGTATTCATGAAAAAGAATGGGGAAAAAAAGTTATAAAATTATCTCCATGTTAGATTTAAAGTGGGTTTTGTCTGTGTGAAAAGGCAAAAATACTAATCTCCCTCAAAGGAAAAAAAACCCTCTTCCTCTACAACGAAATTAATTATAAAGAAGCATCTGGCTTTAACATTAAATTTAAAAGCTAAGCAGGTTTGTTTGTATGTTCTATTCCTATTTTATAATGATATATTAATAAGATGTCTTCACACATGCACCTATAAAATGTGTAAATATGCATGTGCATAGTTTAAAGGTGAAGTCTTCTGAATTGATAAATTATACATCTTTGAAAGAAGCAAAATGCATTCTACATCAGTCTGGAGAATGTAATTCCCTCTTCAAACACAAGAAGAAGAAAAATCAAAGAATAAATTGAAGAATACAGTGCAGTCTGGAATAAGAAAGCAGTAATTGATTACACTGTTGCCTGAGGCAGCTTCCTTTATTTCTGATAATAAACCTGTTTTATAATAAACAAACATGTCTCAAACATACAGAAGGAAGAAAAATATTTAAGTAACTGGTTTAATTAGACTAAAATTATTCTAATAATAGCAACTCTTAGAAATATTTTAGCTCTAATATATTACTGAAGACATCTTTGTAAATGTTGGTCAATATGGTTCAGGTTGGTCTTTGTCAAATGGAATAACCTCACTCCTCTATAAACAGTCCCAAGTTTGCAGTTTGTAAATATTCATTTCTGTCTCCTTTCTTCTGCACTCAACTGCTTTGACTTTATAAATAGTGCAATGGACATACAGTATAATGAATGGCAAATCTCTAATATCAGTTATTTTGAAATTTCCTACTGTGTGTTGATCAAAAGATAAAAGACTGATGCCTAAAACTGATATCTCATGATATTTTCATTGAACATTGATGTATTGCAGTAGCGTTGATGTGACACATTGCTTTTCAGTTTAGCACCACATTTTTCTTATACATATTTATGTTTGAGAAACATAAGATAATTAGAGAAGTAAAGTTAATTTAAAAAAATAGCTGTCTGTGTAATAAAATGAAGCTTTAATGCAATCTGTACCATTTATCCTTTTTCATAGGGAGTATAAGTAGATATTGATTTATAGAAAATCCTCTGTGACTTGTTTTGGCTTCCAGATTGCTTTTTATATCGTTTGTTTGTGCTATTGGTTTGATTGAGATCATCAAGGATAATGAACCAGTAAACCCTATCCCGAAGAGGCAGGGCTCCTTCTGAACATACTGTTTAATTCTAAAACATCATTATTAAGTATCAACACCAATACTAATACTACTAGATAAATGTTATTAAGGGAGATACTGAAAAACTTGTGGCAAGTGGTAGCTTTAATTACAATTTAGACTTTACAGAAATAACTGTCTCCAAGATCAGTCTCTTCTATCTTACTCTGCTATTAAAGTTATTTTTATAAAATCATTTCTTAACAGACAAAAATTGTTATGTCTTAATACTAATCATCTCTTGAAATTTCTGATGGTAACCACAAGAAATGTGAGAAAATTCATGGAAAGAGATAGAGGTGAAAATGTCCTTTACTTATCATAATCCATTAAGGTAAAAAAGGGGCATATTTCAGTATAAATGAATCATAAACTAGCTATTTCAATGGCTGTGCTCATGCATCATAAAAAAATGTCATCAATGATAAGCTAATAATGTTTTATGGGCATTCACAATGGACAAATAATTTTGAACTCTAAATCTGTATCCATAAGTGTACAAAGAAGGTTTTTGCACGTTGTAGTTTGATTGCGGCTTTTGCAGGATTAATCACACCAGCAAACTCCAGTTTTACATATTTTTTTGTTAAAAGGGAAATAAATTATTTCTCAAGTTTAGACTCAGTGATTTTGTGCACATTTTATATTATAAAGAAGAACATGATTGTATATTTTAGGTGTTTGAGTTTTTTTCTGAGAGCGTTATTGTTTGTTTTTTTGGTTGGTTTGCTTGTTGGTTTTGTTTGTTTGTTGTAAATACTTGTTACAATATCATACTGGATAAGCTGTTGGTGCCTGTACAAAATGTCAGCACCAGCTCTAAAAAGTCTGAAGCATATGGCCTCTTTCTATCCCTCCTTGCACGTAATACACATATTTTCATGGCATAGCACAGAAAAAAAAAAAAACAATTTGAAATGCTAATATGTAGTTTTTTCAATTCTACTAAGATAAATAGTTATGCAACAAATTATAAAAAGAAGTGCAACATATTGCCATGGATGTTGGGTAAAGTGAAAAGTTCATTTGAAAACATTTTTGTTTTAACTGCATGATAATTAATTACCACACAAAAGACAGAAGAGTAGAGAATTCATGTTTACATTAAAACACAAGCCATTAAAAATATGAGAGTCTATATTTGCCTTTATATGTAATCCATGAATATTGAATGAGTGTACTACATTTGTAATTTGAATTTAAACTTATTTTTAACTACAGATAGGATGCAGGGAACATTTAAATCCATTGCATTAGTTTTCTTTGCAAGAAGTTTCAAAAATAATTGCATTTTCCTGTAACTATTTAAAAGAAATTTACTGCATTGACTAACATCTTATATGTATGTATGATTTTTACTCTTATTCATTCTGATGTCTCTGGTCACAGTCTATTTTTCCTTTGTGATTGCTACACATTTATACAAAAATACATAAACACTGTTGTGTTTACTTAGGCAATTTCCTTGAAATCCTTATTTACACATTTTTCCCCATGTGACAAGAACCAAAATGTCTGAATTAAGGGCAGTGTTTAAATAAATAAATTGTCTATGAAAGAAAAAATTCTGAACGATAAAATGTGAAAAAGTTTCAATGATTAAATGGAAAGCCACATTCTCAGTCTGTGTATAGCTCGTGCTGTAAACTGTTTTGTGTTTTCTTCTGCCTGAAGGGTGATTTTGGTCACCAACTTTAATATAAAAAGCAAGGCAGATTAGGTAGAAGTAATACTCTTGTCCTTAAGCATGCAAAGAAGTTATACTCTTAATGCAAAGAGGTTGTATAAGTACTTACTTGATTACTGAGGGAGGGAGATGAAAGCTAACTCATAATGGAATTCATTTTACATAGTTTCAGATATTTTATTTCAGAAATCAGTCATGTAGTATAAACAGTCATCAAAACTCTCTCCACATTAAATAAGAATGCATGACCTCTTTCAGTTAATTCATTCTTTCTGTCTCAAACAGCATTTTTAGATTGAACTGAGTATTCCATGCAACTACATGTTTCTTTCTTTTGATTATATATAGAATGTGGAATAATTATAATAGACAAAAGACAGAATTAGGCAAGATTGATTACTCCCACACTTACTTGTTTTTCTGGAAATTTTCATTTTCCTCCATCATCCACTGAAAAGTTGCAAAGCCCTATCACGAATCCATAGCATCAATAAAAATCTAGAAATTTCTTTGGGGCTATGTGGAAGAAAAGAGCCATCCATAAGATTTAGCCTGAATTACAGTATTTTCTTTCTTTCATTCTTATCTACCTCTTTTTTTTGTTTTGTTTTGTTTTGTTTTGTTTTGTTTTGTTGGTTGTTGTTTGTCTGGGGTTTTTTGATAGTGTTGTTTTTGGTTGTTTTTTTTCTGTGAGATATGGGATATAACCTCAGTTGTATATTAGTATCTCACCTGGACAGTTTTACACACACATGAATCAGTGATCTTAGTCAAGAAGATTTAGGAGATATTTAGATGCAGAAAGTATTTGCAAAGATTTGGAGATGATGTGCATTGCTCTGTGAGGTTGTTTGACATAGAAATAGAACCATAAGCAAGAAAAAAAATTTCAAAACAGCTAGTACTTCATCATCCAGGCTGAATCTCCAGTGCTACTTGCGTGTTCACAGGCAAACATATGTCTCATGATCCCATTGCTCAGGGATAATCTATTTAGAAGCTGATGCTGTCTCTCTGAAAAAGAGCTATAGGTATTTTGCAATACACCATAATTTCATAGGATGAGGTCAAGAATGTATATTATATGACAGGTATGTCATGAGGGTATCTAATGTTCAAAAGTGTAAGGTATCCTGAAATCTTTCTGGAGAAGCAAAGTCAAGTTTCATAGAATGGTAAACTAGTAAATGGTAAAACTGAGCTAGAAGGGACCCACTTCAGAATCATCAGAGTTCAACTTCTGGTCCAGCATAGAACAGCCTCAGGAATTGCATCATATGAGCCAAAATTAACTTTATCTGTTTTATCTTACCAGAAAGAAATGTAATTTCAAGTGAGCCAGGTTTTGTTTTGGAACTAGAGAACTAGTTATTCATCAGCATTTTCATTTTAATATTATGGGAATGACTTGATGTATGACTTTTGAGTCTAACATCTAGGCTTAATTGTTCTAAGGGATACAGTCTAGTGGATATAATGCTGATATCAGTCAAGTGGGACCTGGGTTTAATTTAGTATAGATGCCAATAGACATGCTCATTTGAAGACCTAAAGAAGACCTCATTTCTCATAGTGCTCTAGTGCAACCACAGAGGAGGAAGAGACAGGAGATAGTGGGGGAAAGGGCCTGAAGAATGAAGTGCGCTGCTTGAGGGAGCCCTTGAATGCCTCCATGATCCCCATCCATTCTCTTTAAGCCAGGATACTATATATTCAGCAGCAGTCAATTTAGGAATGTTGTGAAAGGCTCCTCCCATAAAAAAAGTAGTGTCTTTTAAAAAGTGTAGCTTCTACCTTTTTTTTTTATTATTAGCTTATACAGCATTGTGTAAAGAAAACTTTTTGCTTAGGGGGTCCTAACAAATTGTAGGAAAGGGCCATTGTAATTTTTCATATGTTATCAAGTGACCTGTTAAAATAGTAATTGAGTAGATTGATATTAACGAGCATAATTAAGAATGACAAAACAAATGATGCAAAAAAAAGTTTATTTTCAAATCCTTGATATTTTAATCCATACCACTTGCAACTAAGATTAAATAAAACTAAAAAATCTCCACAACAAACAAAACCAAACAAACTCAAAAACCAAATGGCACTTTTTTTCCTTATACACACATCTATCATCTCCATTTAATTAGGGCCTGAGTCCAAACAAAAAGCAGTTTTAACGTAAACTAAAAAAAAGGTGAGACATGTAACGTTGTTAAACAACTTGATATGTGTAGAAAATAACCAGTGATCTAGGAATATGCAAAAATAAGAAAGAGCAAACAAGTGAACATAAGATTCCTACATTTTCTGGGAACTAAAACACCCTCAGGAATCTGTATAAACTTTTCTAAGTTTAACTGGAGTTTCCTTCACTGCTGATACTTGTTTTCACCCTAATTTGTCTTTTTGCTGAACAAGATTTTGCCTTTCAGCTCTAATTTATGGTTGCACTGTCTTTGCAGGATAAATGGAATGAACAGTTTTTTGAACACTTTCCAGTCACTGCTTTTGGATCTTAAGGCCATGAAGATAATGAGGAAAGACTGTCTCAAACAATTAAGTAGGCAGAATGACATATTTGAGAACAAACTTGACTATTACTAGACTATAAACACTCAGAAGAAAATAGGACAGTTTAGACCAGCCTTAATTAGATGCTTGTATATAAACTGCATGTAAAATAAGAGGGAAAAAATGGATCATCTAGAGGTCTGTTGTGCTAATGAGGAAAAAATATATGAAAAGAGCTATCTAACATGTTAAATCCATAAACTGCATTCACAAGAACATGTGTCGGAGCTGCACAAACCTTCACAATCAAATCAAGATTGTCTTAATATCTGAGATTTAATAGAAAAGTTTTTGTGGAATTTCTTTTAATATTCACCTTTTCAGCTTTTCCAGGGGAAGGAAAAAAAAAAAAAGTGCAAAATACCTACAATACCCAAAACCTAAACAAACAACCCAGTTCATTCCATCTTTATTATGCTAAGTTAAAAAAAGTGTGCTTCATTTTCTATTGGTGGCAGGTTTTATATTTCCTTGATTGGCCAGAGGAGTTTTTCTTATTCATTGGTTTGAAGTTAACATCTTTTAACCCTGGGATAAAATATTCCAGATGAAGCATCTGCAGTATTTTATGGATGTGAGAGTATATGTCTAATCCATCTTGTTCTAAATGTCATTGTCTATTTTCAGCTCTGTGTTTTGATGGGTTCTGTTCATGTAGTGATAATTTAACATGTTTTTCTTTACAATTATTTATAGTTCAAGAATTCTTGATTTGGATTCTTTTCACTCATCTCTACAAGTGCAAGGTTGTTTAAGATCCATTAGATTTCAAACACCTTTTTCTTGTACTTTATCCAGTTGTTGTGGATTTGATTATATCTTCATTTCAAGACTGTGTCTTAACTCCATAACTTAGAAAATTGCCTTCATACCTTCCTACTTCCTATACTAAGATCACAAACTAGAATGTACATCAAGTCAGTCCCAGCACAAGTACCCTGAAAAGCTCCAGGTGGCTTCATCCTCTCTAACTGAAGAATTATTTTCTCCTTAAGTAGTGCTGTCCATAAAAGTATGATGTATCTTGTATATGTATCTGATGATACATATGTTTCATGTATCATCAGAGCCTTTTCCAGTTTAAAGAACATTTTTTATTTGGCATTGTATTATAATAATTTTTTTAATTCTGATAAATTATTTTTCGACTTTTCTTTTTCTCATGCTATTTCCTTAGACATATTAAAGAATCAACAGAAGCTGTTAGAGGACATCTTGTTTAATATTTAGATAAATGTGTAGTGAAACTTCAGATGATAAATGCCTTAAAATCACTTAAATTTAACTTAAATGAATGGCTCAACTGTGCTGACAAGACAGTGGGCCTAGCTTAAAATGGAAAACTTTCAAAAATATATTTGGAAAGATTTGCATATACTTCATAAGCTTTTATAAGGTCATGGCTTTTGCAATTATGAAGAATTAAGCTGAGCTCTGGGAGAGAAGATCATAATAGTGTGGAAGTGCCTTTGCAACAAAAGAGCTATGTATGTTAAACGGTGATTTATAAGAACCAACACAATAAAAGCTAACTTTGTTAGGGTTCTGAGACTAAAATATGGAAAAAAGTATCATGGAGAGAGTTTTATGAAACTCTGTTGTCTGAATGAGTTTCACTTTTGTTTCAAAACTGCAACAGCTCTTTAAAATTAGGGCTCTGACCCTGAAAAACAATTTTCATATTAGATTCTTACACCAGCATTTTGTTTGTAAAAGTATCACTTTTTCCAGCAAAAGAGTCAATGAGGCATCCACTGAAATTGTCCAAGCAGCTTAATTTCTTTTTGCTGCTCTGTCTACAGTTTCAACAATGCTGGAAATAATAGAGAACTTTTTTTCTCTTTTCCATTCTTAATATGGAGAAAAATGTGTTTCAAATGCTCTAACACGAACGCATTCCCTTAAATATGAGGATTTTTCTAAAACTGAATCCAATATTCCCAGCTCTTACACTGTAATTGTCAAGATAACTTCAGAATTCAAGTGCATTTTTAACAGTTGAACAACCAAAATTAAAGTAATCCAAGATTTTATAGAGCATAATATATCCAAATCACCTTACCAAAGATCTTTAGCTTGCTACCAAAGAATCCTGTAAATTATAAAATTATAGATGATTTAGTCATTCATATTACTCAGTCTTATTATATTTAGAAAAGAAATACAATGTTTAATTGCATCATTTCTACCTTTGTCACTTTTAATATCTGTATGCATACACGAGCAATTTGTATATTTTACTTCCTAATTTTTATCTCTAGCATCCAGTGTTTTACACTTTCTGGCTGATTTCCCTCTATTGTAGAATCCTGAGGTAAATAATGATTTTTTTTTTCTTTTTGTTATATATTACAGAAATATTTGGCTTACCCAGACCATATGCATTAGATGTCAATCTAACTTCAAGCAAGGAAAATAATTTTATAATAGCACCAGTTTTTCATGGGTATTGAAGGGATAGTATTCCACAATCATTCAAATGTTCAGGAAGACATTTTAATCTACTTCTACAGGAACCTGATCTCCCACACATTCAGTAGCCCAATTGTATAAGGCCTCTGGGAAAGACTGTAAGAAGATTAGTTTTGAAATATTATCCATTGTGTTTAGTTTATGTGGCTAGATTTTGGTAGTGGGGAGGCCACTGGGGTGGCATCTGAAAGAAGCTGCCAGAAGCTTCCTCCATGTCTGGCAGAGCCAGTGCCAGCCAGCTCTAGGATGGACCCACTGCTGGACAAGGGTGGGCCAATCAGGAATGGTGGTAAGACCTCTGTGATAACACAGTTAGGAAGGAAAAAGGTATTGTGCCATTGTAATAGCCACCAGAGAAGACTAGAGTGAAAATCTGAGAGGAACAGCCCTGCACACACCAAGGGCAGTGCAGAAGGAGAGGCAAGAGCTGCTCCAGGCACCAGAGCTGAGATTCCCCTGCAGCCCCTGGTGCTGCCCATGGTGAGTCAGCTGTGCCCCTGCAGCCCATGGAGGTCCATGGGGATACAGAGATCCACCCTCAGCCCATGGAGGACGCCCACACCAGAGCAGGTGCGTTCCTGGGAGGAGGCTGTGACCCCGTGGGAGGCCTGTGCTGGAGCAGGGTCCTGGCAGGGACCTGCAGACCTCTGGAGAGAGGAGCCCACGCTGGAGCAGTTTCCCTGGTAGGACTTGTGACCCTGTGGGGAACCCACACTGGAACAGGCTTGTGATTGAAGGACTGAATCCTGTGGAAGAGTGATCCACATTGGAGCAGTTAATGGACAACTGTTGCCTGTGGGAGGGACTTATGTTGGAGTAGTTCATGAAGAATATCTCTCATGGGAAGGACCCCACAGTATAGGAGGGGAAGGACTCTTCCCCCTGAGCAGCAGCAAGAACAATGTGTGATAAACTCAGCGTAACCCCCATTCCCTGTCTCCCTGAGCTGCAGCAGGGAAGAAGATAGTGCCTAAGGAGGGAAGGGTGGTGGGAAAATGTTCTTAAGATTTATTTAAGTTCTCATTATCGTACTCTGATTAAGTAATGAATTCAATTAATATCCCCAAACCAAGTCTGTTGCCTATGATGGCAATCAGTGAGTGATTACTCCCTGTCCTTACCTCAACTCATGAATCTTTCACTGTATTTTCTCTCCCCTGTCCACTTGTGGAGGGAGGTGATAGAGAAGCTTTGGCAGATGCCTGGCATCCAGCCAGGATCAACACACTATATCATCACAATCTACAACACACACACAGAGGTAATAAGAAATTAAAATTTTATATAGAAATTGCTTTGGAATCACATAATGGAATATTTAGAAATTCAGGGGAGGTTTTTTTTTGACAAAAATTTTGAATATAAACATAACAATAAATATAATTATATTGGGTCTTTATTGTAAGGTTTTTGTAGTGGGCAGTGGCTCTAGAAGCGGCTTCTGTGAGAGGACAGAACCAGTCTGACAGAACCAGTTTAAGCAATCTCCAAAATAAACCTGCTGATGTCAAAAGCTGAACCCATCAGCAGTGCTGGTGGCACTTTTGTGAGATCACATTTTAAAAAGAGTAAAATAAAAAATTTAGTGGTGTATGTGAGAGAGAGGACTAAAAGAGATGTGAGAGAAACATCCCAGCAGACATCAAAGTGAGAAAAGAAGGAGGGAAAGCAGGTGTGCTCCAGGAATCAGAGCAGAGGTTCCCCTCCATCTCTTGGAGAAGACCACGGTGAAGCTCTTAGTCCCCCTGTAGCCCATGGATAGCCATGGTGGAGCAGATATCCACCCTACAACCCATTCTGGAGCAGGTGGGTCTGTCCTGAAGGAAACTGCAGCCCACAGAGCCACCGCACTGGGTGAGAGTTCCCAGCAGGATAAAAAATAAAAATGTTGTTGAATTTTGTTCTATATCATAACCACTACTTAATGACTAGGAGGGGGTGATTTACTTCAGTTCTGGTATAATTTGAATATGTATGTATATACAGTTACTGAAAAAATAAGAATTGTGTTTTGTTATGTGGCATATTCAAAGTACTTGCCTTGAGCTATAAGTTTTGATAGATGTACTTTTTGGTCGCCTGAGAATATCTTACTTTCAATTCTTGCAGCAACAGAGGATGTATTACAGCCAGGAGTTCCTCTGAATTTAAATATTCATGAGTGAGTTAGGGTGAGTTGAGTTCAGGGCCCTTCTGACTGGTTTTGCAGCCCAGATATACGCCTTATCAGAAAAATAGTTGATGACATTTATTTCCTCAGGTAGGTGGTGTGAAGAATGACCCTTCACATTAAAACAACAGTTTATAATCATCCAATGTTGCTATTAATGAACATATTATTTTTTTAAAAAAACGTGAAAAAGTGTTTGTTAAATTAAATGTTGTTCAATACTCAAAGATAATTTGATGGGTGCTCTTCACAGACACCTACAGAGACATCTGCAGTAGTCAAATATACCAGGTTTTTCAGTATGCAACAGAATGTTACATTCTCAAAGTTAATAAGATGTCTGATACAAAATAAAGACAGGCCTGATTTGAAAATTTGCATCTATTTGGATCTCAGTTTTCTTTCAAGTTCTTCAGTAAAAACAATGTGTAAGACTGCTCAGTTTTTTCTTTGGGGTATTTTGTGGTGTTTTTCAAAGGCAAGCAGAATTTTTCTAATTAAAACACATAGCATTTATGGTGTCAGTAGTGATAATGTTTGTATATTCTGAATAATGCAACACAAAATATCTCTTTAGAATAAGATAGAATAGACCGTTCCAGCAGGGAGGGATCTGCCATGATCATCCAACTGCCTGACCACCTCAGGGTTGACCAAAAGGTAAAGCATGGTTTTAAGGACATTGTCCAAATGCCTCTTAAACACTGGCAGGTTTGGGGCATTGAATACCTTTCCAGGAAGCCTTTTTCAGGATTTGGCTTAACGCTTTAGCCAAATTACCTTTATATTTACCAGAAGAATACAAAGAAGCCCAAGCACATACACCTTCAGTCCATTTTAATGAATAACCCCGAGGACAGAAAATTTCTTGAGGGTAATTTCTTCTTCCCAACTATTTTAGGTGGGTCTTATTAGTTTAAATCATATTAAAAAAAAAAAAAAAAAAGATTTTTATTTCTGCTAATGTTGTTGCATTCTTTAAAAACTCTGAATGTTTAAAGATATGATTTTATTAGTATTATGAATCTGAAAACTTGATGTTATGTAACTAAATTCCATTGTACAGATAATATATATAAAATTAATTTGAGTAACTAAGTGAATATGAACATTGAAGATAATTGATGTTTGCTTACTTATTGATTTTTAATTTTCCAGAAGTAAATTCATATCACGTAGAAGAACATAAAGTAATTTCAAACAGTAGAATTGAGAACATCTAGGAAATACAAAATACTTGGTCAGAACCATATGGGAGACACTATATTTAAGTAATAGAGAGTACATATGGGTTGGGGGTTTTTGTGGACATGTGCACCTCTGTGCATGTGTGTATGCAGCTGTATTTATGAAAAGGTGGAAAGCGACTCAAAGAATTCATTAACTGAAGAAAACCTACATGGAAAATAGGCCTTTATGTAAATACAGAAGAACCATAATTTGCATCAAATGACATAAGAAGATAAACAGCTGTTGTAGAAGACAAGAAAAAGAAATTTCATATATATCCAATTTAGGCAAAAATAATAATGTTCTTAATATTTTTTAAAAGACCTATCACCTCGTTTTCACTTACAGCCATTAACCATCTCTTAATAATATTTCTGCAACCCCATTTTAGTCATGTGCAAATAATTTCATAAGGAGAATCTTGTCAGTTTAACATCGACTCCCTTCTTTCAGTTTACAACTCAACTATGTTCTTATTTTTTTTAAAATATCATTCCTTTTTACAATCCAGGCTCTTTTCTCTTTCTAGGCCTGTGTTAAAGTCTTAGATGCAGATCTGTCTTTTGGAATGGAGTGCAACATGTCCATTCGTAGTCATTCCCTGACAGAAAACAAAAGACTCTTTTTCCCCACCATAGAGCAGTAGTATATTCCTACCTTACAGCAGTATGGAGCCAAATTCTTCCTGAAAAATACTTCATTCTGTCTGATTTCAGAAGCCAAAAAAAATAGATGCCACCATTTCAGTTCACTGTATGAACTCTCTATGTGGTTGAATGGCAGAAAGAGGAACTTCTAGAATGACTTTGATTTCATATTTGCATAAATAACTAAAATAAATTTGGTGAATCATTCCTGACAAGAACCATTTCTTTGCCATTGAATGTAAGTGCCATCTAAATTACAAGCCCAGATATAAATAGCTACAGTGCAGTCTGTGAAGGACAGATGAAGCTAGAAGCAGTTATTATGATGATCATGAAAAAGATGTGTAGAACAGCAAAGAGGAAAAAATAGAGGTAATTTTGTTGAATATATTTTCAAACTCCAGGACAAAAGTTGCATTATTATTATTACCATAATATTTGTTTGTTTTGGTTTTGGTTTTGGTTTTGGTTTTTTGTGTTTGTTTTTGGTTTTGTTTTTGTTTTGGTTTGGTTTTTTTGTTTTTGTTTTTGGGGGTTTTTTTGGGTTTTTTTGTTTTATTTTTGAATAAAACAAAACAAGTTTTGTTCTTGTGGATAGGTTTTTCTCTTCAAGTGATTGCTTTTATTCCTAGAATACTGACTCACAAGCAGATCATGAAGTGCTGACCTCAGATACAGTAGCTAATAGTAGCTAGGAAGACAGTCAGAAAACACTGCCAGTTTCAATTTTTGCACTCAAGTGTATAAAAACTTCAATTTATTTTAGAAAAAATTCTTGAGGGAAAAAATATTTTATTTAATTAAAGCCTAGTCTTTACTTTTTCACCACTGTCCATCTTTGCATATAAGCAGATACTTCTAAAATAAAAAAACTATTATTAATAAAGAAATAAATGAAATAATAGTTTTTAAAATAAAAGTATTCTTTTCCAATATCAATTTTCCAAATTTTTCTCTCTCACATCTACAAAAAATGTGGCTATATAAACACACAAAATGAGCACATTTGGGAAATACATGCCAATTTTCAATTGTTTATTTTAGCTAATTTCACATTCTTCTTTTTTATTACTTGTTTCTCTTTTAGATTATATTACTTTTAAAAAATGTAATTGTTTCTGGGCTTCTTCCCCAGCCTGTATTTAAATAATTCATCCTGAATCTTAGCAATGATTTCTGTGATGTCAGTGCTTTGGGCAACACAAATGAAATTCTAAATGGCATTATCTTGTACTTCATTCTCAATAAATGATGAGCAATAATTCCACATTTCACTATGTGGTTCAGGCTGCTTAATTTAGTCCCTGAGGAAGTTAATGCCATTGCCACAGTTAGGCACCCAGTGGTCACTGAACTGACACAGGATGCCCAAGTTTACTGTACAGGGATATTTGACAAGCCTCAGGACACAGCAGAGATTCTTTCCTTTCTGTCTCCAAACCCTGGAAACCAGGAGGGATGCCTTAGAGACTTCTTGAATGCCTCTATTTTGGCAAGTTAGGCTAATACCACATGAACACAGTCAATGGGGTGTACAAGGCATTGTATTGAACAAACTGCAGGTGTCTAAGGGGAGCTAAAGAATTCCACAGATTCCATATAGTAAATGGACAGAACATATTTACTTCTAATTATATTTTTAGACATGCACTTTTAGATACTTAGATATAGGCACCTACATATTCAAAGTGAATCTCACCCTTCAACTTCTTTATAAAGCAGTGTTATTAAGGAAAATCCTGACTATGTCCTCCAAAGGAGTAGCTCTGTGTTTCTGAATTGCTACAGAGAAAACTACTTTCTGTTTATAGCTGGGCATCACTGTGAGAAGTCCTCTGTTTGTGTGAAATTCCAATAGATATGAATCAAAGGCTAACACTGAAGAGGGACTCAAAGCTTCTAAAACAGCTTCAGAGGATGATTTGTCTGCTAACTTGGAAAATCATTTCACTTGCATTCAGAAGTAAATAATATCAGAATAATATAATATAATAATATTCAGAAGTAAATAATCATCTGACTGAATTTTTCAAATGAATCCCTGAAAAGTGAAACCCAGTGAGAAATTATTTTTTAATATACATATATTCTCAAAGATCAGAGCTCTCAGCTTACTGACTGAAGTGCCATTGAGGCAACCTCTCAGCTGTAGCCTTATAGGTGTTGAGCCAGAATTTTGTAGCTGGTAAGAAAGGGAAAAGAATGATCACAGGTCTCATAGAATTGTTAAGGAAGTCTGTGAGTACTTGTGTGATTACATAAAATTCAATATAGTAAATTTATCTATTGGTACAAATGTATACACCGTGATAAAAAGTCAAAAGGAGGGATCAAGGTGGGAGGTGGGGGAATGAGTGTGTGAAAATTGAGAGAGGATAAAAGGGGCCATACATATGTAAATATGCTGCTGATGATTATGTTGTATGGCCAAGCATTGTTCCTGATCAATGTAGTCTGTTATGTTATTATTAAGTTATATTCCTTCTTGGGGTATGATATTGTTCTCTATTCTGTGTGTTTGATGTGCTAGTTATCCTTAGCCTACACCAGCTGGTAAAGTAGGAGGAGGACATAGTCTGGAAAGACTTGAGGTTGAATCTGGAGCCTGCATAAACAGGGTCTAGACTTGGATTACTGTGGTCTGGTACAAGATTTTTGAGTATTCCAAAACTTTGTGAATGACTGAAAATTAAAGGAAAATACGTTTAAGTCCACTCATGAGCTGGCATCCTGCTCAACTGGAAGGAAGGGACTGGAGGTATTGTGCATACATAATCTATACAAGTGGTGTGTGTATTGTGAGTGTGAGTAACTAGATCTCTGGCATACATGTTCCACCATGCTACTGGATGGACTTGCAAACAGGAACAGCAGCAAGGAAGTGGAAGAGAAGAAATCTCTTGAGCATTAAGTGTACAAAAGTCAGCTTCCCTTAACAGTGACCACTGTAATGACTGTTGCATAATTTTGTTAATATTGAGGGCACAGCCCCCTGTGCTTAGGTACATTTTAAGCTGATATATTTGTACGGCTTCATCTCCCAATCATTATTCTGCCAATATTATATGAACCTTTCAACGAGCATCAGAGTAAGAATTACAGTTTCTTCACATAGTTTCCTTTATGTACTGACATTTTGGATCGATGTTGACCCAGGAAAGGATATAACTTGTCATCATTAAGGACACCAGGAACTTTGTCTAAAATAAGCACTAGATCAAGCAAATAGAGAAAACACTTTTAGTAAGAAGATTAGTTTAGTTGATCAAAATGGCTATGGCGACTAAGAGTTTGGATTTTTGTGCATTTTTTCTAACTCATATCAAGGAATACTTATTGAATTCTTGATAGTGATACTAAATTATTTCATTTACTTAAATTTATTATTTCACACTAGAACAAGTTATTTCTGAATTAAGTATATCACTGAAGTATCACACATAGATGACAAATAGAAAATCTAATAAAGGCAGGATCCTTTGGAGTTTTGGAAATTTTTCATGCTATTACTATTATTATGCAAAACATATTTGATATTCAAGCATGCTGGAAGCATGCTGTAAAACAGACATGATAGGAAATAGACTATAAAAAGAAGCTGTGTGTCAGCTGTAACTGACTGTATAAGTACTGATAATGTGCTTCCATGCAGTGTGAGAAGAATTGGAACCCTAACAGGCACTGCTTAAAGGAACAAAGTAACCTTACCTGACTCTTATGAATCAGACTAAACAGGTTTAATTTTCTATTTTTTTCACTGACACCTGGCACCTACTTAAATGATGTTACAGATATAACAGAACTCTGGGAAAGGTGAAGCATGATAATTTAAACCACTTTCTACAGTAATGCCAGCATTTATTATTTTTACTAGTGAGATCTTCTACCCTGTTTTCCCATAATTTAATAGTTGAGCATTGGTTCAAACATCTAAATCTTTTAAAGAGTTTTCTAACTTGAGGCTACAACCCTGGTTTTTCCTTCCACTTCAGTTTAGAGGTAAGTGCAAGACATTTTAAAGGATATGGGAAGAGTTCAGAATTGTTCTAGCGTTTACAGAAATTATATGGATTGTCTTCACAATATTGTCCCTAACATAAAATGTTTGACTCTAGTCTCATCTTATTCATATAGTCCAAATTTTCATACTCCAAAATAATTTCTGAAAAATTATTGAACATGTCCTCTTTCACGTTAGGGTCTCTTTCAGTTCTTGAAATCATAGTCTTACTTTATTGAGATGCAAACAGGTTTATTTTTTCCACATTATAATAAGTTGTGATATGATTTTAGTATTGATATACAACTTTTAATTTTCAGATAATGATTGGTAAATAGTTAAACAAATTTATGATTTGTGTTACCATATTATTGATGTTTTATCTGCATAGAAGTAACAATCAGATAGATGAAAAGCTATCATTTACTAGAGAGGAAAAAATATTTTCCTGGAGATTTTTTTTTTTGTAACATCCTTTTCCCAGCTTGAAGCTCACTTCATGTGGTTCAAGTCAGTGAGCCTGTGTTGTCATGGTTTACTCATAGACCACAATACTTACACAGAATATTTCAAACAACTTTCTAGTAGGCCAAGGTTTCCACCATTACTGGTATTAATTTACACTTTTGTTAATTCTCAGAAGATAGGCCAGGGTTTAAATGCTCAGGGAACATGAACAACCTGATTTTACTTGAAGTCAATATTGTGTCACATAGGCAGTGCACTGGCTTTACACCATAACCTTGAATCCTGTTAGACCTTTTTAACTGGAGGCAGAATTTGACCTCAGTACCTAAAGCCTACAGTTCCTCACCTTTAAAATGTAAAAATCTATATATTTTTTGGAACTAAAAAAACAGTCTGCTGAAATAACATTGTTGGTATTTATAATAAAACAGTGAATTGAATGATGATTTATATGCATTGATTTCCATATAAATAATTCTGAAAATAAATGTGATGCAGTGTCCTGAAGATCAGACAACCTATAATAATACAAAGACTTTGAAAGAAAGAACAATATTGGTAGAAGGATAAATTTTGAGGCAGAAGGAATTAGCACTTGACAACAAGAAGCACTTCATACTGGATGTCAAGAGGTCACTTATATAGCCATTATGTCTTACTGTTTTGACTTTTTTAAACTGAGATAATTTCTTTGGTACCTCATCTCCAGACAGCACAATGTCTTGAATAAAGACACGGCTAAAGACTTTCTTTTTTGACTATTATAGGGTTTAATGGCAGAACAGAGAAGATAGAAGTCTGTCAATATTCAAAAAGTAATTGGTTAAAAAGTTTGGATGAAGAAACAGAAGCATATACAGAAGTGCAGAAGTTGCATTTTATTTTATACTTAATATTTTAAATTTGATTAAGTATTTTAAAACAATTGTGCCTGCTGGTTCGGATAAAACTTATAAATTTGCTTTATGTAGCAGAATATCAATGTCATAGAACTCTTTAATTTCCATACAGTGTAGAGCTGTACTTTTTGTCACAACTTTGAAGTATGAAGGCAGATAGTCAAAAAAACAGTTTAGCACTTTCTTTGATTGAATTACCTGTACGTCTTTCACAAAGTTCTTGGATTTTTTTGTATGACTCCTCATATTTCATGCCATGAAATTAAAAAATAATCGAGAAGTCTCTCAAGAAGTGTTTCTGTTTCCTTTTTTTTTCATTTTCCTCAAGCAATATTTCATTACTGTTATAGTTTTTTCCTTCCAGTGCAAACATTTAATCTTTAGAGAGATAAGTCTTGTTTCCTACCTTTGCAAATATATTAGTAATTACAGACCTCAATGTAATTTTATATTACTATATTGCTGCCAAGTCCAGATGATATCGGAGAAACTGGAAAGTTTATTTATATTGTTGGTCAGATCATTCTGTCATGCCACAAATTGGTTAAAAAAGAAAAAAAAAAGACAAAATGCAAAACCCCCACAATCCCACAATTACAGCTGTCATCCCTGGGAAATCAAAATTCATCTATAAATTGTATTTCCAGTACTAATAGTAATGCCTATTAAGGTATTGGCTCCCATGTATTTATTTGTCAAGACCTTGTCTTTTGGGATAGCAGGTTTTTACTGGTTTTGCAATTATCATAATAGGTAATTTATGCAATTCATTACGCAAGGTTTTTATTCCTGGTCTATATGAAAAAAAGAGAGAGGTGAAATGCAGAATTCTTCAGAATCGGTAGGATTCACATACAGAGCTATGTGACTGAAAAATCTTAAATGTATAAACACGCGATACAAATCCTTTTAGCCACCCTTTATCCCTAAGTGTGCGGTCAGTTTTAAGGTTTTATGTGGCACTTTCCTGCTTGTTCTCTGAACAACCAGGAGGCAGTATATTTCAGGTATATCTCACAGGCCTCAAAACGGATTCTTTTCTCATCAGTAAGAGGATTTGGCATGAATGAAGCAAACTGATTTCTTCAACTCCTCCAGAACTGCACTGATTTCTGAACTTTGTACAAGGTGTCATTCATTAGCTATACCTTTCTTTAGAGTGCAAAATGCCTTTCTAGCAGTCAGCCTCCAGTTCATATAGACTTTATTGGTTACCTACATGCTTCTTCCTTCCATATGTACTTATTAGCTTTTCCAGATCAGAATACTCTAGAAAATAACATATGTTAGTAAGTGAATAATTTTATACATAACTTAGCATAAAAATCATTTTCTATGTACTTCACTCCAGAATCTTCCTGAATAACTCCACAATGTTTGAGGAATTCTAATTATATAATAATTTGTTTTTCTCTTCATCCTGATTGGATGATCTATAACAGGCTTCATCATGATATCTGTGGGGATTAGAAGTGGAAATTAGTTAGAGTAAACTGTAGTGGGATGAATAATCTTAAACACTAATCTCAGTAGTACAGACTGAAATATATCCTGAAGGATACCTTTACACTTCAGACCTTTGCGTGGGATTCAGCTGTTGATGCAGATTCCTCGGTATGGGCGAAAAGGAGCATGTAAAAAAACTTTATACAGTGAGGAATTGTAATAGTGTAAGAAAATATAATCAATATGTTCAATGAAGTCTAGAAAATTTTTCATGTTGCCCCAATTTGAACAAGTCATGTCTGCCAGCTAAAGAGGTCTCTAGACTCCTTTGACTGGCTGATTCTCCCAGGAATCAAGGTTCAAATTAATTGCTAAGCATTACACAGAGTCAGTAGTAATTCATGTACTGGAAATTGCATCAACTTGAAAAAAACTATGATATAAATAAATCCCAGTCAGCCTCTTTCTCTGTCCCGGAAAACAGGAAGTAGGCCATGGTTTACAGCTTTGTGATTGAACTGATTCCCTCAAGAGAAGGATAGACCTATTTGTGCTGTCTATTCGATAGAGTGAATGTTAATGGTACCTCTTTAATTGTTTCCAAGCCCTGTTTAGAAAAGAGCTAGCTAGAGCCAAGCACTATGGAGAAGTATCTTACTGTGCCTGAATAGAGTCCTTGTCCAGTTTGCTAGTGTGGAGCCTTTTAGATTAGCATACTAACAGTGGCTTTGAGTTCTTTGATGCAAATCATCTGAGCAGAGAAATTCCATTTTTTTCTTCTGAGGTTTCAAATTAAATGCCTCACATATCAGCATTTAATTCTTCAGACCATCAGTAGAAGACAGGGGACAAAACATTCCTGGAGGCTCTGATTGCATCCTATTGTACAGACATTAACTACGTATGTCATGTTGAATACTAAGTCAATATAATTGAATTTTGCTATAAATATTTAGAATTAATGATCTTAATTAAAGTAATAAATATTAAACAAAAATACATTGATTAAAAGAAAAACTGATCTTTCTTCCAAAGCTCTGATAAGATGGCAGAAGAATTATTTTATTTTCAAATGCAAATAAAATGTACATAGCCAGAGGGGGTAATAAATTTTTACTGTGGTATTAAATTTTTATTGTGGTAACAATAAAATGATTCTTGAGTAAAATCCCTTAAAACCTCCATAATTCAGTAGTAGCACATAACATTTCTCTTGAACACTGGAAGAATATATTTGGGATTCACTTACAATTGTTTCCCATTTAAAACACAGAATAAAGATTATAGCAGTACAAAAGGCTTCTTTATGGCATAATGTATTTAATTTTGTGAATTAAGTTTGAATTTTCCTTGAAAGCATGCATCATCCATATCTGTTTTGCGCTACTGTTTGCATTTTTATATTACTCAAAAGGGAAATACATAATGGTTGTTGACTTTGGCTGACTGTCAGGTGTGCAACAAGCTGCTCTCTCACTCCCCTTCCTTAACTGGACAGGGTAGAAAAATTACAGAAATTACAGTTCATAAATCAGGATAAGGATTCACCAACTGCTGTCACAGAGAAAACCAAACTCGTCTTGGGGAAATTAATTTAGTTTATTGCTAACCAAATCAGAATAGAATAATGAGAAATAAGAACAAATCTTAAAATACCTTCCCCTGACTCTTTCCTTGTTCCTGTGAGCTCAACCTCACTACCAAGTTCTCTGCTCACTGTGGACTTCCATGGTGTGCAACAGAACAACCTGTATAAGTATGATCTTCTCCATAGGCTGCTAGGGAATCTGCTATGGCACCTGGAGCACCTCCTCCCCTCCCTGTTTCAATGACCCTGGCACTTCCAGGGTTATTTCTCTCAAATTTCTTCATACCTTCCCCCCATCTGCTGTTTTAGGGCAGATTTTAACCTTTCTTAAAATACATTATCATAGACGTGCCACCAAAACAGCTGATTGTTTCATTTTTCTGGGGTCCATCTTGGGTCTGGCTGGAACCAGCTCTTTTGGACATGAGAACAGCTTCTGGCCTCTACTTACAGATGCCATGCCTGTGGCCTATAGTTCTCCTGCTGCCAAAGCCTTGCCAT
This sequence comes from Argya squamiceps, assembly GCA_037834095.1. Classification (NCBI taxonomy): domain Eukaryota; kingdom Metazoa; phylum Chordata; class Aves; order Passeriformes; family Leiothrichidae; genus Argya; species Argya squamiceps. The sequence goes on along the minus strand of JBBMKD010000001.1, from coordinate 72,282,748 downwards.
GTAAACCCACTAACATCTAGTGTTGAATAGCTTGAAGTACATCTGCGTTTGCAAAAAAAAAAAAAATTTCATCCTCTTTAACCAAATTCCATGTTTGGAATTATATTTTTTAAAATGAAAAACATGAAATAATCAAATATAATTCATATTCAATTTACTTAAGCCACGTAGTGCCATTACAGTTTTGAGAAGCAAGTTGGGGAAGAAGGACTACAAGTGCAATGAGATGGATTCCAGCCCTCCAGTTAGCAATTTATACATTTCTATGTTATTTATCTAATCATTTGTCTCATCAGCAGATGAGACAAAGAATAGAATATTAAGTTAATTTTTAAGGTCCACAATGTTGATCTTTATTCAATCCTTGGACTTTTCAATTGTAATTAAAATTTAATTGTAATTAAAACTTATCATAAAGCAAGAAAGCAGGAAAATACAGGCCACTGTATATCTTGCTTGTTAATTCTCATGTGAGTACATAAACTCCACACTCACACACACATATATATATGAGAGAGAGACTATATATAAACTGTATATGTGGTTTATATAATAAACTGTATCTATGTTACCATGTAAAATATACATATGGAAATACGTTATGGAACACACAAGATCCAAATAGCTTGTTTCTTTGTCAATGTTATGGCCATGATCTAGCAATATATGAAGTGCACTCCTACCATAAAATATATGAGGAGCCTTACAGTATCTTAAATATATTCAATATGTATAGATGTGTTGTATATACTGCATAAACCAGGTGATGTCTAAGTGATGGGAAGTTTATTAACTGACTATTGTTCTGTCAGAGAGAATAGAAACCTGTAGAATCTAATTGAAAAAAGTTGTGATGTGTGGTGACTGCTCCAGAAACAGGTGAATCAGTGGAGAAATGAAGCATGAGTCTGCTTTTGTCCATGTATTTTGGATATCACATAGTCAGTCTTGTCAAAATAAGTGGTTATCACCACTGTTACACAATAAAACACAGTCATAAAATAAAAACCTAAAGAAAAATCCTTAATCCTGAAGTATTTGCTTTCTCACAGTATATTCATAAATATTAAAGTCTTTATTGCTGATATTGAAAGACTTAGAAGTCAGGAAAATCATGCTAACTCTTGATCACCCTTCTGCTATGTAGAGGTGTCTTAAAATATCGTGTTCATCTTTATCCTGATAAATATCATTAAATCCTATTCAAGATCACCCAGGATGAGAATAAAGTCTCCTTTTTCTCAAAGATGGCTGGTTTTCTTTGCTTCCAGCCTAGGAACTATTGTCAGCAATGTCTGATTAATTTATAAAATCATCCCATTAAATTTGTTTACCTTTGTTTTCTCTCTCTGCAAATGCTATGCCATTTCAAACTTTCCTAACAGTAATTTTGTACATTTTTTTTCTTTTGTTATTTTTCAGTAATTTAATACATGTATTACTCCATATGTACACTTGTACAGTTTTAATTTAAACACAGCTAAGAAAATGCTGTTTGATATGGACACTTCTACAGTATGGACCCAAAGAAATGTACAAAAAAACATTCTTTATTTGTTTGTTTGTTGTATTTGGGGGGTTTTGATTGGTAGAATGGTAGTAATTCTCTGTTAAAGTATACTCTGTAATTTAAGCAAATTAAAGGAGCATGTAATAAACAAAAGACAGTATTATATCATTCACAAAAAATACTTTTAAAGATACTATTGTACTATAGATGTAAAGGCAATGCATTTACAGATTTGCAATCTTCAGTCAAGTTTAACTCTCAAATGCAGACACTTTTAGCTTAAATTAAAATATTCTGATTCAATCTATTGAGCTTTTTGTGTATTAGCTGTTATTTACTGCATTGATATTTATCTGCACCCTGATATGTAAAACCAGAGACTGTTACCATTTCATATAAATATAAAATGAAATAAGTTGTATGTTGTTAAATATTCCTAGTTTTGTGCCCTCTGTGTCTTGCACTTCCTTCTTCATTTTACTCCCTTTTCAGCAAACTAATATTGAACAAAAAAAATCCTCTGAAGCCATTTTGATGCCATAAATTTATCTTCTCTGTCATGGATAAACAGAATGAAACCGTCATGATTGAACAGATACCTTCAAATAAATTGCTAGAGTTTCAGTCACTATAATCAGTTACAAACCTTAGAGAAAGGAACATCCCTAATGTGGATGCTATTACACAGGCATGATGTTTACCAGAAAAAAAGCTTAGAATACAATCTTGAAACTTTAATCAACATTGTTTGACAGCCAGGTCCAATGAAAAAGTTATCTTCCCAGGGAAAAACAAACTAACAGCAGCCTGTGGAACTGTCGAGTAGAAATATACAATATTTTTCAGTTATAGTTCTAATTAATTCAAATAATTAATACTAGATGTTGTGATAAGATATAATCATGATTTGTGACTTTTCCTATGGATGTGGATTTATGGTTGGTATTTGTTTCTCTATCAGTGTATCTAACACATCCTCTTTAGGACAGTCCCTAGTACTGGCCTTGAAAAAGTTTGTTAAAAGCAACTGTGCAAATTACTGATTCATCAAAACTGTATTCTGAACTTCACCAATTTTACCTCTGCTAGCAGGATATACCCAAAAAATAAGATGTCTATTTTGAGAGTAGGAATCTCTAATGAGATAATAATTGACACTTTTCTTGTTCAAGCCTAATCTTGAATGTCTAGGACTACTCACCATACTTTTATTACAAGCTTTTTAAATCTTTGATTTTTATTGTAATCATCAAGACATTTCCTATCTAATATTTTTTTCTACCTCTGGAGGGCAAATATTTTCTGTGAATGGATTCAGTGGATGTGTTATAGAAGACACACACAGATGGTGAGAAAAATACTGTCACTTTTTTTCAAACCACAACTGCTCTGTTTTTCTCCTTATCTTTAGAAGTTCACCTTCTGCTACAGTTCACCTTCTCGTCAGCCTTCCATCTTGTCTCTGCCTTTGGTAAAGGTTTCTTGGTCCTCAAAAGCAGTAGTGTTAAATTTAAGTAGGCTGAGACTGTGATTCAGGCCTTACTGAAAGCTGTGATTTATTCATTAAAATTGAAACTTCTGTTGTAGGTATTTGGAATGGGAGGCAGGGATGAAGGGTGGGAAGGGAAGTGTTTGCTAAATGGTTATTTTTCAGCATACAGAATAACTGAATAGGCTAAATTTAAGCCTTTTTATTTCTCTGAGCTTCAAGAACTCTTTTTCTGAATGAGAACATCTGTTCCAGCACCATTTTTTGTAGCTCAAATAATTCAATGACTATGGCTAATAGGAGTATTTGCCTCTGCTGCTTCTCATCACGCATTTTTTAAATCGTAACATTTGTATATTGTTCTCTCAAAGCAAGATCTAATTTTGTGTGAAGCTAAGTCATAGTAACAATTATACAACCCCCCCCTCAACCATCTACAGGGTGTGTGTGTCAATATTCAGTTAATTAGAAGATTTTATTTAAATACAGTTATCACTAATAGATGAAACCCAAAGTAAGGTTCTGCTAGCTATTCAGAATGCTGAATCATTACTTACTACCTACAGCTTTCATTAGTTTAATTGGCTAAGGAAATGTCCAAAGGTATGCTTGTGTTTAAGACTGCCTTTTTGTTTACTAAAGGCTCATCTTTAAAATTTTAAAATTGTTTACTAAAGGCTCATCTCAATCATAAAAGTATATCATAGAAGGACTGGTTACAAGACACTGTTATTTGAGAATATTTTCCCATCATAAAATTAAACCCTAACAGGCCTTATGTTTATTCAAAACAAGCATTTCAACAAGTGCTGATCCCCACCACGTTAAAGACTGTGGATTTTATTTAACTGCGTTCCCAAAGAAAAAAAAATTGATTATTAGTTCAATAATTATTTTATCTGTATTTGTTCTTCACCAGTAAACTCTTGCTTATTGTAGGCAGAATAAACAGTGAGCCAGGAGTCTCTGAGAAGATTAACTTTTCATGACTGGTAGTCAGTTTCTCTTAGAGAAGGCACAAGCTACTGTGCATAAATAAAATTTTTGAATGCTTTTTGATCCTGAAATCCAATTACTCCTGCTGAAAACCACAGTGTACATGAATGTTCACTAAAGAAAATATCGGTATATGTAAATATTACTGTAGCTCTTTTTAAAACAAAAAGAAGAAAAAAACCCCAAATCAACAAAAGCAAGAATGGCGTGGGTTGGGAGGGGCTTAAAAGATCATCTAGTTCCAACCACTGTTCCACAGGCAGGATCACTTCCCATGAGAGCAGGTTTCTCAGAGTCCCATGCAACCCAGCCTCAAACTCTTCCAAGCCTGGGGCATCCACAGTTTCTCTGGGCAACCTGTTCCGGTGCCTCACCACCCTCTCAGTAAAGAACTTTGACATATAACTAAAGTCTATCCTCTTGCAGCTTAAAACCATTACCCCTTGTCCAGTCACTGCATATGCTCTCCATCTTTCCTGTAGGCTCCCTTCAAATTCCATTGCAACCAAATGTCATCTCTGTACTCTTTACACATTACCTGTCCTTGTTTCCACTGCCTGTGCATTTACTTTTTTCCCTTTAATTTGACCAGCAGTTCACTGGTCATAATACAAATGGGTGTAACTAATATGGATATGCATCTATTCTTTACTGGTAGAATGATTGCAGTTTATATATTATAGAGTGGTAATATTTGTCTAGTTGTATGATGTTGAAATGGTAATATTTTCATTCTCTCAAGCCACATACTCATTGTATTTTCATCAACGGAGTAAGTTTGTACCACCATGGATAATACATCTAGGAAAATGTTTGTGGATCCCAAAAACGTGAAATTTTCCATTAGCCTGTTTTATAAACACAGGTATATTGTGTGTTGATTTTCAAATCTCGGGTCCCAAAAATGATTTATATTAAATTCATACATAGGCCAAGCTTAAATAAACATCTGCATGCCTTTGCTTACTTTCACAGCTGTCTTGGTTTGGGGGTTTTGTATATGTGTGTCTATTTCATAGGAAACAATAATGAAGACTGTATTTCTATCATGATGAAGAATTTTTAAATATTAAAAAAATAGCACTTGGGTTTGAAATTACTAGTATTTAGCTTTCAACCTGTTAAATATGTATTCTGCGAATGATCATTTTAATTTCCTTGTGAAATAAGTGTTTAAGTGTGTGTGAGTTTTTAAACTACTACATTAGTATTGTTTTATTTTTTCCAACAATTTTTAAAGGTTTTTGCAACACCTTGAAGTGACAGGACAAGGGGGGATGGTTTTAAACTTGAAGAGGGTAGACTTAAATTAGATGTTGGTAATAAGTTTTTTACCATGAGAGCGGTGAGGCTATGGAACATGTTGCCCAGGGAAGTTGTGGATGCCCCATCTCTGTAAGCATTCAAAGCCAGGCTGTATGGGACTCTGAGCAACCCGGACTAGGGGAAAGTGTCTCTGCTGATGGGTATTATGTACCTGCCTTAATTACAATAATTGCTCAGATTGACCCTTAAGAATGGTTTCATGAGAAAAACCATTTTCCACATGTTGCAGTGATGAGGTCAAACTTCTCTAAAACAACCAAAACCAAAGAAAAATATATGAATTATGAAATGCTAAAATAGTTTGCTAAGCTATGTCTAAAATGCCAAATAAAAGATGGTCTAGAAGCAAAACCGTGACCCTGAGGCTAAATGGCTCTGCCTGGCTTGCATCCATTCCAATAAGATGTACCTCTAAAGCAGATTTGTTCTGGAGAGTTAGTTGGAGATTTCCTGAAGTCAGGCTAGGATTGAGATAATTGTGGATAAGTAGGTGTCTGAGTTCCTGAACTCACCCCTTGGACCTCTACTTATGAGCAGAACTGAAGCATTGTTTTATGCAGTAAAAGTATGAATAATAGGAGTTTTAATCTGGAAAAAGTTCTGCTAATGTAGTGAAATATTTTTTTCCATAGAAGGATTTTATGTATAAGAAAACTGAAAAAAAAGTCTTATTCATGAAAGCTTGAGATTTTTTTGGGTTTTTTGAACAAAGGTTCTCTGAAGAACATTTCCGTTACTTATTCTTGAACATTCTTAATTGTTCTGTCTAGTGCTCTTAGTATCCCTTCTTGCAAACACACCATTAGCAACTCTATCAGGAGGGGGACTGTAGGTAAGACACTTTGTGTAGTTAGCTCCAAATATAGGTTTAAACGTCAGAGACTGATGGTATTTCACAACACGGTAAGTTAGGAGTATGTGGAAGGTTACGCCTTTTCATTTTGTTTCAGAGAGAGGGATCATTGGCTTCTGCATTTCCTTTCCATATTTCAGGTTTAAATACACCAAAGTCCCATGCCCTGCTCAAAGAGTTCAGGACTTTGCACAGTTGGACCTTTAAAACGTCCAAGATTTATTTATATTTTTAAGGCAAGTGGGTAATTTATGGGCAATTTTTGAAGATACTTGTGTACTCATGTGCAATGGTTGCTGTGACTATGTTTCATTTTCTGCCCCTATATATGATTCTGGCCTCCTTTCCAGGAGGATGTTTTCACCAGGTTACATGCAGTGTGAGGAAATTGAACTGACATTTATAGTGATATGGACAAAGAATTCCTAAATCTTATTAAAACTTATCAAAAAAGCACAGGAAATACCATCTCTCCTCTGGTCGTCAAAGCCTATCAAACTGACCTCTATGTATTTCTAATCTTAGAGTGTCATAAATGCCACTGAACCTGTGGCTGCATTGTGGCTGTAGGGAACCTCATAAAATAACCGTTGTGATGGCCTGACACATCCAGAATGCATCCATCTTATCAATGTAAGAGATACCAGAAACACCTAATATTAATTTAAATGTTTTGAAATCTACAGTACTAAAGAAGGTAGGGTGATTTTTCCTTTCCATTTAACTTAACTGAGATTTAATGGGTATGCTACGCTGTAGTGTCATCTAGATTCCTACAAATGATTATTTTCATTTTTAAGTGTGAAAATATTTAAGTATCTTTGTTAAGAACTTTTGTGCTTGCTAGAGTTGCAGTATCTGAAAATGTCCCAGTCTAGGGCAGAGTGATCTTTCCTGTAAAATGTTCCATATGAAAATATTATTTTCTGCCTAGTCTGCTTCAGGGCACTTCATAAGCTGTGCTTGGGATCATTAAAATAGTATGATTAAGGCTTTGTTCTACTTGGAAAGTAGTGCAATGTGATAGATTTAAACACTCCCACTTGGAGGAAGGAAATTAGTTGCATTAAGGTTCTCACTCCTTTGACAAGGACATGGCCAATGAAATGCAATAGATGAACCCACCCAGAATCCAGTCTTCTTCTTAGTTTAGAAGTTGTGGTGATGATGTTAGAGCCCATCCTTTCACTAAAATTTCAGCGGAATAATTTAGATACATAGTGATTATTTATTTTCAGACTAGGAAGTGGGAGTTTCAAATCCATAGTGGTTTTCAGACTAGAACCTGTTTCACAAAAGTATTTTCCCTCTAGGTTCAGTCTTCATAATTCACCTTTAAATTTTAGTCCTGTCTGTCTAAGACTATATTTCATAGGAACTGGAGAAGAACAGTGGAAATAGTAATGATAACTTAAATCTTGTGCTTATACAGGAAAAGAGCCTGAAGTTCGGTCCCATCTTATTTTATTTATCAGTTGTAGATCCTGCTTACCACTAGTAGCTAAATTTGCTGAAGCCTTAGATGATGAGCTTTCACCTAGGTATGTTATCATTTGCTTATTTAAGAAGAAGGCGGCCCCAGAGCTGGCTCAAGTCAGAAGTTAAGGAAGCTACGATCATCATCAGAAGCTATAACCTTTAAGAGATAAGAAAAGAAACACCCCACCAAAACATGATGAAAAGACCCAATGAAGAGAGGAAGGACCCCTGACTCCAAAATCACTATTGATCTGAGTTCTTGTGTGTTGGGTGGGGAACTTCGATTTAAGGGTATAATTGCTGACATCTTTCTTTGTCCAAGGTCCCTATGGAGGCACATAGCTAAAGCAGTAATGACACTAATAAATTTTTTAAAAGTATTTTATAGGGGAATCTATCTTTCAGCTTATTGATCCAGTGGAAGCCTAGAATAGTTTAGAGATTCACACCAGCTGTGGTTGTTCTCATGCATAACTTCCATAGAATTATGTTGGTCTAATGTAAGACAAAAATACTTCAGTCCTAGAATTGGGGTATCTCATCCATTCCCTTCTTCCTTGTTTCAGCTGAATTTTTTTCTCCTAGTTTATTTCTTTCTATCTTTTTTTGTCTCTTCCTCTCCCCCCTTCCCCCTTTTTTTTCCCCAAGATATACACATGCACTTTTCAAAACTGGGCAAGAAGAAAATGCACATTATTCTGAAACTCTGGGTTTCTGACCCTGTGTGTTACTAAAATCTAACCATGTGAACAGACAGGTAAATCTTGGAAGTATTTTATAAGATTTAGTCATATTCTTTGGAGGTCGTGACCTACAGTGAGTTTTGTAGAATAATATGTGTTAAAAAGTCTTAACAGAACTCATTCTAAATTGATGTATTTTTCTAAAAGTAAATACAAGTTTAAAAAAAAATAATTCAAGCACATGACTATCTTAGGTAGTTCAGGAAGTCTAAGGACTCTGAACTTAATAAAAGAAAGGAGCTCCACATTTCTAAATTCTGTACACTGAGACACTGAAAAATCAATTATGCAGAATATTTTATGCAAAAAAAATCATTCTTATCAGAAATGAGCACAGGACTAAATTTGAAAAGAAGAAAAAACCTTACTAACAAAAAAATACAATTTTCTAGTACTGAACATACACGTAATATCATCTTTCTAAGATTCTGCAAGTGATTTTCCAACATTTACATAGTCCATTTGTTATGAGACTGCTGATTTGAATTAATGTAGTTAGAACCTGTAATTTGTAGACTTCATAGAATCCCACAGTTTAATGGGAAAAGGGCAATCAGAACATACAGGCAATACTCCTATACAACACTGAGTTTCAGCAGCTTAAGTTATGAAAGTGACTATGCACAAAGTTTGCAAAGTAAAAAATTACTAATTCTTTCAGATGCATTTTAGGGGATGCTGGTGAAATTCAAATATTCTCTAAATATTTGACAAGATAAAGAGACTGTTGAATAATTAACACAAAGCAGTAAACCATATAATTATGAGGGAAATCCTCAGCAGCCTTACTGACAGACAGGTAGATTTTCTTTTCTTGTGTTATTCAACACACATTTTAATATTTCTTTGATATCACTGATCTGAATTTGGTGAAAGATTCATGTTTTTACTTGTTGTCACTTGAATAGGGCTGTGTAAATTTAGGTGAAAATTTGATTAGGCTTAGAAAAATCTTGCAATGCATGCTGATTGCAGTTACTTTTTAATATTTTTTCTGATGAATTTTCAAACACTTGTGAAGTTTGAATTGCAATAATTCACAGAAATTTATTGCTGTCTTGTCTCTTAAAATAAAAAATGTTCTGTTGACAGAATAATAGGAATATGTTTTGCAAATTGCATCTTGCAATGTATCAAATGCAGTATAACAACCCCATCAAAAGAGGAGAGTAACCAACCATGAGAGGGCTGGAAGAAATGTCCCACAAGGAGAGGTTGAGGGCTCTGTGTTTTTCTAACTTGGAGAAGAGGAAGCTGACACATGACCTTTTTGCTCTGTAGTTTCCTGAGGAGGGAAAGTGGAAGGGGGAAGTACTTATCTATTTTCCCTATGATCCAATTGTAAGGACAGTTCAAAGCTGCATCAGGGGAGAGTCAGACAAGTTGTTAGGAAACATTTCTTTACTGACGGGGTAGTCAAATCCTGGAACACCTCTCTAGACTTTCTAGAGAGGTGGGCGGTACCTCAAGCCTGTCAGTGTTAAACAGGTATTTGGACAATGCCCATAGCAACATAATTTAACTTTTTGTCAGTCCTGAAGTATTCAGAAAGTTGAGCTGCATGATCACTCCAGGCCTCTTCCAGCTGAAATATTCTCTTCTCCCTCCCTTCCCCCTTTTTAAATTTCACCCACTGATTTCAGACCATTTCTTCATATTACTAAGATAATTTTGAATTCAAAAACTACACTTCAGAGAGCTTGCACTCCCTACTGTTTCATGTCATTTGGAAATTTTAAAATGTGCTCTCCAATTCTACCAAAACTACAGCTGAAAATACTGAACATAACAAATTCCTGCATAGGTCCCTGTGAATCCCCACTGGAAAGATAGTGTGATAACCTAAATGTAAAGTTTTTTTCTTGATTATACATGCACCTTCTTGGTTATTTTACCTTCTTCATGAGTATTTTTTATGAAAATGTCATTTAAACTAAAATTTCACTAGTCAAAGTGAATCAGTTTTATTATTTCTTTTATGAACTCTGCCAGGTTTTCTATGAAAAGACTAAATTAAATTAGTTTGACACTGTCAATTCTTGACAAATCCCTACTCGATGATTCCTGACAACTCTATCTTTATCCTCTCTGTATATTTTTATCGAATTTAGATATTTAACTGAATATTCATAGGCCTTTTCTCATTTTCCGCAGTGTTGAAGCTAAAGAAACTTCTTATTAATTAATTACTGAATCTCTTTTTTTCTCACTTTTATTTATAGATCTAATAATACTCCTAAACCTGTTACAAGAGAAGAACTAAGCAATCATCACTGGTGGTTAAAACAATATTTTAAGTAAGGTTTCTACATGCCACAGCTTCACCAAGGCACCTTACAATTTAATTTAAGTAGTAATTTCTTCTTGTCTTATTTTGGTCTATGCTATTATCCTACTGGCGAGTCACAACTCAGCTCTTACGTCCTAGAGATCAGAACATCATAACTGATTCAATGATCTTATCTCTGTCATCTGTTTTTCAAATGTACTTCAAAGTTAATTAGGGTACCTGTAGTTTATCTTCTTGTCTACTTACATTCTATTTATTTAATTCTGCATAAGTTGTAGCTCATCTTTCAAATGCTAAGCTTCTTATGTGCTTGTTTGATACATTAAATTTATTTATTTATTTTGTATAGCCTTATTTTTATTTTTCTATGACTACATTTTATATTCAGACTATTAAAAGATTTTGTGGCATAAAAGTTTCTTACCACTGTTCCTAACTTTATTTACCACTAAGAATACTACTGTATTTTCTTTTGAGTCATCTTTAGCTCTTCTTTTATTTGGGGGTAAGACAAGGAACAAGTTATTTATATGATACAAGAAGAACTACAATTACTGAATAACTACTCTGCATCTCCATGACCTTGGTTGTCCTTGATAATAATCAGGCAAAGCATTAAAGTTTTCAGAGAATGAAAGAATAAGAGACATACCATAAGGAATGATGATAACAATTCAGAAACCATGAAGAGGTTGTAATGTTAAAAAAATTAAATTTATATTTATTTAATGCTAGGTAGGTTCTAAATAATTCTCTAGATTCAGAATGATTTATCCAGTAACATAGTAAAAGTACCACAGTGGAAATTTCACATCATTCAGCTATTTTCTATTCCACCTTCAAACGTCATATAAACAAAGATAATTCATATATATGTAATTTTTAATGTTATCTGGAATACATTTATATGGCCATCCATTTACTGATATTTCTACAAGGTGAAGTGTGTTCTATGATATTTCTACAAGGTAAAGTGTGTTCTAGAACAAATTTTAGGGGCTTACCATGTTGTGCAGAGGTATCTTTATTGGCTTTGGCTTGTGCTTCCAGGTCAACGAGTTGTTGTTGAGACACACAGTCATGTTTTCTATTGTTCTGAAGAGTATAGAGGTATTATGATTTAGGATATTCATCACATCTATGCTTTTTAGCTATTTTTGGGCTTTGAATTCAGGAGATTTTTATAATCTCTTTGCAACATGGCATTCAACTCTCGAAGGCTGGGAACCATCTTTGAAATGTCCCACTTTAGTCTAAAATTCACTCTGTCAACTGAATATGTCTCCAGACTACTGATGGTGCTGATCAGAGCATCATTGATTCTGAAAGGGAACCTCAGTGCCTTGTTCATGCCTGAACTCTAGAAAAGCGGCATGTATAGATCTGAAGCTGAATAAGTTTCTTCTTTGTTGCTGCCTTAGAAAGCAGCGTATTTTTAATGATATGACTATAATACTATTTTCTGGGACTGTAATACCATGAATGAATAAGATAATAGTTTGGCACAGCAGCATTTCTATCTCCTACATAATTAAATGAACCATAAATGTCTAGTGATATCCTAATTTTGTTTGGCTTTGAAATCCACAATATAGGATAGATTCTTCTGTTCAATCTCTTACATGTGTGAGCAATTTCTAGGAGTACTTTTCATCTCTTTCTTTCTTACTTTCCCTCAAAAATATGTTTAAACTTTCTAAATAATAAAATATTGTTTACATAAACTTGGTAGGATGCCCAGATTTTATGGAGGTCCCATATGTTTTCTTGTGCATAACAAAGAAATAAAAATTGTTAAAAAGTATTATATTCACTTAGATGGACCTTTACACATTGCAAATATGTAGATTCTTCTAAATATAATTTTCCCCTCTTGATTTGAGAACAAAATGATTATTGTAAAATCCCAAACAAACCAAACCCAAACCCCTATCTTTTTTCTTCAGGTTAGAAATTACTTCTATGTAATTTTGAATTACACCAAAACTGTAAATAGACGGAAAGAAAAGTCATTGTGTTAGATGTTTCAACAGGAAAAATACAGAACTTAGTGTAAGAAGCCATTTCACATGGAGAAAGCAATTAAAGCAAATGGAGAAGATCTTAGACTTACTAGCAACCAAAAGCTTACTTTAAGTAAGTGCTCTTCAACTGTAATAGTTCCAATAGGTCTGAAAAACAGGAAAAATCAGAATTGGTTTTATTTTTGAAGATTTAGCAAAATAATAAATCCAGAACAAAAACACTTTCCAGACAACAAAATAAATTGTAAAATAGAAAAAACGTAGTGTTTGTTTCAAATTTGACTTGAGTTGGAAAGTGTTTGGAAATAAATCAGTGTCCTCTGATTTATGCATTAGGATAGGGTATTTCTACATTTTTTAAAAATTACAGATTTATTCACAGATGAGCAACTTAAGTATGCCAGTGAAAACCAATGCTGGAACACATTTCTAAGTTCAACTCTGTGGAAAAAGAACAATGCAATTATCAAATACAATCAAAAAGACACAACCCACATTCTTAAAAAATTCATCATAAATACAAATTATATTTTATATAACATTGAAATCAAATTTCTTATTTAATTAACTATATATAGTATAACTTAGATTTTTTTTAATTGATGGCTATAAAATATGTAGATTTTTTTTCCCTGGATTATGTGAAAATCACCATTTGTTAAGGTATTGAGGCATTGCTATCTCTCTTAAACTAAATATTTATTTAAAATATATATAAGCATTTAGATGGTTAGTATAATTTCCATCTTCCCATCTAATCCAAATCAGTATGTATATTCTCATCAGAAAAAATTGCTTCAAAGTAAACCAATTAAGATTTAACCAAAAAAATTCACCGAATTAAATATTTCCAATTAATTACCAAGGGTATTCATTTTAAGTCACACTTCCTTTTTTTTGTCACTCTTGATTGGGGTTTTTTTCATTTGTCTCATTCAATTGGAACAACTCTCTTTATTATTATTATTAAATATTAGTATTAATATTGTTATTATGTGTGTGTTTTTCTTAATCTGTGTAGTAATGTGGGCAGTATCAAGGCTACTAATACTCCTCCAGTATGTGAAACATTTTAAGTATAGTACTAAACTCATTAGTTTCTATGGAAACAGGTTTATAAGACATAACAGACTATGTGTTTACAGAAACACCAAAAATGAACATAAAATAGTGTGAACTTGACAGATTCATAAGGGATACTCTTGTCAGAAAGACCCTTTTATGTCAGTACTTCACAGTCATGGTTAGAGGAGTTGCTAGACAAAGAAGGCTGAAAGAATAGTGGAAGATATGGAACAATTCAAGCTTAGAGATTTGTAGCGATCACTGCAAGGTTAATATTTCACAAAATGAAAGTACCTGTTCAGTTCCTTTTTAGACTACGTAAAGTGAATTTTCATATTAATTCATCAGATGTCACACAGAAAATGGCAGTCCTGTGTCTAATAATTCTGGCAGTTAGAATAGTATTCACAAAAATTAGATTTCCTACCTAAATACATTATTTTGCTCATTTATTTGCTCATTTATACTTATCTTCCCCTTTTGAGCCATTCCATGTTTTTATACAGTTTAATGATTACTTGGAAAATGGAGAACAAGGTTCCAGGTTCTTCCCCTGAGGTGGAACCCCATAAATAGTTTTCAAGAATATCCCCTTCAGAATGTAGGAATTGTTCTGAGCCATCAAACTGAGATAGATTTACTAATCAGGAATTATTCTCCTCGAGTAAATAGATTAAACATTAATCTATTAGAAAGTGTATACTACCATTCATTCCACTTTGTGTTAAGGAAAATTTCTATTCCTGCAGGGAAATTCCACCTCAATTGTTTATTTAAAATTCAATGATGTCAGCATGACTGGATGTGCATACTACATTGAGTCTCTCAGGAAGTGTAGATGAGATAGGTATCTTTCAGTTTAAAGCAGTCTGAGATTTAAAGTCAAGGTATTTCCAAGTGTCCTGAGAGGGTAGTGTTTTTCAACTTAAGTTGCAGCAAAACTATGTGCAAACTATATTTCTGCCCCACCACACAAAAAAAAAAAAAAAAGGTAGACACAAAACGTCATAGATAGTTTAAATATTTTTTAATTCTTCATAAGTACTGATTCTAAACATTATTTTCCCTGTAGATGAAAAAAGATTGTTTATGTACGTGAAATTGTATTTGTTCCTATGGTCAAAGGTATTCTGACAAAACAATTCATTCAGCACACAGAACAGTTTATCTAACCTAAAATCTATTCAAACTTATTAGAGTAATTTTTTTTAGTATTTTATTATTTTCTGATTTTGTTATCTTATTGCTGCTATACAGTTATACTTCTTAATAATATTCCATAGTAATTTTATTAGCTAAATTCAAATATTTGGCATAGGGATTTTAAAATTTCTGCCCTAAATCCTGTTGTGTTATAAATAATTGTCTTAAAATCCTTTTTTTCTTCTGAGTGTTTTATTTTTTTTCTTTATATCTCAAACTGAACTGAATTACGTATACATTTCTTAAAATACAGTATTTCTTTTCTGTTTGTTTGAAGCTGTATCCTTCCTGTATCTCAGTTTAGTTATCTTGATGTAATATGTATAAATAAATAACAATGCTAAGCCAACCCCCAGAAATACACATTGAGAAAAACAAACCATCAGCTCTTCTTGACCACATCTCATTATTTTCCATCTTGCCCTGGGAGTTGCTGTGGTATTCACTGTAGTTTTTCCTACTGGTTTTATGCTAACAAATTTAATTTTCAGGTCAGACAATGAAATCATTAGGCAGTTATTTTTCATGCAGTTCTCTTATATCACTCAAAAATGGTATAATACTTTCACATTTCATAGGAATATTAGAAGATATGATTAATTTAAAAAAACTTTTAAAAAGTGAGCCTAAAATTATAATAAAAAAATTTGAAATCTAAATACACAGGCCATCATTAAAGCACATAAACACTTTACTGATTCATATTCATATGAGCCTGGATCCATTACCAGTGGATATTAACATTATTTTTTACCACATTAACATTACAGAAGCGCAGGCAAAGGGAACTTCCTGTTTAACCTGCTAGTTTCCTTCTTCTACTCTTAGCATTTGTGCAGCTGCATCATGGACGAGATCTGTAAATACATAGTTTCTGAGAATTTACTATTTTATTTTTTTGTTTTGTTTTGTTTTGTTTAGTTTAGATAAGTTTTGCTAATTTGTTATTGCATTCATTTTGAAACAAATTAATTTTGAAACAAAGTTGTTATTGCATTAATTTTGAAACAAGCTCTCAGAAAATATAAGGTAAAACAAGGTTGAAGAGCAGTTGTCAGTTATGCCCTATTAAGGAAAACAGGCAACTTCAGCATAATTCAAGTACATTTATTCTTAGGGAAGAATCTTGGTCTCATTAGCCTTAGAAACCAAGGGGTAATTATTTGTAGTTGCTTCACAGATCAATCCCACCTTCATGTTCTAGCAAGTAGAACACTGAACAATTAAATGAAGAATAAGCCTTACTCCATGCTTTAGCTGTGTGATTTTTTTTTCTACAAGAGCAGGATATTATACTTCAAACTACATGAAAAAGGAATTTTCTGGGAACAAATATGTACAGTAATCAGAGACAAGAGATTAAATAGGAGGAGAAAAGTTTCAGTGGAGGGAGCAAGCACAGCTTTAACTTTTTAGGTTTTCTTAATGACAAACAGGTTTCTCTTCCCCTTACCATTTTTCTCTTATTTAGATAAGGAAGTGTTACTCAGGCATTCATCGTTTTAGTCGCTGTGTTTGTTTTTCTCCAACTCACTTTTCAAATTGAAGTAAGGGTAGAGAAACCTGACATTTTCATAAGAAAGTGGATTTGTTTTTGTAATATTGCAGAAATTGAAACTGAAGTACCATGAATTCAAAATTCCTCAAATGAATAGGCTACAGCAGCCTCAAGCACATTACTCATTAGAAACCCTAATTCTGTGTGTACTCTCTTACAAACATTAATTCTCTTGGGCAAATAATTAGGTTGATTCACCCTCAATGTTCACTGTAATTCAATATGAACAGATTATTTGTCTAATATATCAAATTCTATCAGGACCTATCATCTATTAAAAACGGCCTTCCTCATTTCTCTAAATCACTATGATGCATTCCTTCTTTTTATGTCTTAGCTCATAACTTACATTCCACAGCCATTCCCAAATATTCCATGTTCCCTGGAATTTGGGATTTGGGAAATCCCTATACTTCCTACAGCATGCTCTTATATATTGGGGTGCTTCTCTTTAAAGGAAGAAAATTTTCTTTCTTTTTCATGAAAACTTCATCTTTCCAGATTGCAGCAGTTTTCATCAGCTGCTAGTCTCTGGTTCAGACACAGGTGCATTTCTATCTGGCTGCAGACATAGAACAGAGGCTAAAAAAATCTGAATACTTTTTAAAGTTGGATAATTGCTGAATGTAGGCAAAATCTTAAAAGCCAGAAGTGAGAGTTTTATTCAGAAACTGTGTCATTTATTACATCTCACAACAGCTGCAAATATTTATAGTTGATCTAATAGCTACATATTTATTTTCCATTCAACGTCTCCACGTTTTAAATACATCATATGAATACATTCATTAATACATGGAACACATTAAAAAATGTATAACAACTATGCACATCAAGATGTGTTATTTTTTATATAAAGAAAGATCACACAACTCATTTTAGGCTTGCAGTCCTAATTCCTTAAATTTCTCTTTCCTACTCCTACTTTTCTTGTACTTGACATTTTGCTGTTGTTATTAAAGTGTCATCCATGTTGAAATTATTTATGAACTTGTCTTTCTGAGATGGTTTTGGTGCCTGACTCTCCAAACCATTTGTTGTTTGTTTTCTTGTTTGTCTAAAGCCCAGTAGTAGTAAAGTAAATAATCTCTTTATTTAAACAAAAACTTAGAAACTAGAGGTTTACTTTACATCATCCTGACACAAATATAATTTCTTGGGAAAAATGATCTTATGTAGTTTCTCTACGTGCAAAATGAAAAGAGCATTAAAGTTGAGAAATCAACTGCTGAATTATTTAAATGGCTATATTAAAAAATACCTATATTATTTCCCAGGTAATTTAAAATGGCTTCATTTTAAAATTATTTATTCCTCAGTCTTTGTAACGGTGCTACTATGGTACTGTTCTGCTGTAATGTCATCACAATACTTCTAGGTGTTTTGTGAGCACTTTCTTCACAAGAAAATTGATGTAGACTTTTAAGAACATGAAGAGTATTTGAGATCTGAATCCCGCCTTCACATGGTGCCTACACGGTTCCTACACAATAATTTGCTTTAAACACAGAGGTATTCCATCACTAACTATTCTTGTATGTATATCCTCCTCAGACAATAATCCAATGTGTCCAAGTACTGGGGTTGTAAGGCAAGGTCAGTGTTGCATTTAGTATTTTGAAAGAAAATTTTAATCCAGTTATGAAATTTGTTTTGGAATAGGGCACTTACAACTTGGCATCTTTATTTGTATTGCATGCATTTACATGAATTTACACACATACTAAGTCTATAAATTCTTATTGTAGTCACTGTAGATTTAGTAAACACAGTTATTGGATGAGAAAAGTAATTTCATCTAAAAGTTTAAGGCTTGACTCAGTTGCTTCTACATAGGATGAAGTTTGAGATACCTTTTGGCAACTTACCTCACAGTAAGCTGAGGTTTCAGGAGCATGATGATTTTCCAAAGCATGTCTACCAGATCAGGAAAGATTTCTCAGGTACTCCAGCAGCTCAAAATGTCAATAGCAGTTCAGAAAGTTTAATCCTTCCCCTAATAGCTGTTAGTTTGATCAATCTGTAAATATTTTCTACTACACCGATCCTCAACCCAACTTCACAGTAGGTTGTACAATTTTCAATCCTCATTTCAGAGAAATGGTAGTGACAGAGACACACAAAATCATTCTGTTTTCTGTGTATTAATAAACTACCTTACTTTATGTAATAGATCAATTATAGGGAATCCTTGATTCTCAGCACTCTCAAGCCACTAAGGAGATTCTTATGGGGTTCCATACAACATTTGTAAATTCTATTTCACAGAATGGGGTATTTAATTTAGGGAATTCATGTTAATGTTTTAAATAACTATTAAAACATTCCTCCTAAATTAACTGTTTAATATTGTTGATGGAATACAAATAAATCATATTGATTGTGGGGGCCAGGAGGCTTCTGCTTACTTAGTACCAATCTGTGTATATGGAACTTCCTAGTGAGTCCATTAATATAATGAATATATATATTTCTTTGTGCGTGCAGAACTCTAGGTGCTATCTTTGGAAGGAATAATTCACAAAAGCACACAGGATCATTTTACTTGAGTCTCACTCTGGTGCTTCACAAAGCTTAAAGTTGTACTTAATCCCTTTTATATTGATATTTTCATAGGGAATGCACAGAATCACAGAATCACAGAATCACAGAATCACAGAATCACAGAATCACAGAATCACAGGATCACAGGATGGGTAAAGTTAGAAGTTTTGAATGATCTCAGGACCTCTACCACTGAAAGCTCAGAGTGAAGGATGTTGCTGAATCCATGGTTGTTGACTTCCTTTTGCTAGGTCTTTCTCTCTCCTGGCTGTTTTCCATTTTTTATTTTCTCTCTCTCTGCTTCACACATATGTTAAATAAAATCTGTATCACTGATTTTGGCATAAGGTCTTGTTTGCAGCTCAATTCAGGCAGGCACATCTCTCACTAATCAGACCTTAACAGGGACCACAGTGGGACATCTGGTCCAACATCCCTGCTCAAGTAAGGTCATCCCTGAGCACATGGGACACGATTTTTTCAAGATGGTTCTTGAATCTCTCCAGTGAGAGAGACTCTACAACCTCTCTGGGCAAACTGTTCCAGTGCACGGTCACCCACACAGTAAAGAAGTTCTTCCTCTTATTCAGGTGGAACTTGTTTCTGCCCATTGCCTCTTGTCCTATTGCTCAACACCACCAGAGGAGCCTGGAAAGATGCTCTTGACCCTCGTTTCAGATATAATTAGACATTGATGAGGTGACACTGTGACACTGATTATGACATTCTGGGATCTGACATTCAGTTCTCAATCCACCTCATTGTCTGCTGATCCAGTCCACACTTCTGAGTTACCTGTGAGAATACTGTGAGAATACTTTTACAGTGTCGTAAATTTTGCTAAAGCCAAGATAGACAACACTGTTCTCCCCCCATCCATTCATCCATGCAGCTGATCATAGAAGGCAGTCAGGTTGAATAAAAATGATTTATCTTTCTCTGTGTTGTCTACTACTGACCACCTTCCTGTCATTCTTGTCAATTGAGATGGCCTGCAGAATAAGGTGCTCCATCACCTTTCCAAGGATTGAAGTGTGACTGACTGGATAGTATTTCCCTAGGTCCTCCTTTTTCTCCTTTTTGAAGACTGGACTGGTATTTGCTTTCTTCTAGTACTCAGGTACCTCTCGTGATTACCAGGACCTTTCAAAGATGATTGTGAGCAGCCCAGCTATGGTCTCTCCCAGATGTTTCAGCAGTCATGGATGCATCCTCTCAGGGCCCATGTACCTGTGGATATCAAGTTTGCCTAAGTTTTATCTAAAATAATTCTCCTTCCCCAGGGGAAAGTTTTCTTTCCAACTTTCCTTTACCCTGGTGACATGGGTCAGAGATCCATGATAGATGATCATCAGTGAAAACCAACGCAAAGAAGGCATTGAAGAACCTGTGAAAGCTCTGTATCCTCTGTTACCAGGGTCCCATCTCCATTTATTAATGGGGCCCCACTATTCTTCATTTTCTTTTTGTTATTGTTGCATTTGAAGAAGCTCTTCCGGTTGTCTTTGACATCCTTGGCCAGATTTAATTCCAGATGGGCTTTGTCTCATTTCTACTTACTCTGATAACTTCTCTACCTTCATTATAAGTGGCCAGACCTTTCTTCCACATTCTGTGCATTTCCTGCTTATGCTTGAGTAGTGACAGGAGCTCCCTGTTCATCCATATAGGTCTCTTTCTCCTTTGACTGATTTCCTATTTATCAGGATGCAAGCTTAGTCCTAAGGAACTTGTATAACTAGAAAATATATTGGGATCCACAAATTATGTAGCCATTACCTCACATGCATGCAGCTGCCTAAATGCAACTAACTGCATATGAAGAGATGAATATATATCAAAACTGTAATGCCTAATCATAAAAATGCACAATATTTATTATAGAACTATCTGAAAATAAGGATGTAAGCAATTTATTATATTATAGCTATCCACATATTATATGTTGTGCACGTATATATAAGTTGCTAATAGCTAAAGAAACTATTATATTAAATAATTATATAAACATCCCTAAAAACTCCATGAAAAAATTTAACAATTTCAAACTTATGTGCACCCCCTGCATCTCATGGTGTGCGCATGTGGCATGGCAGCTGGGCTTTGCTGGCAACAAGGTTAGCACACGAACTTTACTTAAACCTATTGGACAAGGGACTGAGCTATTTAGCAGAATAGAGTATCATGACCTTACCCTGTCAATCACTGTGAAGGTGCAGACAAGACAAAGAGCTGCCCAGATGGGCAGATGGTGACTATGAGTGACAAGTGACAGCCAGCTGTTTGGTTCTGGGTGACAGAGAAGTGGCCTGTGAGGAGCCAAGTATTCCCTGATAATCTTAACCCTTATGGTGGCCAGTATGACTCCAGGAGAGTTTTCAGGAGCAAGATCTGAGATTCCAGAAATACCCAAGACACACCACAGAGATCATTGGCCCAGTCCAAGGATGGTCCATCCCACAGTTGAAATCACTTCACTAATGTTCATGATTTTTGTTCTGAAGCCCGACATCTCCTTATGGAACAGGGAAACTGTAATTCATAAAAATTGTATGTATCTAATGTGTGTTGGTGACAAATCCATTTAGTCTCCGCTATATCAATTTCATCTAAAACCACAATGGTTCTATACTCCTTGAGGCAATTATGCCCTTCAATTTTTGTGGCCCTTCAGAGAACTTGTTTAGTTTGCATCAACTTGACAGGCTTCACATCAAGGACAACAATCTAATCATCTTCTTTATTCATCTGAAAGAGCAGCCATTTCCAGGACCTGGGTTTGCACTGACTGGGTTAATATGGTTTCTTGACTGTCACCATTCCCTTGATCCTTTCTGGTCTTTGCGTTTATTGTGATTAGCCTCAATCAGATGAGGCTGTACAAAACCGCATCCCCCATAGAAAAAAAGAGTAAAGACACAAAAAGTGTTCTTTGACTTTAAATGCTCTAAGTTTATTGTTAGCTACTACAATACAGGATTCTATCAGAGTCACAGAAATTTTCGTCGACTGTAGGAGAAGGGAATACAGGTGACCTCATCCCTGATAAGTAACAGCTGTGTTAATTACACAATACAGCCTTGTCCCTGATGAGTCACAGCTCTAGCCAATAAAGATAAATGTGATAAAAGGGAGTGGGTTAGCTAGTGAGGGGGAATCATGAAGGAGGAGGAACCTGGAGGAAGAGGGAATGAGAGGAGGATGATGATGAAGACTAATAATCAGAATCCTGAGGTGAGAGAATCACTGCTGTAAGGTCAGTCTGGGTCTGCTGTTAGAGCCTGTTGTTGGAACCTGCAGTTACACTCTAGCCAGGTAAAATCTTGCAGTCAGAGTCTGCAAACTAATACCTGCTGTCATAGTTTAGTAGGAAATAATCAGCAGGCAGAGGCTGCAAGGGAAACCTGTGGTGTGTTTTCGGGTTTACCAGTTTTCTGTATGAAGCTGTTCTTGGTTTTATACTGTTTTATATAAGTTACAATAGTTTGTTCCATGTACCATGTTCAGCCCTTTTTGGTTTCTCCTGAGTGATTGTCAGGTGTCAATTACAATTAAGGGTCTTGTCCATCACTTTGCAGCCCTGCCCTGATGTCTAGAAAGTTCTAGTGAGGATGTTGAGTGATTGATAGGGTCTTGGTTCTCCCCCTCCCTTGATGTATTGATTGGTTCTATTGGCTGTCTTTTATGTTCTGGGTCACTCCCTTCACCCTCTGGGATGGGTTCCAGGCTGTCCCCTTCCCATTTCCCCACCCCCATACTTAAGGTGCTGTACAGAGAGAAAAGCTGCTTTTGTGGGCTCTCTCTGGCTGTGTACAAGTCCCGCATGGGCTTAATAAACCCCAGTTGAATTTCTCACAAGAGTCTTCCCTTATTCCTCACCACTGTTGATGTTTCTGTCAAAGGCAAGAACCCACAGGATCTGGGACATATCACAGAATACAGAACCGTACCAACACTGGGGTGTCAGTGCCCGAGCCGGCCAGAAATGGGACACAAGTTTCCTGAGAGATGCACCGCATCACCTCAGGAAACCTACAATAGAAGCTTGCTGCAGCCAAAGTCAGTGAATAGGTGGAGTCAGGATGGCCAAACTGTAAAGAGGAATAAACCAGGACCCTTTTCATGCTGTGATAAACAAGAACTCTTTGCCTTGGCTCATTTCTACCCTCTAACAAAAGGGCTGCTGCAACATTTGACAGCTTTCCAAAACAGTCCTTGGAAAACAGTGCTCCCTTTCACAGAAACCATGATTTTTATGTGTTCAGAACAGTTCCTCTTCCCTCCCATATATGGTTAAATATATTGTTCCTTCTCTCTTTGCAGAACAGTCCAATTCAAAATGAACTCAGTCCAATCCTCCAGTTATGGATTTTATTTATAGAAGCATAGAATAGAATCATAGGTCCACAGAATCATCAAATCTGCTGAGCTGGAAGGGGCCCATCAGGACCATCAAGTTCAACTTGTAGCCCTGCACAGGACAGCCCAAGAGTCTTACCATGTGCCTGAGAGCATTGTCCAAATGTATCCTGAACTCAGGCAGGCTGGTGATGTGACCACTTTCCTGAAGAGCCTGTTCCAATGCTTAACCACCCTCTGGGTGAAAAACTTTTTCCTGGTATCTGACCTAACCCCTTCCTTGCTGTGGTTTTCCCCTGGGAGCAGCTTACTGGCTCTGCTGCTTACCCCAGGCAGCAGCACAAGTTCGTGGATCCCTCAGTTCCGCTAGCTGGAAGCGTGGTGAAGCTTTTGGAAAAGAAGAGCGCACCCCTTCCATGGGTGCAAAGATGTTTATTGCTGGATCTCCACGTGGAAAAGGCAGGGGCTGGCCTATGCTTCGCTCTTAAGTACCTCAGAACATAGCTTGAGGCCACAGAGGAATTTGACCAATAGGTGGGAAGGGGTTGGGTGTTCTAGAAGGGGACAGTTGTCAGGACAATTGAGAGGGGCACCTATGCAGGGTGATTGACAGGGGGGTCAGGGGAGGGGTTTGGGAAGGAGCAAGCTGGGCACATACAAACAAGATACATGTAACTGAGAGGTTTAAACCATGCACCGCAACACTTCCTGACTCAGTTTCATGCTGTTTCCTTGGGTCTTCTCAGTGGTCATGAGAGTAAAGAGGTATGTACCTGCCTGTTTGCTTCTCCTCATGAGGATGTTGACCCTAATGAGGGTCTCCCCTCAGTGTCTTCTCTAGCCTGAGCAATCCAACTGATTTCAGCTGCACCTCATAAAGCTTCCCTCTAGACCCTTCACTTCTTCGTCCTTCTCTGGACACTCTCTTATAGCCTAATGTCTTTATAACATTGTGGTGCCCAAAACTGCACATAGCACATTCACATCTGATGGACAGTCCTACATACCAAGAAGGAGTTTCCCTGTACTGAGATACAATCCTCTCTAATACCTTCTTTCTTTCACAGAATCACACGGACTCTTTCCTGTGATCTGTTTGGATTAATTGCGGATGATTACTGTTACAAGCCTTTTTTGGTATGATTGATCATCACAAAATGTACTAATCTTGGGTTGCTGTGCTATCTTCCAGAATGAAATGCATTTCGTGAAGAGCAACAGTTTCTTGCTTGCTGTAAATTTCAATTAGTGATGGAAGGTGTGTCAACCACAAGTCATTTTACAGATGCACATCTCCACAATGTCCTGAGGTGAGGTATTGCTCTAGCATGAAGTTAGTGTCACTTCACTTCACTAGCTGGTGTCACTTCACTGTAAATGGGCTCAATACATGAAATATCAGATTTTGTGATTAAAAGCTAATCCGGTTAAAGACAGAGACCTAGCTAGGACCAGATGAACAACAATGGACCATGAACCCTAGGAACTGGATCTAATGCTCCTAAAACCATCAAAGGACAATGATTAGACCATTGCCCCTGCTGAAACTCTCAAAAGGGTCAAGGAAAGAAAGCCTCTCTTTGAAACGCCATGCAAACCAAATGGGATTATTGCCTAAAGGGCTATAGGATTTATTATGAAATTCAGTGAGGAAATGAATTCTACAATGAAATGTAGAAATGAATACAATGAAATGAATACAAACCTTAAAATGGAGGGGCTCAGATAGGGGCAAAAGGCAGGGAAAAGTATATATTAAGGTGGAACAGGGAAGGACAACCATGGGAAAACGTAAGAAAAACTGTTAAAAGGAATGGGTTGACTGTAAGTAGGGTCTGATCAAACAGGTCTAAACATGTTTGGCAGAGGTTCTGTGTTTGATTGACACATTCTGTCCTTCTTAATCATATTTCAGAATTATTTTTTCTCTGTCTGAACAACTTGATTTGAGTATATGTGTAGAACAGCTAGTAAACTTCAAGTTGGCCCATTCAGGAAGTAGTAAATGAATCACAGTTACCAACATCTGGAGAGAGATACCCCTCCTCTCAACAAAGAGTCCAGCTGCCTTGGCAGAAACTGGAGATGCCGGGAAATAGAAAAGATCACAGTCTGGAGATTACTACAGGGTAGACACAAAGGTGTCACCACCAGGAAACTCAATATGGTGAGAGATAATGACTACATAGGAGTTCTATAGTCTTGGTCAAACTTGAAATTTTTTCTAGTATTTGAGAGACCCATCAGTTCAGGTATGCTTGTCAATCAGGAAAATTAGGCTGATTGATCCTGATCAGCCTAAAAATAAGCCAAACATTGCCCACCCCAATATATGCTTGTTATACATGTTTTATCAGGTATGTGTTCTCAGCTTCACCACCAGCTGCACCGAGGAGTACAGAAACATATGCATCCATTGTGCTGTGGTAGAGTAACCTTCTGTGTCTAAAAGTCCACACATTTTGACTTTATTTTTTACTGCAGAACTTGGAAAGAAACATCCTCTGAGTACTGAAGTCTTCCAAATTCAGCTACCCATAATAAAACTTGTTTCTTGTCTGCTGTGAATTCTAGCTTTTGAGTGCAGAAACCATTTAAGATGGAGGAATGTCCACATTGTCTCAGGGTAAGGTGTTCACTTAACACAAAGAAAAAGCTTTTGTTCCTTTGCTATAGACCTGACATCCTTCTCTGTCCTGTTGTTTTACCATCTGCCCAGTGCAATTAAGGGTTACAGATGTCAAAACTCATTCCAACCAAAGCTGGAAGGACTTGATAACCTGCACAGAAATTCTGTTAGTTTGGGGTTTTTGTAAAAGAGGGCTCTTATTCAATGAAAGGCAAAGCATTAAAAGAAAGGCTTTAGGAAAGAAGCAAAGAAAATAAATTATGAAAAAATAGAATGATTGAAATGTTTTTTTCTTGTTTCTGAATCTCTTTAGTAAACCACTTGATACATGTATTGTACTTGAATTGTTTTAAAACATTATTTACTAAAAATATTAGAATAGTTTTGTGATTAAATACTGAATCAGTTTTATTCATAAAAAATATGTTATCACAGAGGCATTAACACCATTTCATATTGACCTAGCCCTGGCCAGTGGTGGGTCTGTCTCAGAGCATTGACTCTGCCAGATGAGGAGGAAACTTCTGGCAACTTCTCACAGAAGCCACTCCTATATCCCCCCAAAACCTGGCCATGCAAACTCGATACAATATCCTTATGTAAGGCCCCAAAAAACTCTGTTGATGAGACTTATAAAAAGGCTTACAGTTTTTCATGTACTGTGATTTAGAGACATGGAAAAATACCAACAAGGTTTTCAGGAAGTCAAAACAACAAAAAGCTTTACTGGCAACTTCAGAAAATCAGAGAACTTTGACAAAAGTTTAGAGAAGCATTCAATCAACATAAAACAGCTCCAAAGCATTAACTTAGCCCATTCAACCTAGAAAACTGCTCATTCACCCAATTTTAAGTTAATCAAAACTTGAAGAAGAGGGAATTAGAAGGAGAAAGAAAAAATATAGAAAAGAACTACCACTCCTGGTTCCAGTGGGTAGAAATCCCAAGACGAGGTAGAGACATGGGCTTGCCTCATGTCTTGCTTTAAGTACCCTTTGGCTTTCCTGGACCCTTCCCCCATATGGGACTTCTACTTCTTTGGCCACTCTGGTAATGGACTGGAGGCCCGGAGGCCCGTGTGGAGTATTTCCTCTGGTGTGCCAGGGGTTGGTGGCCACTGTAGGGCTGGGATACAGGCCTGGGTAGGTGGGATGTGCAGAGCAGAGCATTGCCTCACCAGAGCAAAGCCTGACCTGTCCCTCCCACATGCTCACACTCATAAGGTTTTGAGACAGCAATCCTTCCATTTTTTCAGACCATGTCGTTTAGAGAACTTCAGTGTGATGTAGCAAATTAAAAACATATTTTTAAAGGGCATATGCTTATGTGAATACTCTAATTTTTTAAAAATTTTTATTTATTTTTAGGTAGTTTGGAATGATCAATGACTTACAATGAATGATTAAAACAATACTGTATCACTTCGCATTTCTTGGGAACAGACTTGACGTTTATCAAAGCCCAGATGACAGGAAGCAATTTGGTTGTCAGTCTGAATCTTCAGGTCAATAAAGATGAACAAGCAAGAGAATTCAATTCTCTGAAAGGAACACTGATCCAGAGGAGCAGCCACGGAGACTAACTGTTTAAAATTTGTTTATTTGTCTAGATTCCAAATGTATTAGTGGATATACTTTTACACATAAACTCTTATCTTCATTTGTTCATGTATTTATGCTGTTACTCTTCCTAAATATCTGTATTTACTGTGTAAATTATTCATTATATATCCTAAATTGGGTGTTTGCTTGTGGGCAATGCAGGTTTGTTTCCTCACTGAAGCAGAATCTCCAGGGAGATAGAAGTCTATAAAAAAGAAGGATTCAGTTTAAATAGTCTCACTATAGGAAGTTTCAAATAACTCTACTTTAAGGGGGTTAAAGTTCATAGAATCACAGAGGGGTTTGGGTTGGAAGGAATTTTGGAAGATCATGTGGTTTAACCACGCCTGCCATAGGCCAGGATACGCTTCCCTGTTCAAAGTCCTTTCAACCTCACTGAACATTTCCAATGATGGGGAATCCTCAGTTCTCTTGGCAACCTGTTCCAGTGTCTCACTCCCCACCATAGCAAAATTTCTTCCTTATGTCCAACCTCAATGTACTTTCTCTCAGGCTAAGAGAATTGCCACTTGTCACTTCAGACCATGATAAAGTCTTTCTCTATCTTTCTTACAAGTCTCCTCTAAGTATTACAAAGGCGTAATAAAATGTCCCAGGAGCCATGTCTTCTCCAGGATGAACAACCCCAACTCATTCAACCTCTATCCATAGGAGAGGTGTTCCAGCTTCCAATGCTCTGATTTTTTCATGAACCTCCTCTGGACCTCTAACAAGACTTGTTCTAGAAAGTATTCAAAAACTCTGTACTTATTCTACATATTGATTATAAGTTAATACATGCATACTATTATATTTCAGATTTGATAAGGTACAATATCAGGATGCATGACTGCATACTGAGACACCACCACAGTCTGAAATTAGGAGTCAGTTGCTGTGTGTTCCCAAATCCAGGAAATAATAAAGAATTTTGTGCTAAATTACCAAATGTGCCTTGGTACCATTCATCTGCTTATATGATTTTTGCTTTTTATTGTAGGAGTATGAATAGGATATTTTAATTCAAAAAATCAGGCTGCATTTCAACAAATTCCAGCTACAAAATGCTTCACACAGCCCTGCACCTCAGCTCTGGTATAAGACTCAGAAGCAGAGTGTTATTTACAGTGAAAAGAAACAGTAAAAATTATTTGTATGAAAGTTTTTTTTCTGTAGAGAAATATCCTAGTAAAATGGAGCCCTCTTTTCGCATAAGCCTTACTCTTACAATATTCTAGGACTTGCAGATTTTTTTTTTTAAATTTATTCACCTACAGTAAATGCAGAGACATAGATGAGTCAGCAGTGCCCTGGCAGTCAGGAGGGCCACCCATGTCCTGGTTGCATCAAGTACAGAGCTGACAGCCAGAAAAGGGAGGTGATTGTCCTGTTCTGCTCTGCTCTGCATTGGGGTGGCCTCACCTCACAGGAGTGCTGTGTGCATATGGGCACTAGAATATAAGAAAGTTATTCAACTATTAGAGAGTGTCCAAAAAATGGCAACAAAGATGGTGAAGGGCCTTGAAAGGAAGCTGCATGTGGAATGGCTGAGGTCACTCCATCTGTTCAGCCTGGAGGACACTGCAGGGAGACCTCATTGCAGTCTCCAGCTTTGCTGAGGGGAAGAGGAGGGGCAGACACTGATGTCTTCATTCTCCTGACCAGTGACAGGATCCAAGGGATCTGCCTGAAGCTGTGTCAGATGTTTAGGTTGGATATTAGAAAAAGTTTCTTCATTCAGAGGGTTGATGGAACAGGCTCCCCAGGGCAGTGGTCACAGCACCAGCCTGACAGAGTTGAAGAAACATTTGGAAAATGCTCTCAGGCACATGGTGTGACTCTTGGGGATAGTGCTGTGCAGGGCCAGGAGTTGGACTTGATGATTCCCGGGGGTCATTTCCAATTCAGCATATTTTATGATTCTATGATTCTGCGATATTAAAAAAGAAGAGCATTATGGAAGGGACATTAGTAGCCAAAAAGGAAAACTATATCTCTGCGTGAATCACAAAATCATTGATATATATATTCTGCTGAAGGTGATGATATTTATATTTTACCACAACATTTTCTATGACCTTCCTGTTTCGTGGCAACTGAAAAGAGGCTGACCTTTTCCCAAAAAGTGCTGTGTGTGGAAAGATATATGGAAAAGTACAATTATGCCTGAGTCACAAAATTAAGTCAATCATCTCAGGACTCTACAGGTTCAGCTACAGCTCAATAGCTAATACTTTTCTAAAGGACAAGAATGTTTTGAGATAAGGAAAAAGGTATTGATCATGACAAAATAATGTATGTTACTCCAATAAAAGAGCAAAGTAGTTTTTCACAATTCTCAGAAACTTTTGACTTCCTACCAACTTAATCTTCAAATAAATTAAGACATCTGCAATTTCATAATATGCATTTATATATTTTTTCAGAAAAAGAAAATGAGCATGGTTCCATTCAAAAGGGGTTTGCTAGTTGATGTTGTTTTTTCCTAGCAAGAATTATACACTTTTTCTACCCTCCTTACACATCCAACAGTGCAGTGCCAGGGCAGCTCTTTCTCAGTGGGACAGGTCAGCCTTGGATGGCTTGAGCTGGTTGGAACTACCATGATCACATAGCTGCCATTAGCTCAGGGATTGCAATCAGCTGGCCAGGAATGATGGCCTGAAAGATCCCAGAATGGGGAGGAAAGCCCTTTGTGTCAAAGGGAAAGGGAAAAGGGTGACTCCAGGGTGCCAAAAGGAGGTCCAGGAAGAGGCAGCCACATTTTCCATTGGCACCATTCTGCTTCTTCTGAGAACTACAAAGCATCAAGTTGTTGTATCCTTCCTTTCCAATAGGTAAAGTCAACCGGGAAATCTAAAATTTTCAAGCTGTGCTCCTGAATAACATTGAAAGGGCAACCACACTACCAGAGTAAAAGACAAAGATGGTAGGAAGATGTCATGGTAGAACTATTTTAAATGTGTTAAGAACAAGAATTTTCTGTATTGATTTTTATATGGGCAACTGACATTGTAACTGGACTAGTAATAGTAGTTGATTGTGGTTTTGACTGGACTGTGAAAACATTAAATATATTAACAATAAATCCTGGTTCTATAAAAGTCATGGATTTCTTTTTGCCCATAACAAGATTTTGAATAAAAGACCTTATACTCCATTAGTGGCTGGTGATGTCCTTGGTATTCAAGGCCAAGGACCTGTCAGAGCTTTAAAGAGATGATGATGTTATCCAGGCATTGGACTAGGGGAAGGGCAAGTGCTGGGGCGAGAGTGGCCTCCCACCTCTCAGCTGTGGTCCAACTGCATCCACAGTCATAAGGAGTAGGAACAGTCGGTTATGTGGATAAGCAGCATTGCCCCAAGGATGGGAAGAGTTGACTGGTCTGGGATATCCAGAGATGCTGTGGAGGCAAGAGCCTGAACCAGAAAGTGCATGGAAAAAAACCAGAGACAGATTGTACTAAAGAAAAGTGGAGACTTCCAATGTGGATTATGCAGGAAATGTGTGGCTTCTGGAGACAGAGGAAGGGTTCATTTTTTGTCTCCAGAACTGCAGTTGGCAAAGAATTGGTGTCGTGAAAACAGGTGAGACAAGATTAGTCAAAGCCATCATTAGACTGACCTTAGCATCAGTCAAGTATGGCACACTAAAGAGAGGCAGATGACCCCCAATCACAGGACAGTTTTACTCATTTGCTAAACTGACTTGGTCAGTTCCCTTCTGACTTCAGAAATTCTATGATTTTCAGTGGTTATAGAAAAGGTATTAAAAATGCCTCCTCTAAATGTTTTTGAAGGAAATATTTTGAATTTTTAACATCCTAATACTTGATGACAAACTTGAAAGAACAAAAAAATGAAAAGAACAATACCCATAAATCTTATGGAGTGTGTATCATGTCTTCATGACAGCCACAGATTTTTAGAGGTGTCCTAGGAACAAGAAGAAAGAATGGCCATGGATATGCCATTATTATATGATAGCCATTTTCTTGTTGAGGATTACTGGTTGAATTGATAGGGCTGTCAGAGATTTTAGGCTGCAAAATAGCTCAGATGTTATTCAATGACTTGCAGGAAAGGCAATGAAAAGATTCCTGGCCTTGTTAATCAGCTCTGATTTGTGAGCAATGTTTTCTGCATAGAGAGATGGTTTTTCAAGCCACATTCTCTTTTTGTTGCTGTCTTTATTTTTCCATTTCTCAGTATAAACATATCTAACACCAAAACAGCATATGGACTCCTGCCAGTTTTTAACTATGTCCATGCTCTGACTCTGAAAGAGCCATTTGATTTTCCTGCAGCATTGTTCTGCATGTTTCAATTCCAGAGTCTTCAAACCAAATTCAGCTGGAAGTCTAACATATTTCCTACTGTGTGTACATGTTTTTTGAAAAGTGATTAAATTGACTGTTTAGTTCTTGAGTCTCTAAAAGCATTGATTCTGATAGAAACTGAATAAGGAGCCCTTTTGGAGAGGTCTGGAACAAAGTCCCAGCTTCCATCTGGAGAATGGAAGCCGTGATCTGGGATTAAATCCACATGCATTTGTCAAGTGTTTGGATGTCATGGTGGTAAAAACCATTAAAAGTCTAAAACAAAGAAACTAACAATGGCAAGTAATGCTGGAAGGATTTAAGGGAAATATAAATCTTGTTGACCCAGAAAAGAGAGTTGAAATAAGGTCCAAATAACATTCATTAAACAAAAGCATCTTTATGAAAGTTCGTTGAGTAGAAAGCTGTTCAATAAAAGAAACACCAGTGACATTTTGTAGTCTTATGTAGACCTGGCTTGCAAAAATGGTAATACGAACATAAAATACAACCAGAAAGCTACTTAAATGTATAATTTTCAGGAAAGAAAAAAAGGATACTAAACCAAGAAAAGAATGGAAAGAAAAAGCAAGAAAGTCCATATGAAGTTATCTTTGTGTGTTTTCATATATTTATGTTACAATTATTTTGGAAAGAAAATCTCACACACCATAACCCTCCCTTTTTTTTTGTTGTTGTTTTTTTTTTTGTTGCTGTTTGTTTTGTTTTGTTTGTTTGCTTGTCCTTTTTATGTATTTCCTTTAAGCACTGGAAAGATTCAATGAATCCTTCCAGAAGTCTTCTCTTCTCCATGCTGGACAGACCCATGTCTCTCAGCCTGTTTTCATAGGAGAGATGCTCCAGCCCTCTGATCCTCTTCATGGCTTTTCTCTGGACTCTTAACAGGTCCATGCTTTTCTTGGGCTGAGGGCTCCAGAGCTGGAGATGCAACACTACACACAGAGATGGAATGCTCCACTCATCAGGGTAGAGGAGGAGAATCACGTCACTTGACCTTCCGGCTTTTGATGCCGCCCAGGATGTGATTGGCCTTGTGGGCTGAGTGCACACTGTTGGCTCAAGCTCAGCCCTTCATCCACAGGAACCCCCAAGTCCTTCCCTACTGCTCTCAATGAATTCTTCTCACAGTCTGTTCTCACGTCTGGGATTCTCCAGATCAAATAAGTTATGCTTTCTCTTCAGCTACCCTTCCCTCTACCTGACATACCTCTGTCTTATAAATTTCTCTGAGATCTAAGGTTGGAAAAATGTTCACAGCATTTTTAAGTGAAATGTCTCACCGAATGGGGTTTTCATGTTTGAAACTTTCTGGATCAGGACCTAAAAGCAAGAGAATACTCAAGAGTCTTTTCACTTGTCCTCCTGTGAAGTTTTCAACAAGACTCCTGTCACAACATTAAGTCACAGAAAACCAATGTCTATTTCATGGACTAATAGGCAATTCTACTAGATTTCCACAATTTTTAAAGACTAGACACTAGAGTGGAATGTTACACAAATTCACTGTTTATGTATTGTACTTGTGTTTATATATGAAATGAAAGAGTCAGCCATTAAAAAAAAAGTACAAAAATCACCAGAAAATAACCCCTCGACTTTTGAAATTAACTTCAAACTGTTAAACTTGCTACTAAAACAACAATAAGTAAATAACCTCTAGCCCTGAAAATATGACTTTATTCCATCAGGTCCTGTAGCACTGCACAACTAACAATTGTTAGTCAGCTAGGAGTTCACTTCTGTAAATGGTAGGTGTCCCAGAATTTGTTTTCTACTGGTTCTTGGTTTCTGTGAAAATAATGTAACTTCTCTAAATCACTTGCTGGCTAACAGGGATTACAACTTTTAGTAACCTTGACAATATATCAAGCTGCAAGTAAATGTTCTTTCATCTGATATAATCAAACACGAAAAAAAGGATACAACTTTTTTGTCCTGTGTTCTAGTGCTAAAGCAGGACTTTCCCTATTGTCTATCAAGGTGAAAGCAATTTTATGTACAGGGTTATTTCAATGATGTATGAAACACTGTGCAGAAATGCTACACAATTCTGTCTGCGAGAAATGCACTGCAATATTTTAAGTAATGCAATTTAGGGCTTAGAATTTCTGTTTCTCCTTAGAAAAGAAAGAATTTTCTAATTAAAAGTTTCTCAAGTATTTAATCTAGGAGTCTCTCAAAAAGACATGAACATTTGCTATTCTTAGAAAATAAGAATAGTAAATAAAATTATTTATATTGTCAGAATAAGATTTAAAATTCTTTATATCCTTAATATGCCATCCTTATCCTTACTGAACAGAAACTTTTTCTCAAAGGAATGTAATTGGCCTCAACACTTTCACAATCTGTTAAACTGGTTTATATGTTTCATCTAACTTTTGGTACTACAATGGAATATGTGAGATAAGAGTTTGTTTGTCATAATCTCACTATTGGATAAATGGAAATAATTAATTTTTACTTATCTGAACTATCCTCCCCAACTTACCTCTTCCCAGCATAAAATATAGTCACAATATAAGTATCTCACTTATGAGCCTAAAATTAGATGGACTAAATACAGATCAAAATCGTTTACTGCCTTCTGTAATTATTATAGCAAAATGTTATTGTAATGTTTATTGGAAATAAAAGAAAAGGGAAAAAAAAAGAAAAAAGGAGCATTGAAACAGTTTTACTAAGTAACATACACTGATAATCCGATGGAGAAATTAAACATTTAATATAGCGTTTGATAATAGCAACATATGTTCAATACTTTATCTATAAAGAAAGTCATAACTAGCTGCTTTAATTTTACACATTAAATCCCAGTAATAAAATTATAAGAAGAAAAAAAAAAGAAATTAAATATCAATTATTCTTGTAGTTTTAGTTCTCTAGAGATAGATACTGTGTTGATTTTCCATGAAGGTGTGATTTACTAGAATACCCTTTTCACAAGTTTTAGAAAACATAAGATAGCTTTATGTGTTGGTAGGACTGAAAAAAGAAAAAAAGTCATATTCTTTCATTCAAAAAACATTGTTGAAAAATGGTATGTGGTTGCTTTATTAGCTACACGTCTGAAGTAATCAAAAATTAATAAAGAATGGAATATATTACATGGACATATTATATATTTTTACTTGAAAGCATTTAAGAATATTCACACTGTTATTGCAATCAGAATGTTTTAAATATCCATATTGTTATGATAGGAATGTTGAAAAGTGGTAATGAGAACACAGCATATGCCTCTTTCTCTTCCAGTAGATTAATTCCCTGCAACAATGTATTACAGCAGTATCTGGTTTTTTCCTTAAGACCAGAGCTCTGTAACAGAACCAGATATTATACAGCTAATCCTTTGTTTCAGGACCTATCCTATCTAGAATATTGAGTTGTTCATATTGTTTACATACTTGAGTATTTTCTTTTTCATTCACATTGTATAAATTTTTGCTCTGTAAATTTGAAATCACATATGTTTTTGAAAAACGTAGTATCAGTGGCCACTATTTGTTATTGCCTTCATAATAAATATCTTAGGAAATTGTCTAATAGTCTGGTATTTTTAGAATTATTTGGTTTTAAAAGTCACTGCAGTATGAGATCATAATGTATCTAAAAATGCTCCCTCTGAGTGTTTACAGCAGGTCAAACTTATACTGAGTTCCATAATGGAATGAAGTCATCGAAGATGGAAGATGAAGAAAATGGCCATGGCTACTATGTGTTTATGAAAATAATATTAGCACATGCCATAAATTCAGCTTTTTCTTTGAATTATGACAAAATACTCTAATATGAATCAGAAATATGAAGCCTACGAAGGGAAAAAAAGTCCTAATTTTTTGAAATTATTGAGGTTAGGCTAATTAATGATATCAGACTAACCCTTAAGGCAATGGCTTGTATTAGTTCAGATAGAAAATGAGCTTGAATAATTCTGCATGCATAAATTAATTCTAAGTGATATTTACCTGCTAGAAATATTGAGGTGCTTAGTTATTTAATTTTTTTTAATTGGATGATACCTGCATGTAAGGAGAGCTATGTTGCTCAATAGGTTTATCTCTCAAGGTTTATCTCTCCTTATATTCTGCTTCTGCAAGAGCTTCGCACATAGGATTGCCCTTAGAAGAATATTGTTTCAGCATGGTTGTTCAAATCATTTGAGGTTCAAATTCCTTGAATGTTATGATAATTGATTGTAAGAATGATAAAGGAGGCTATCCACTAAATATCTTGATTTTGAAACAGAAAACTCTCAGGAATACAGTGAATTATTTCTATTCTATCTCCTTCTGTATAATTTTGGCACATATCCTGTTAGCAATTCTCCCCAGCTGCCTGTTATAAGTCATTACATATAGAACAGATTTAATAAAATTGAACACTTTAAAATAATTTAAAATACTGGCTAGAGAAAAGTCTGGAGAAAAAGAGGTAAAATAAAATTGAACCAGTAATAATTTTTGTATCATCTAGTACATCTAATTTAAGTATCTTATTGAGATTCTAATTCACAAAAGATGTGCTCCTGGGCCCAGAGTTCCATTTCACCATCTGAAATTATACTTCTTGCATTGATTGATATATCAGTCTCTTGATTTGAGAAAAAAAAAAAAGAAAATCCTTAATGTAAGGCCATAACAAAAAAATTATTCTTAGTACCCTCATGTTGTACAAATCTGATGGCTAGAGCAGCAAAAGAAGTAGTACAGGTAAAACTCATTCCCTTCTTAGCCAAAATTGATCAAACCTGTGCCTTCCACAGCTGAAAAAAGTTTATAAGGTATTAGATGAGGTTAGCTGAGGCCACCTGAGGATCCCAATAACTGTTCTCTATTCCTTATACTGTCTTGCAGCTAATGTGGTTTAAAGAAAATTATGACTTGATTAAAGTATTCAAGAAAAAGCTGAAAAAGTTTTACTTTGGGGAGAAGTTTCTTCTGTTTTACTGATTTCAAGAGCACAGTTTTTTAATATGACAGGGGGTTTATGATTTTTCAGTTGAGGAATGGAGTGCAGCTTGTTAACATCAAGCTTATAATAGCTTTTTAAAGGGAGTGATGGTATGGCAGGAAAAATTAAGACTGGGGAAATATTAGCTGACAGATCTAATGGAAATGTCACAGATCTCTCTCAAAAAAAATCCATAAATTAAAATTTAAATATTTTTCTTAAATTCTGTCATGGGCAAAAGGGAACATAGGGTATATGAGTGGAGCTAAAGTTTATTGTTAAACCAAAGAATGCTTTAACACTTTAATTACCTGTATATATTATTTGTATCTATTAGCCAGCTTATCTATTTGCACAGAGAATCTTCACTAGAAAGGCTTTAAATAACTTAAAATAAAAATAAATTTTTAAAAAGCCAAAACCCAAGAGTGAGAATTTACTCTTTTCCTTTGACATTGTGTTTTGCTTCTAAATGCCTGTCTTCAAAAAACTGCCAAGAGATCTAAGGTGAGGTAGAAGGTAATTACGGAAATCATGGGTGTGACTGCCCTCCATCATCAACCTCAAAGCCCTGCTCAAGGCTTTGGGATGGCATTTCTTTTTCCCTGGCCTATTGTTGGCCTATCTGGAACCTCTGTGGGAAGGTGTTGGTGTCCTCTACCCTGTGACACCCAGTGCTGATATTCCTCCACCCCATGTCTGTCAAGCCATTGGCCCCAGCCAGTCAGAGGCAGTCCCCAAGCCAAGTCCCCGTGGGAAGCAACATGAGAAGAGGAGAGGGAAAATCCAACCATATCTGACCAGATTTAATCATTTCCAGCCAGATCTAGACAGCCCATACCACCCCTGACCCAGAGGAAGCCCTGCCCTGCACTGTTCCTGCTGGGGCTGCTGCAAGCCCACAGTGTATTTAACTCTTCACTACATTTTCTTTTATTTCCTTAATACATTCCACATCCTCTCCAAATATTAACACATTCACAAACATTGAACTGCTTAGCTGCTACCTTAATTCATGCTGTGTTTTACTGCTCTGCCTATCCTCTTACCCACATTGTTATACACCAGCTAGGCTTCAGGAATGGGAAACTGCTGAACTCAGTGACTCTCATTATTCTCTTCCCTTCTCCAGAGATCCAGTTTTTTTACTGCAGAAGACAATCAGATTGTCTAGGTCTAGTTTACTATTTACCTTTGGACTATTCCTAAAGTTTTATCCTCTATATATCCAGAAATGTGCCCCAAGGAAAATGAGGCAAAAGTTCTCCCAAGAACTGAATACAGTCTAAGAGTAGTGCCCCACTGAGGGGCTATGAGGGAGGCTACTGAGAGAAAGGAGCCAAGGTCTTCACAGGCTTGCTTAGTGGCAGGACAAGGGCATAAGTTGAAAAAAAGAGAGGTTCTGACTGAAAATAGGAGTCATGAAGGCAATCAAGGCGCTAATGTGATCTGATTAGTGGGAGATGCCTCTGACCAAATTAAGGTGCAAATGAGACCATATGCTAAAGTCAATAACCTGGGTCTAATTTAATAGTAAAGGTAAGATAGAAAGACGTAGAAAAATATGGGAGAGGGGAGAGAGAAACAGTGAGATCAAGCAGCATCCCACTGGTTCTTCTTCACCCTGGGCTTTTTGGTGGTGGGGGTCCCTGAGTTTTCTTCTGGTGGTACCACCTTTATGCAGTCCAGGTTCCAGGTATCCACAGGGCACAGATGCCATTCAAATGACTTATGGTTATATGTGAATGAGCAGTGACTTCCTTTCCCACTGCTTGCCACAGAGGGATTTTTTTTTCTGGATGTGTCAACCCAGATGCGCTAAACAGATCTTACCTCCATTAGGACTGGAATTAGA
Organism: Argya squamiceps; assembly: GCA_037834095.1. Classification (NCBI taxonomy): domain Eukaryota; kingdom Metazoa; phylum Chordata; class Aves; order Passeriformes; family Leiothrichidae; genus Argya; species Argya squamiceps. The sequence continues at coordinate 72,243,931 of JBBMKD010000001.1, read as the reverse complement.
GCCTTCCTGATGCAAATCCCTCCCTTATGTGCTTATCTCAAGTTCCCTCTGTGGTAGTTTATTTTAGCTTTAACAATGTTTTGAGATGGGCAACTGTACTCTGTAAGTCTTTATACGTGCCCACAGAGGTAGGCTTCATCCTTTGGAGTTTAAAGAATTCAACTGGACAAACACCCAGGCATCCTCAGAGCTTACCCTGCTCTGAGCAGGAGGTTGGACTGGAGACCTCTCAAGATTCCATCCAACCTGAATTTTTTTATGACAACACAATTTTAATTGCCTTTCTTTCAAATAACAGTGGTTTTTAATTTTCTCTTTCAGGGGAGAAAACTGCCAGATTATAAACAAACAGACATAAAGATAGCTATACCAAAGGTCTTTTAAACATCTTGCTGGAAATGCTTTCTGCTTTCCAGTCACAGAAAAAAAAATAGCTTTCATTCCTATAATTACAACCTGGAATTCAACCCTATGGGAACTTTTAAGTTTACTTTAGCATAAGTTTTTGTTTATTTACTTGTTTCCTTTGCATGAACTTACTATGACAGCTCAATATTTAGAGAAAACTGAAGTTCTTGTTAATAGTAAAAGTGTGTTGTATTTTTGAAGCACTTAGTGCTTTCACATAATAGATATTAGGAAAATATGAAAACTATGATACTATGGAAAAATAAATATGTTTGTTGTAATTAAAATTTTAAACTAGATCTGGTCAGATTTACTCTGACTAACAGCCAGGAATCATTCAAGTGGAAATAATGGTCTAAAGTGCAGCTCTACAAGACAATACAATTCTAAGTCATTCAAACAACAAAATGGGAGGAAGCTTAAAGCCCCAATAAACCTTTACTGCTTTCTAGTCCTCATACTCATGGGTATACATTAACCAGGAAGGCACCCCCCTGGCATAGCTCATGATTTTAGGATGGGACAGGATGCCATTCTAGTGAAATAACTAGTAGAACAAGTACTAAAAAGTAGAACAGGAGGCAGTCAGTTTTAAATAGCAGTAAAAAAATGAAAAGTGAGAAATAAACACAAAATCAAGTATATTGCATTTCAGTTAAAAGCTCAGGGAAATATTTATCCTTATGCTGGATTTTTAAAATATATATATATATATTCTGCTGTTTCTTTTTAGTCTCATTGAAACATTGCAAAAACTTGCTCAAAACAAGTGAGATGACAAATATGGGGGAAAGCCCCCAGTAAGTAGGAAATTATTTGAAGAAAATTGTTTCATTAAGGATTACATTCTGTTTTCTCTCCTTGAAACTAAAAAACCTTTTTCACTCTCTTAATAGCACTAAGAAAAACAACATTACAATATGGCATTGAAACATTAAAGTGTAAAATCTGAAGAGCTATATTCTAAATGGAAACCTCTGTCCTTAATTATCAGCATAGTGATGTAGCTTTTGACTGGTAGACTTAAAAGATTTATAGTATATTCACTGGAAATATGTCTTTTGTTGAAAATTAGAGCTATGTCTTCCTCAGTTTTAAAGGAAAGAGTAGTGTTAAAGAAATTCTGCAGTTAATTCTCAAATGTGGATTTTCCATGATCTGGAACATGATTAGAAAGTAACTATTAGAAAATTATCTAATAACTATTTTTTTTTTAATAGGCTCTTCAGGAAATTAGAATCTAAAGTTTATAGATGTTACTTACCTCTGTGGTAAAACAAAGTATGTTGTTATCAGTGTTCATGCTCTTCACTGATTAAGATACCTGAGAGAAAAATCCTGATTACCTGGTCAGGTAATATGGATTTTTAACTTCCATTAATGAACAGAAGCCCAGGAGATAAATGTGAGGAAAAATTATCTTTTTTTTCCCCCTTTTTTCTTTTTTTTTCCCCCCTAAAAACTACTTTGTTCAAATGAAAAGAAATAAAAATACACCAAATAGGGCAGTGTTCATAAAAGGCAAGAAAACATAGATATAGAAAAGAGAATGTCAGTACTAAATGATTTCATACTGGATAAAACAGATGTCACCAACTCAAGACCTCAGCTACAGCAAGAAACTGTGATGCGGTGTTCAACAACAACTGTCTAACAGTCTAGACAGCACCAATGTAAGGAAGACAGAAAGAATTAGGTTTCTGATGTTTCAGAGGAGACCAAGCTTGTCACAGGACATGACAAGTGTTCTGGGGAAGGCTGCCACAAAAAAACAAAAAAACAAAAAAACCCCAATAATAGTGTTTTCCTTATCAAGAGGAATGAGACATCAATTAATGCCATCAAGACTTTTTCCTTAGACATTAGTGGAAAAATAAATAAATAAATAAACTCTAAACAGTGCAATAGATTCTATGGGAAACTCTACAGTTTTTAAAATAAGTTAAAATTTCTCATGAATGTTGCTGTCCTTACCATGGTGCCTGGGCATGGTCTGAGTGAATTTTCATTGTCAGTTCCAGCTCTTTTTTTTTATGATTATATTTACAAGCTAGTAAATTCTACTTTTAAAGTTATTACATTTTTTATCCTATTCTTGTTCAGAAGATGATATCTGATTTTCAGCACAAATACTTTCTGATGTGTCTATTATCAACACCACTTTAAACTTGAGTAAACTATGATCTCTTAACGTCTTCCTGGAAGCCAGAATATCCATTCTTGTGACTGTTCTAATAACATGCTTATTTACTCACTGCTGTTTGAATGAGCTGTTTTGAGCACAGGTTAATGAAAAACCTGTTCTCTCCAATGCTTTGTACAATCACAATGATACTTTCCAGTTCCTATCACAGAACTTGAATCTGATGGACACTAATCAAGTGATTATCTGAGACACTATCTTACTACAATGGAATTAATGCTCATTGCGGGGTCCATTCAGGGAGCATTGTTGGCATTTCTTAAATGGATGCAGGCACCTTTCTTGTGTCTAAGTCAAAGAAAGCAATTTGTAAGCTAGAATTCAGTTCCTTCTCATCACATGGTACAAGCAGGTCATTTGCCTTTTTTATTTCCTCCTGATGAACACTCAGTAGGTAGAAGTAGTTTTGATCATCCCTGATGCAGTCTACATTTTCTCTCATTTAGACTGTCCTTCTTTAGTCAATAAAATAAGAGCAATAAAACTAACTTAAAAATAAATGTTTAGTAGTTGTAATAAACTTGTCCCTACAATGAATACAGAGGAAATCCAAACAATTTATTTCTACAACTTTCAACAGTTTTTGATAACTATATACAAATTGTGGGGGAAATCTGCAGTTCCTCCTCTTGGGAATATGTTTTTGAGTAAAATAATAATTGATATGGCAGAAACAAAATTCAGATAGCATATGTGAATAGAATACCCAAACCTGCCTATTCTGGACAGCTTGTTCACCAAAAACTAGCAAAACTAGGGAAAAGAACTATCAGTTTTAAGCAGATAAAAGCAGAATAAAAAACCAATGAGGGAATTACCTGGAGACATTTTAAACAAGGATGTCATCATACTGTGAAGAAGTTTTGACTGATCAGCTGCAGCTATCTGAGATTCTGTCCTCATGGGCAGTGCCCTGGTGCACCCTGAACCTTGTCCAGGTTGAACAGCCTAGCTGCTACCCAGCAACAGGCTGGCAGCATAGAGGCAGTCTGCAGGGACCCCAGTCTGGGAGCAAGCACATCTCCTGGGGCACTCCCTCACTGCGGGGTGTATCAACAACATGTCAGAAGCAGGAGTAGAGCACAGAAAACTGGGCCAGCATGTCTCCTGCAGGAAGGATGTGTGTGTTGTAGTCAAGAGGGCCACTGCACTCAGAGTGCTTTAATAAAAGTTCAGGGGGCTTCAAGCATCAGCACCTTGCTATCTAGAAGTCCTTCCTACCTTTTCTATGTAGCAATCCTACAGGCAGCTCCACACAGCTCTGGCTCTTTCTCCTTCTCTCTTCCTTCAGTTCCAGCTTGCTTCTCCCTGTCCCTAGCATGGCCACCTAACCCTGTCTGTCCCTCATACAGTGGCTCACCTGACCTGTCCCTCACACAACCTCCTGTCCCTTCCTCCTCACAGCACGGCCAGCAGACTCCAACTGACTCTCTACCAACTGACTCACTCTTTTATCACACCCAGCTGTGAGGGCAAGGCTGTTCCCACTCTTTGGTAATTAACACAGCTGCAATATATCAGAGGCAGGATTGCCTTTAGCACCATCTATATATGTCTTCCCACATGTATGCATAAGGGAGACCCCAAGGCTATGAAGGAGGATGAGCTTGTAGCTCTGTGCACATGTGTGTGAGGTCCTTAGAACTTCTGGGCATTAATTATGCGGTAGCAGTGTCAGGACTCTGAGGGTCACTAACAGAGCTTGTTCGTCCTGCCAAGACTTTCCTAAGATCTCCTAAACTCTATCTTCCTTTCCCTTATGGCCCTTACAGCACGCCCTCCTCAGTCTATGTGCTGAGGTCCTGCTGTCCCCCTTAGGGACACCCATGTGGTTCCCAGCATACTTTCCCTTACAGAGCATCTCCCTTCCACGTAGATGGAATTTTTAGATAGTTACTAAAATTTGTTAAGTGTCTAATACATGGTTTAGTTCTTTTATTGGTTACATTTACCTTGCATGTGTTGTTCATGGATTACTATAATGTCACTAATCAATAAACCATTATGATTCTGATTTGAACCACAAGAGATGAGTAGTTTTTCTCTGAAACAGTAGAGGAAATAAAATTCAAACTAAGCACATGGGTTTGTATTCTGTACTATTGAATTTAATCTTCTCATTATTATTCTGCACTTCAAGACTCTCTGATTAATTTTTTGGGAGGGGAAGGAAGGAGAAAGTCCATGTATGCAGTAATAATATTAGACAAGCTCTGGAGCTCTGGTATTTTTGTTTTTCTGAGCTGTAACTCTAGAATTCCATCTTTTTCAAATATTTAAATTTTAGAATTTTACAGTATTGGTGCATATGGTCTTATACTCTTAAGAGCAGATTCTTTTACGATTTTTATTATATGCATTCAATTTTTTTTTTCTGATCTATAGGACATGTTTCTTTCTTTTTTCTAAAGCTATGCTAATCTTTCAATTCTGTTAGAGTAGTCTTGATTTGTGATTTACACTCTCTTTATTAAATTGTCCAAGCATTCTTATTTCAACATCATGTGTTTGTCTCACATGAAAATGTGAGTTCTTGGCTTTATTATATCATAAAATAAACATTGAAACTGTAATGGAGAATGTTTTTGCAAGGAAACATTCTATCAATGGGTAAATTTTATTTCAAAATTGTAATGGTAAAGATAGCTAATTATATTCCATGTATTCAAGAATTTCTCATAATTAAACTAACTACCAGAGGCAAAGTGTGTGGGTTTTACTTTTAACAAGACACCAATTCAGAAGCGGTAGATTCATCCCATTAGTAAAAATACATTAGTATTCTCGTCTTTAGTAATTAATTAAAAAGCACAAGCTGAATGAATTACTTAATTCCTAAGGAACTAAAACTTGGCAAAAATATCTGCTTTTTTTTTTTTTAACCAGACAAAATAAATTAATAAAAAGCATTTTACATGGTCTTATTTAGTCTCAGAAAATAAAGGAGAATATATACTTCCTGACATTGACATGTAATTTGTCTTGGAGTAATAGTAATAATATGGAAGTTTGGCCATTTGACCACTTTCATGACCTGATCAAAAAATGGATAAATAAAGAAAATATTAATAACTTGAAATGCTTGATATCTTCTCCTTTTTCCTCCCACAGTTTTCCATGTTTTTATTCAGAGAAAACTGAGCAGAAATTCTGGATTTTTTTGTCCTAAAGAGCGATGCATTAGGTAGACTGATACTGTGAAATACCACCTCAAAGGTTACAATTTGAGATCAGTTCATCCACCTCGGGAATGAATATGTTACCTTTCTTCTTTAGGAATTATTCCTTTTTTTGCTTATTGAAGGTAAAACCCTTGTTGTTTGCAAAATTCCTGATGGTTTAGATTCCTTTTTTTTTGTTAATAGACTGTTACAAGTGGGTGTGGGGTTTAGATAAGTCCCTGCCTTTTTCCCAGGCAGCCAGCATCAGGCAGTAGCTTTACTGAGGTGGCCAGCACCCCAAAACCCACTCTTGTTCACAAGTTCTTTAATAATGACTGATTTGGTCTAGTATAGAATAAATTATTTATTTAATAGTCACAAAACTAACAGACATAAGACTTAAACTATACACTACACAGGAATAAGGACAAAAAGGAACTACTAGTAGGTGTACACAGTATGACATTAAAGGTACCATTAATTTTACGCCTGGTGAAGAAACTATATAACTTAGGATTCAATGTATCAAAATCCAGTTGTTGGTGGGGAACACATTGAGGTCCTTTCCCTCAGTTCCCAGGAAAGTAGTTCCAGAATCTGTGTCCAAACTCCGAGTGAAGTCCTGAACACTTCTCAGGGTATGTGTGTGTAGGAGACTTCTGCCTTTGTGATAATTCATGTCTCTTTTGCAGTCTTTGTAAAACAGTGTCTCTCAGTCAGGAATATTTATTTTATCTCTTCCTACATCTGGTCTCCAGAATAAGATGTTGATTCTTAGCTGGGGCCTGAGATCTGTTGGTGCCAGAAATGACCTCTTGTGCTAGGGACCAAAGAGAGGTCTGAGGCCTGACATATTTGGTCTGCAATTGTGCATGTCGACAAGATAATGTAGAAGAAGAACTTACTGTTAGTTGGTAGGACTAACCTTCAGAAATGAAACTATGTATTGGTTATCTGGTGGGATTCATCCTGTGAAAGGGGAGCAATATACAATAAATCCGTTGTTGACATGGAGGTGTGATTATGGGCTGTTGTGACCTCATCTCATGCATTGGCCCTGTGTGACGTGATGTTGAAACTTGCTACTTCTGAGGAGGAGATAAAAGTTGTGGTCCTGGGATGAAGGAGAGAGAATGACATGTTTTCATCCAGGGGACCCTGAAGGCGCACTGCCCTCCTGCCCCTCCTGCTCAGGAGCCATGCTCTATCTCCTCCCCCTGCTTGGCAGCTTCTCGAACATCCAGGGGTCGGTATGTATTTAATAGTGAACACGACAATTAAAATTGACTTGCTTTGCTATTCTGTCTTAAGATTTTTGTGCACAGGCATCCTCCCAAACACATAACAACCCTTGCTGGGTCTTTTATGTGCGTCAGCTATATGTGATAGGGAGGGTGGGGAGACATCCTGCAACTTAGACAAGGAAATTTTTCACGTGTGTTGTGAAAAATGATTGTTAGAATGTTTTATATTACAAATTACAAAAAGAAAAGGGATGAAAAAATACTAGTTTTTTAATGAATGGTGATTTTGTTCTTAATATCTACCTAATGTTCCAGACCAATAAATTTGGTTTTGAAAAAAAAAATCTATTATACATTGCAGAAACCTCAGCCTTAACACTGTAATGCAGTTTATTAGCTTCTCTAACGAAGGGGAAAGAAGACATCAGTGTATCTAGAAGCTGTATCAAACATCTTTATTTTGGATCTGAGCCCTAAATTTTCGTCTTTGGAAAATATTTGAACAGTCTGTATTGTACCAGCCAGTATTACAAGTCAATAATATATCAAGATCCTGAACTAATTTGTAGGAAAATTCATAAGGGAAACACAAAAATATCAATAAAAATAAATTCTACATGTGAAAGATCATAATGCTTCAGCTAATTAAAAAGAAATCATTTAAGCCTTGTCCTTAAAAGGAGTGAAAGGGAACTTCCTTGGGAACCTGAGAATGAAAGTAGAAAAACAAGAAAATCAAGTTAAAAAGACCAGTTGCTAACAGACCAAAGTGTGTGTGTTGTATTTAATAGAAACCTGAAGGAGAGAAAGAAGTATAGTAAGTTGGCATAAATATGTGCTTTATAAAGATTGGTAGAAAAACTGTGGTGATAGAAGAATAGATAGTAATACTCAGAGCATATGAGGGATTCCTATAAAATGAGTTTGCAGCAACCAATATCTCTTTGCTGCTTCTTCTGGATGAACGATTCTGGGGAGCTGTAAAATTATTTTACTATTATCATGTTTAAAATTTGCTTCCTTTGCTGATGTTTGTGTAACCGATTGGCTAGATTTTTACCACGTAGTTTTACTACAGCTGTATTTCTATAGCTTACACAGTACTCATTGCAATCAAATTTAGTTCCTCTCATTACACATGTGAGGTTGATTTAAAAAGGATAAAGCATTTTAAAAGATGACCTTAAGAGCTTAGGCTCAGCAGAACATTTAATATTACAGTTTAGCTCCTAAATACGACAGTGTTTCTTCCGTCTCTAATAACATTTTTATTGCATAATGTTTAGTTTTAATGATAAAATTAAGTACCATTGAGACAGAGTTAAACATGTATTTCTGAAGTTACTAGTGTGAGGAAAGAAATAGAAAATAAACATTTTACCTTAGTAGATATTACCTCTAACACTGTATATTTTAAAAGTAATACATACATTTTTTTATATCAGTTAGTCATCAGAAAAATGATAAGGTATGACAAAAAAAGAATATTTATGAGAAAAAACCCACTACAGTAATAGACCACTCATACTTTTTTCCTTCCCTTGTGTCTTTGTTAATCACAAACATTGTGAATTCCTCATGTTCCTCTTTCACATTTGTTAAAAGTCATGTTAAAAATACCCTTTCCCTTTCCACATTCACCTGTATAATTATTACCAAGAACTACAGTTAAAAATAACTGTTGCATGATTACATCTTTTTCTTTCCCAGGACATAGAACACCTTCAAATGAGTGAGTTATCTTGTAGTCCATAGACATTCATAGGAAAGTAAAAGTAGTATTTTATTAGATGTTATTAGTTCAATATACCAAACAGAATCGACATCAAACTTGTCTAGAGAAAAAAGCAACCAACAAACAAACAAAAAATTTCAACACTTTCACTCTCTGGCAACAGTAGAAGTTTTATATTTGTGAAACTTAGACTTGTCTGGAAATGTCTTGGAAAGCTAAATGCATGCATCTATATTTTGAAGTTAATGTAGCTCTGGGCTAATGTTACGTAACACTGTTTACTGGCATAAGATAGTTCTCTTAACATGGTTGGCTGCTTTTTTTTCTCATTCCATTGAATTCCTGTAAACGTCTCATGAATCCTTAAAATCTGTTGCTTAACTTAAACTGTTTTAGAGACGACATTTTTCTCTTTTTTTGCATGAAAATTCAAATTATAGAACAGAATATTATCTGTGAAAAATTTCCCATGCATTTCAAAATGTGAAAATGTTTAGCATAATTTCTAGACAAATCACAGAGAGTCATGACAGCAAAACTGTTTCAAAATCCAGTGTGTTTAGAGACCAAATCCTTATTTTTCAGTTCTTTTTTTAGGTTTATTTAGGAAAAAACTACCTATAAGGCCAAATCCTTGTTTCAGAGAATTCTCTTGTGCCAGTTCTTTTTACATTCACACACGGAGAAATAGTCCTTGAAATATTGCCTTAGGTTCTAATGAATGTAGAGAGCCAATTCAGCAACTTGGACATAGGGTTTTATACAAATATGTTTAAAATCTCTAGATACATAGGAAAAGTATAGAATCATGGCAAATTAAAAACAGATAGAATATATTTCAATTTCTCCCTGCTCCACTCCAAGAAATAAAAATCTGAATAATTTGAAGTGCACAAAAGGAAAATTCCATTAGAAAATGAGAGAATTGCAGCATGAGTACTTCTGAAGAATTTTTAATGGTATGTGTCTGGCTGTGGATTGATTCAAATTATCACTACATTTAACTATGTCCATCCATATGCATGATCCAACACTTGTGCTTACACGTATATGCACACCAGAGCTCCTCAAAAGATTGGAAGCCCTGATATAGGCATCAGGACAGGTGATGGAGAGAGGAACCCAGTCCCACAATAAATGTGTGCTTGTACCACATGGCTGTGGCACAATTGTTTATAAGGGTAACATAAAGAAACTGTTGCTTAATGACTCTCTCCTGCTTCTTGGAGTCTGTGCCAGGTGAAACGCTTGAAAAATTCACAGACCTACTCATCCTGGGTACCTGTGATATGGGATACCAAAGCAGGGAAGAGACAGGAATGCTGATCTGAAAAATGCAATTCAGTCCATTAATGGGGTTCTAAAGACTGAGCCTCATATTTCGTGAGGTTTTTCAGGGACTTTGTCTTGTCTCTGCCATTATCTTCCATCTCAAATAATTGCTGCAAATACATTAATGGAGATTGCTCTATTTACTTCTATTCAGTCTCATTTCAAACAGGGTAGGTTTCCTCTACATGGTCTAATACTGTTTGTGATAATAGTTTTTTTTAGAGCTTGTGGTGGAAAAATAAATAGATAAATAAATACATTCTATATTTTTTGTTTCATTCTTACATACTTCATTTAGACAAAGAAAAGCCTGTCAAGAAAACAATCAAAAATGAAGGTTTTTTCCTGGACATGAAATCTCATTTTAAATGCTGTGTTTCTAATGTCTCTACAGATCTTTGTGGCTTTGTTCCTCCATTCTGAAAGTTCTTTGTTAATTTTACTAAAAGTTAAAAAAGTGCTACTAGAACTTTGTGACTTAAGAGTTTTGTCTTGCCAACAGACAACAGAAAGAATATTGGGAACCTGGTAGTACTATTCATTAGAAATTTGCTGTGTCCCTCTCAGTAATGGTATGTATATATATATTCACATATATTCACTCCTCTGTGGTCTTGAAATAAATACTGTAATGTTTTTATTTTCAGTTCTTTATGAGAATATGACATAATAAAGCAATATGTAATTTGAAGAAGAAAGAACCTAATTGTATTTATTCATCCACATTTTCTGTAGCAAATGAAGATATTTAAAGAAAGTTAAAATCTTGACTTGCTTTTTCTATGTGTGTTTCTGAACATTAAATTTTCTTAAAAATTTGTGGTGATACATAAAATATAAAGATCTTTGGATTTGTTTTAGGAATCAATTCCCTTACCTCTGAACTACATCTTCCTGGTAAACATGAAATTTCAATTATATCGACAATTAATAATGCAGATAAAAATGTTCTAGGCAATAAAATTCACATTAAAATTTACTAACATGAAAAGAAAAATGTCAAGATGATGTTAATGTTAATATGAAATCCTGGTACTTTGAAAACCCTATTGAATTTACTGAATACAGCTTTTAATCAATAGGAGCATTCTGATAAGTAGATCTGATTTTATCTACTAACTTTTGCAGTATAATGAACTTAACTTGATAGAAATTGAGTTTTGACAAAATATCCCAGGTAATTGAATATCCAGTTTTCTTTGGACTCAAATGAAGTTATCAGAATTATATAAGTGAGATAATCAGAGTTTAGCCTTATCAGGTTGAGAGAGACAAGGGGTGAGAGATAGATGAGTTAGATGCACAGGTATTATTCAGAACTGGACTTTTAACACAGGTTGATTTCCACGTGTAGAAGAATTGAAAAAAAGTTAGAAAAGCAAAACAAGGCAACAACAATAAATAAAAAAAGGAGTTTAGAAGACAGATGTAGAGCTAAAAAAGCTGAAATAACTTGGATATATTCTCAAGATGTGAGCAAGTTCCATAAAGTCATGTAATTGGAAAAGGTCAGAAGGAAATCAATGAAGTTATCCAGAGGCCAGCAAAGTAAGGGGGAGAAGATATACAAATTTTTGGGTTTTTGGGTTTTTTTGTGTTTTTGGGAGGTGAGGGGAAGGGAGGGAAGTGTATTGGGAGGAAATTTGCATTACAACTAATACCTGCTGTCTTCAGTGTCTATGTAACAGTGTTAAAGGCAACATAAAGATGTTAATCTGTCTTTTCCATTATTGTTTTTCTGTTTTGGTCCTCTCTTGAAACTAGTATGACAATTCCTAAGTATACTCCCACTAACATGTTAGGTTAGCCATAGAATATCTAAGACTATGAGGTACATACTAGAAAGAAAAGAACCATACATGCAAGCAGAAAAACCAGAGCAAATGAATCCACCCCAGTTCTCCAACTGATCCTGAATATATTTTGGGTTCTTCATTGCTGCGTTTGTTCTGCAATATTTTATTTTTTTCTGCATTGTATCAAGTGCAGTTTAAGGGCTGGAGAGTGACTGTCTTAGATGACTTTACCTCTAAATTTCACGAATTAAACTACTTTAAAGTACATGGGATCAAAGTGTCATCCCTGAAGTAGCCCATTAAAAGATCCTCATCACTTAATAAATCTCCCAAGTACATAACTGATGGGATTGTTCGCATTTGAACTCAGTATAATCACTCTGACACCGAATGATTAATTCTGGTAAAATGCTCCATATAGTCCTAAATCTAATATTTATACATTTATATGTATAAACTATGCCTTCATTTCATCATATTCCCAATTTAATGTACTTAATTTGAGAGAACATTGACATCAAGGTCACACATTCACTTCTATAAATCAGGTATATTTGATACTATCTGAAGTGCAAGCATTAGGAAATGCAGTTTACACATTTAAATTAACAACAAATTGAACCTAATCAAAATTAATTATTCTATGTGGTATATTTTTTTGCTGTTGCAATAGAAAAGTACCATCTTTTTTTTAACTTCCCTGTACTTCAATTTAGTTTTTTGTCTGATGAATTAACAACTAACAGATTCCTTAGATATTTTCCTGAATAAAGAATATATTCCTCTATTGTCCTCTTGATAGTTTTACTTCCAAATACATTTTTAATAAGTATTCATACTTTTAAATGATTTCTGATGTGAGAGATCCTATTAGAACCAGAGTTTCAAAAGAGAAGTAACTGAGCTTCTAAGCATAAAAATTTTGAATTAATACTAATAATTCTAAATTAATTAGCTATATTAAGTTTTTCATGTTAAAGCTGGAATTTAAATTGATATAAATCCATAATAAATGAATCTTGCATCATATTTCTTTATTGTTGTTTAAATACACGTTGTTTTTTCTGATTTTTATTACTACTACTAACTGACAAGAGAATCAAAAGTTAATGTCCAGAAATATATTGTATATTGGACCATAAGATGTATGAAAGGGAAATAATTGTATATGCAAATGAAGAGTCACAAGCTAGATATATCTCTGCCAGATTCCAGAATGATTGCAGCCTCCACAAGAGGCAACAAGCAAAAGAAATGGTTGAGACTTGACTGAAAAAACCCCACAAACACTTCAGAATCTGCCAGGGAAGTACCATCAGTACTGGTGCTAAGCTTCAGTCATCCATCGAATCAATGCATCCTCCAGGCTCACTGACCAACACTGTAATACATTTCTCTGTTCACCAGGTTAATAGAGTCAAGATGATGATGATGTTTTTCAGCTATACTGGTAAGTACTGTGAGGCAGTGGAATAGAACTGTCTCTGCAGTTAAATTGTTGGTGCGGTGGTTCCTGGGATGATTTTAGTCCTGCACAATTTACTTGTCTTCAATAATACCCAGGTACAATGGAGCAGTTAGCAGAGACCAGAAAGAAAAATCCTAACCACATCTATTCTGTCCCAAAGGAGAATGCATTAACTGTACAATTATGGCTAAGTCATCATTTAGCATCTGAGTCAGAGGAAAGTCCCTGCACCATTTAGCTTATTAGTATCAACAAACCAGAATTTCAAAAATATATTGTCTGAGGAAAACATGGATAAAATCTACTCCTACAAACTAGTGCAGAGTCATGAAAGAAACAAAATTCCTTAAGATGTATTGCATAACCCTTTTGAGGAGCTGAAATAGAGCCCTTTCTGGTTTTTTAATTTGTGCTTTCCATTTCTTCTATGTTACTATATTTCAGCAAGGTGGAGTTAAAACATTGTTTTAAAACATCAGCTTGATAGTTGTGATGTCTCTATTTTTAACTTCGTTATGAAAGTCACATTCATTTAAAGGAATCAGTGTTTACTACTTCTATATCTTTCTCTGTGCTGACCTCTTTGAACCAGCAAATAAAACCAGAACTGCTTTTAGTTAGCTCTTTCTGATGATGTGATGTTACTTGTTACTGCTTTATAGTTATGATACACCTCCAGAGTTAGTAGCCTATCTACCACTGCAGATAGCTCTCTTTATTTTGGGGGGGAGGGGGGGAGAGAGGGATTTGGTTTGGTGTTTTCTTTCTTTTGTAGGGTGGGAGGTTATTTGTTTGTTAGTTTTGTGTTTGGTTTTGTTTGGTTTTGCTTGTTGGGGATTTTTTTGCACCTGGCATTTCTTTTCCCAGTAATTTTTTTTATTCCTGTGTGGAGCCAACTTGATAGGTAGATCAGCTCTTGGGAGTAAAAGAGAGAATACAATTTAAGGAATGCTATGGACAGAAGCATAAGAGGAGTGGAATAGAGGCTTACACAGTTGACAGGAATGAAAGTATTTCCTTGTATTTGCAAAACTAGTGAAAAGAGAGGTACAAATAAGACTCGAGAAGAAAATGGCTTTATGATATTTCAAGATTTCTTATTCTTGTGACTACATATTATGGCAATTAGTGACTAAGAAAGATCTAGGTAAGCATTAGTGTTTTGACATTATTTCCACAATGTGTGATTTTTTCCACTAAACACCTTAAACTGAAAATCAGACTTAGTCCTACCATGCAAAATAATCTTGTCAGACACTGTATTTTATTTGTCATCTTACTTCCTGTGCCATTCTCCCTTCCTTCTCCTTATATTTTATGGCATATTATATAGTCACACCACACCAAATCAAGCAGTATTTATGCTAAATATCTTACTTATAGACTATGAAGCAACCTTGTGATTTTTGTAAGTGAAAATGTTGATTATGATGATAAATGTTGCAAATATTTAAAATACTGTTTTATGTTGTGCCTTGCTTTTTATGGCAGCTGAAATTTGTTCCTCTTCAGAAGTTTTATGGAAGTTATTAAATAGGTCTATTTAATAATTAGAATGCATCCATTTTGATCAGTGGCATAAGGAAATCTTCTGTTCCAGGGTACAAAAGATAAACACGGATTTATTTCTTCACCTAGAGACCTAAATATGTTTCCTGGATTACTGGTAAAATAATAAACTGGAATAATGTTTTTTCTTTTTGAAGTGTCATATTCTCTTTCTAACTGCAACATGATAATCTTCAAATTATAAAAGAATTACCAAAATCATGTTGGAAAAAGCATTTGAAAATCAATCCCATGTTATTTCTGATTTCACAGAACTATTATGTTTAATGTATTCCACAGTGACATTCTTTTAGCACTACTTTTATGTCCAGAAAATCTTTAACTGTCTCAACAGCATCCTAGAATACTTATAGATGTATGTGGGGATAGTCAGAGAACTCAAAACTGGGAATCAGCTATCATTAATAAATTAAAACACTGAAGTTATAGGATCTCACTAATCACCCAGGTCCTACTTATGAACTCATTATTGTTCAGGGGACTAAAGTTTAAAATATATATATTCATTTAGCTGCAAGTAAGGAATTTTTATTTCAGCTGTACCAACAATTCTATTTTCTTCATAAGCCTGATATAAAGGTTGTGATACTGAAATGCTTCTATATTTTGTCATGACATGATAATTTAGGGCTATTTGTATACGTAACAAAACCCCCAAAATGCCTGAACAGGGGTTAGTATAACTCTGCCTGCCTTTCCCATTCCTCCACAACTCAAAATGGAATATGAGAAGTGGAATACGAAATTGCTGAAGATAACAGAAATATAGAAGCCACAGATAATCAGGCATTTGTTGCTTACATTGAGAAATTCACATTGCAATATGAAAGGGTATTTTTCAGAAAATATCTATATTTTTATTTAACTGAGCTTTAGAAGTCTAATACAGTATCTTTTCTTTCCCACTTGTGACCCATCTGTTACATGTTCAACTCAGAGTAGTTAAATGGTGAGGAGAGGACAGAGTTGCAAAGGCAAGGCATGATTTTGAAAAGGAGTGTATGATCAGTTATGATAAAAAGAGCAGAGTTCAAGTATGGAGCAAAGGCCCTGAGACTTGACATGGAGAGGTCATTGTAGGCCTTGATGTTAGCATGTCCTTGGTGCACAATAAGTCAAATTAGAGAGGATCTGTGTTGGATTAAGAGGAAAGGAACTTGAGGCAGTTGCTATAATCTATGATTTCAAGGAGTTCACCGATCAAGGGAAGAAGTGATACAGAAAAGAAAGGGGGAATGGAAGGGTTGACTTTCAGAAGCTGCTGGATATTACAGTATGACTATATTGTTAGAAGAAGAAACATGAGAAAGGGCAGCAGGGCTCAAGAAGTCATGGTGTTGATGTGGGAAGAAATGGAGTCACAGGCAGGAGCAAGGGCCAAAAGATGGAAGGAGGATATAAGTGGAGAGGTCATGTTGGATCTCGTAGATCTTTGCTAGAAACTACAGAGGTAATATAGATAAAAGGAAGAATCAATTCTTTTATCTGCCATAACAAAAACTGTCCCACCTCCTCGTTTGGGCTGCATGCTAGCAAAGATTAAACATCAAAAAGAATGGCATTTGATTCACATCCTGTTAATAGCCAGACTCTATGTAAATGTTATAGTATGATAAAAATAAGCTAAATCTTGCGAAAAAAAAAAATACCCTATAATCCAACAAAGCAGACCCATCTTTTCTGTAGTATTTGAATGCATTTATGTTGGGAGATGGAGGTGGAGAAAAAAGGACCAACAAAGAAAGCAAAAAACATAAGATTTCCATTCTAACTGAAGAAAATATGTCGTGATATTACAAATGTTACAATGTTTCATCAAGATAAGAGTAGATTAATTTTCAAGTGTCCCTATAGTTACACAAAAGCTCATTTCTCCAGATAAATTCTTGTAAATAATATATTTCACTGATTCCTGTCAGAAGGTAGAAACAAATGGGGAAACTAACGGTTAAAGCCAACACTTATAGCAATTCAAGTATAGTGTGAATATTGATTCTGAAGAGTGTTAGCTGGGCAAATAGTTCCAGAGAGTTCTAGATATTCAAGTGCTGGTTCTTTTTCATTCAAAATAGCACAGCTCTTCTCAAGCTAAATAGTATGACCAAACCCTTAGAGTCTCTGAAGTGCACAAAAGCTCACAGAATTTAAAGTAGTGTATACCCCATTCTGACACAAATCTGTACTATGGGAATATTATAAGAAATTAAATTTCTTTTTAGCACAGTGTGTACACTTATAATGATAATGAATTTTATGATACCCATCAGAAAATATTTCTAAAGACTTTACTGTTTTTTATTCTCCACCAGAGTGCAGTTTATTGTGATCTCCAACATTTTTGTAAATTATTTGACAGAAATAAATTCCCTAGCATATATTAAATAGTTTCATGAAAATATGAAAATTTTACATTAAACAGAAATGTGGAAGGAATTAAATTCAAATAATACAGAATCATGTTAACTCATATTTTATTAGATGATGGTGTAAATATTTGCATCTGTAGTGATTGAATGTAGCATTAGAATACTTGTTTTATCTATCTGATTTCTTTAGCCTATGGAGATTTTGCTGCA
Organism: Argya squamiceps; assembly: GCA_037834095.1. Classification (NCBI taxonomy): domain Eukaryota; kingdom Metazoa; phylum Chordata; class Aves; order Passeriformes; family Leiothrichidae; genus Argya; species Argya squamiceps. The sequence goes on along the minus strand of JBBMKD010000001.1, from coordinate 72,226,439 downwards.
GCAGTTCTGCTAAATAATAATCTCAATTTACACAATAAATAGATAACTACTTTCAGTATTCTCTCACTGAAGCAGCAATACCACTCCTCATAATAACTTCACATTTACCATGCCTATAGCACAGAATGATTAAGTGCTGCATTTTGCAATATTGAAGGTGACAAATCACCAGTCTGTGGAAAGTAATGTTTAAATACCACATTTTGTAAAGAATAGTGCTAATGCATAACCATATGCATGCATCAAAATAAGTGCAACAAATAGATTTATTTTGGTGCAAGTTGTGAAATTATATATAAATTTTCTCAATTTAAAAAAATATATATAATTCAATTGTTGCTGTCAGGATCCTCCTTGATATCTCTCTTTAGAGGTAATTTTGAGGGTAGGAGTAGATAAACATGAAAGAAGTGTTAGAATCCAAACTTAAGGGTACCAGAGTTGTTTTGATGAATTGCATGCATTGTCACTTCAAAAAAGACCAAATTCTTCAAAAAGAGAAAACAAAAATCAATCCATGTCAGATTTTCAGAGAAACCAGGACAAATGAAGAAGCAAGACAATTCTCTTCTTCACACTTTCTCTGAGGCACAGTAAGCTTTGTAAACCTGACTGTAACAATCCTCTGTAACTGAGCTTCCCCAGGTGTGCTGAGCTTCCCTACGTGCAGTAGAAGCTGAAGTGGTGTATTAAGAAATCATATGCTTGATTATCTATTACACACTTTCATACAAACCTATGGCTTCAGGAAAGTTGATGAATGAGGAACGTGAGATAAACTTTTGATCTCACTATTGCAGTTTTAAAGCAACCCATTTGGGAGTCCTACAATTGCAATAAATCAATATTTCTGGCAACCTGCTGATTCCTCTCGAAGTGGATGACTAACGGAGGAACATTAATGAATGAGACTACTTGCAGATGTTTTCTGGAATAGAAGTTCTCTTTCAAAGGTGACTGTTTTTTCAGAAACATCCTACATTTTTTCTGAAAGCCGGGAGGATTAGGATCAAAGCTGGTTAAAGGCATGGGGTTTAGATTTCCTGTTTCTGGTATCACCATGACAATTGAAAGAGTAGATCTCTACTACAAAATCTTTGTGGACAAGAGAACCTATGTTAAACCTTTGATGCCCCAAATAAAATCTTCCAAATATTTTCAATTGTCATATCATTACTTTCCAATGAAAATTAAGGTCTTGATACAGACAGCATAAGCCTATCAACACTAGACTTGCTTAATGCCTTTCACATTTTTTTTAAGACCTGAGAAAAAATCCACTCTCTTACATCAACAATTCATATGTTTAAGCCACTGCTCTAAAGTTAACAGTAACCCTCAGCTTTGCCTCATAGGGCTCACTTTGCCTTATGCTTTTTTGTCCTGCTGATCATGCTCTATATTTTCCTGAGCCATCTGAGATTAGGCTCTATCATTCCTCAAACACTGGGCCTATATGAGGTTGAATAGAATGAAACAATTCACTGTCATAAATCCAGCTTGCCAAGAGGATTTTGGCCTTTTTGAGGAATATTCTTTCTGAGGTTAGTTATACCCACACATTCTGGCTTGTATCAGAAACAGTGTGGCTACCAGGCCTAGGAAAGGGAATGTTTCCCTGTGCTCGGCAGGTCATACCTCAGGCACTGTGTCCAGTTTTGGGCCCCTCAATTCAGGAAATGCATGAGGTACTGGGGCATGTCTACAGAAGTGCATAGAGTCCAGAGCACACGGCCTGTGAGGAGCAGCTGAAGGAGCTGGTGTTGTTTTCCTGGAGAAAAGGAGTCTGAGTGGGAACCTTATTGCTTTCCATAACTGCCTGAAAGGAGATTGTAGCCAGGTGGGGTTTGAGCTCTTCCTTTAGGCAACCAGCAAGAGGACAAGAGGGTATAGGGTTATCTGTGCCAGGAGAGGTTTAACCTGGACATTAGGAAGAATTTCTTCACAGAAAAGGTAATTAGAGATATTGCAATGGGCTGCCCTGGGATGTGGTGGAGTCATGGTCCCTGGAGGTGTTTAAGGAAGGACTGAATGCGGCACTCAGTGCCCTGGTCTGGTTGACAAGGTGGTGTTTGGTCATAAGTTGGATTCCATGATCTCAGAGATTTTTTCCAACCTAATTGAGTCTGTGATTCCTTTTCAAGTTCAACATTGGGTTCTTATTACTTTATAAATCCTCACAAGTTTCAGCAACAGGTCGTATCTTCTTTCTCACGCAGGGAAGACAGTTGAAACTCCAATGACTAAAGGAATTGTTAGTTTAATATTTAAGGAAGATTAATAAAATTTGCAGTGTCTCTCTCTTTCCACTTGGCTACAGATTCTGAGGATGGAAATATTACATTCTAATTATGGTAATCTAAGAAGTAAATCTCTAGTGAGGTATTCTTGACAAACCATCTAGTGACCCATGGGCAGTTGTGTTTTGCAAGTGCTAGGCTAAAATCCTCTTATGGCATAGGAAAGGGTGTCTGCAGATTCCCTAGTATCCAGTTTGAGTGTCATTCCATGATAAATGAATCATACCATGAATTCTTTTCTACTATGTTTTATACTGTAAAAAATATAGGTTCTCTCAATTGCATCATTTCATTAAGTTGAGAAAACGATGACCAGGGAAATAAGTAGCCTCAGATATACCATTAAGAGTAGAAATGTGAGATAGAAAATCAAGGACAAGTAAAGGAAATGCTAGAAGCATATGATAACCTGGTAGAATAAAATACATAATAAAATTCAAATAATGTGGGGAAAGCGAGACTAAAAGGGTCAAAGGCAAACAAAAGGATTTAATTTAAATTATTTAATAATGAAAAAACAAAGATAAAAATAGTTCAGCTTTGGGGTCCTCACTACAAGAAAGATATTGCTTGGATATGCAGGACTGTGTCCAGAGAACAGCAACAAAGCTGTAAAGGGTCTGGAGTACAAGTCCAGGATCATCATTCTTTTTACATTCCTAAATTTATACGATTAATTATGAAACACTTACTCTATTTTCCTTTCTCTGAGTTTATTTGGCTTATAGTTAATCATTCCCTCTGATATATGCTCAGTTACCTAAAGTCATGGATCTTTCATCATCTCTTCCTTCTGATGTGCAACCGTGAGCTGTATGTGTAATTGAAATATAATAAATGACTGACTGTTGCCTTTCACTTTGTCATTTCATTATGTTGCTGAAGATGTGCTTATGTCCTAAATCATGATTCATTGCACTACTGCCTCAATTTATTTATATGAGTTATATTATGTATATATATTTTTTTAAATAAACATGACTCATTTCCTGAAGAAACCAGTGAGGAAATATAAGTCTGCAGGCATGGAGATTGTTCATATTTCCTTCTACTAAGATGAGGTTTAACGGCTTTGAAGACCTGTTAGAACTCCAAAAGAATACTTATTTTTTTAAACTTTTTTTTTTTAGATTTTATTTTCTCTTCCCTTCATGTTTATATGCCATTTCCAAGAAAAGTGTATCCTACCATCCTTGATAAGATGCCACTAATGTATAAAAAAAGATTCCATACTTTGCTTTAAATCTTTCTTTCTAGTAATAGTCAAACACAGCCTTTTTTGCCTAATGCCACTGCGTCCTTGTCTTGTATTGAGTCCTTGTCTGGTGTAATAATTATGAAATTAATTGCTGGGCACAATTACACAGTCATAGATCTAACCACAGATTTGACAAGAAAATTGGAAATATTGCTGAAAATTCACTCTAGTCCCTAGTGTAAAAGTAACACTTGGTGTTTTCATTTCTGGGTTTTTTTTTCCCAACAATAATTTGGGCAATGTGCTTGTGTTCACAGAGCAGGAATAAGCAACTTGGCAACTATTATACTTGTTTTAATTGTAAGTGGAAAATATTTAAAATAAAGCTTCCTAATTGTAAGTGAAGGGGAAAAAAAGAAGAATAACTTTGAAAAACACACACTGCCTTAGATTATTCAAGTTAGGCATTTCAAATGAAGATGAAATTTCATCTTTCTGCAACAGATACCTTCAAGTGTATTATTTTCATGGTGAATTCTATGAGGTAAATATAACTGAAATGAATCTCAGGCACTATCAGATACTCTTGGAAGTATTTTGGGAATCTTGCATTTTGAAAAACACGAAGCAGAGAGAAAGTGTGTTTGGCTTACCTTGACTTATCTTGATCTGTAAATACAATAGGCTGTCTTCTTTCACTACACTATGTAGAATGATTAAAAGTTAATCATAGTGTGTCACAGGAGCCAAACCAGCTTATTCTGAGATTTTTTACTCAACACGGTCATAATATCAAAAATAAGCAATGCTTTTTAAACAGCTTTGGAATGGTCTTACTTTCTTTTGAATTATTTTTCTTGTTATATTTTTCTTCTTTCTTCTTATTATTTTTCTTCCATATACCAATTTGCTCCCTTCTCTGTACTAACAATTTGTTAGCAAAGGATAAATTTTGCTTTCTCTTCTAATCTGTAATAAAAAAGCCACATCCTAACTAAAAAATTGATTTGAATATATTGTGAATTCTTGCTTAATATTCAGTATCTAAAATGCAAAATGACAGATTTAAATGATTTGATTAATAATTAAACTATGAATTAAAAATTGCATACAAGTTTATTATAATAACATTATTGCTCTAGTTAGTGTTTGATTCTATGCAGTTAACCTTAGCATGTTTTTTATAACTTACCTCTATACATAAAATTTTTCAAGTTTCACCTTTAAACTAAGCGAAATCTAACATAAAAATCCTAAATGGTCCTTCTAATGGAATGTCCAACAGGGAGGGTGAGGGGAAAGTCAGTCAGGGATAGTTTGGTTCACTGTGTAAAGTTAAACAAAAAAGACAAAAAAAAGAGGTGAACAACAGATTTAATGACTTTGTTTGAATGTATGTATTTGAATACATTGTTTAAAATGTATCTCTTACCCTTTAAATGCTTTCATGGAGTGGAAATTAAAACTATCAAGTCAAATGTTTATTCTCCCCACTTAATTAAAATGTTTATCTGTCTAATTAATAAGGAGAGTGTAATAATTATGTGCAATATATGTCAAAATCATAGCTATTATTATTTATCAAGTGGAAAAGACCTATGCACTATTTATTTGTTGTGCTTAATACTTCTTTGCTTTTTATTCCCAGAAGATCACCTCTGAGATCAGTTAGGCATTTGGAACTGTGTGCCATGCATTCAAGCATGCAAAGAATAATAGGCTTGATGCCACATCATGTGTTTTCCTAGTGTTCAATTATGTGGCACAAACCAACTTGTTATTACATAGTAAAAAAAAAGGAAAACAAATGAAAAACAAACCACCAATGAAGATGGGTTTGAAGTTTATTTAAAGCTTTCATAGTATGCTGAAAAAAAATACAGTAATGATTTAATGATTACAGGAAAAAAAAAGAAACATCTTTACAAATAATGGTGCATTATTTAGAAAGTATAAATAAATAAAATTTTTTGTGTGTGTGAGAAATAAATGTGTTTGTTTGAGTAACGAATGAAAAAGTAAGGGATAGACTGAACCATAGAGCTTTGTATGACATGGAGTTTTGCTGGTTATTTTGTAGTGGGCCTGTTCACCACTTTATAGATGAAAGTCATGTGTCAAAAAAGGACACAAGGTCTATCAATTAAAAGAAAATCTGGTTCCTATTACGGTATTTTAAAATTATATTTGGCATAAGCAGAGATAGTGCATGCTTGTAGGAGTAGAATTGATTGTCATCAGCATTGGGCTTTAGCAAAAGCCTTTTGAGAGGTCAGAAAAGCATAATATTCTCCAGTTTTGTGAACAAGGAAACTAAGGATTAACTGTAACAGTTGTAATAACTATTTTTTTAAGTATTATAAATATTTAAATATATAATTCTACAGTGTTTTTACTGTATAAATAGATACTGAAATATATTATAAATATATAGATATAGAAAAATAAAATTATGTACATGTACATAATATAAAAATGCTTTGGATAAACATATACAAAATCAATCCTCTAGAGAAATATCTACAGTCAGGTTTTCTCACATTTTCTCTATAAAAGTAGTCGCCCATTTAAACAATGCACTTAGTTTCCTGAATTCTAAATCCTTAAAGTATAAATTACTGCATGAATATTAATAAATAATAGTAGTAAATTATAGTAGCATTTCCTCTTTTCACTTGTTAAAACAAAATATTTCAGGTATTTAATTTATATGACTTGTAATTTTACCAATATTATTGCTGTTTTCTTAAAATTATGGGTTGGTTGTATACTGGAGAAAAACTGATTCAATTCACAATTTTTCCTTAGCAGTGGTTAAAAAGACTCCAATTCTCTTACCCTTCAGAAAGAATACAATAGCCAGTTGTTGGATTGCTGAGTTCTTAGGAAAGTGTTTTAAACTTTGTTGTACCCATTACTATTGTCAAAAAGATTCAATCTGAATATGGGACATTGAACACATTTACATTATCTATTAATTTTTTTTCTGTTATTGTCTTGCAGACTGCCCAAACTAGCGTTTTCTTACAGTCTACTGTTGGTATTATCATCAGTTTAATAATTTTCTCACAATCCATTCAATTTTATTGGCAGATAGAAATACAGTTTTTCTCTCTTTTCAGTTTTGAGGAATGCATTTTCACAGGGCCTCTATGTATAAAACTCTAGTTCCAAAGTCAGGGAATAATAAAATCCTGTAAAAAGTTTTTTACTTATTTGGTATCATTTTTGTGCTGCTCCAAAGTCCAATGGCTGGATATATTTAGTTTACTCCTAAAAACCAAACCAAACAAAAAAAAAAAAAGAGCAACATAAAAAAGTCAAACATCTCTCTCCACATCAGTCTGGGAGTGGGATTAATCTACGCTAATTTCAGTAATAAGTAAGTTCAGTATGTATTCCTCGGTAAATACTAATCATCCCTCAACAGACAATGGCATCACACACCAGAGGTACAAAATACACACAGGATTAATAACTTGCGGCAAACTTTTCCCTTCTGCACTGGCTTTACAGATATCCTGGAGCTGCCTGAATATCTGTGTCCAGTATCATTTGACGTACATGAAGGTGTTACAGATTTCTGCAGAAGATCATTAGATATGTTAGCAGAGGACTTTTGCTTTGGTGGCCAAGGTAAAGCAAGGGGCTTCTGGAAACCAAATGATGTACCCTATCATAACAAAAATTACACTGTATAAACTTGGTGTATGTCACTGAATCCTTTGATTAGATTTAATTGGATGTACTTAAGACCTAGACGTCATTGCTGAAATCTGGTGGGATGAATTCCATAACTGGAGTGTGGCTATCCATGTCTACAGACTGTTTAGAAGGGACAGGGGAAGAAGGAGGGGAGGAGGGGTTGTCCTCTACACCAGGAGTTGGATAGAGTATGAAGAGACCTGAAGGTAGTATGTGATTTTATTGCAGAGTCCTAAATGCAGACGTTCCTCTGGAAAGCAGTGCCACCCTGATCTTCAAAATAGCTAACATAAATCAAGATATATCTACCCTTATCTTTAAAGCCATCATTTGCACACAGAATATGCAAAGTGTTTTGTTACAGATGATTAAGTAGGACTGATAGTGGAAGTAAAATGCTATGTATTACAGTCATTACCACTGCATTACCTGTGATGGCTAGCATTAGCAGAATTGTAGTTTGTTAAGACCTACAATATCTCTCTCTAATGTATATTATAAAGTTCTCTTTCAGAGTTCCTGGAAATGGTAGAGAATTTCTCAGAACTTCTGTTTTTAAGAACATCAGAAGCATTTTTACCTAGAGTTTTAGACTAAGTAATTAAAGGTTAGAATAAAAAAATTAACGATGAAACATGAAATATAGTAGAAAGATGAAAAGAGAACGCAAAGCTCAGTCACATCTCTTCTATTAATTTAGGGTTAGAAGGGTAATTTTCCCTTGATTAAAAAAATAGTCAATATATGAATTAAAAAAAAATAGAAAGAAAGAAAATAGAACAGAGGTATGGACATTATCTGTCTGTTACAGGAAAGTATATTTTCTATTCCTCTACAAATAGAAAACTCTTGCTTCTATATTTTCATGACTGATTTCTGTTACAAATATGCATCTGCATGAAACGTTCCTTTTTATATTTTTAACAGAAGCTACTTTCAAAAACAATAAGTCTAATAAAAAATAACAACATAATTTTCTTAGCACTCCATAATATACTCCTGTATTGTTCATGCCTCTAAATAAAAAAGGCAGGTTAGCAATGACAATTTAAAATTACAGTTTGTTTCCAATTTTGCTTTCATATTTACTCAGTGGTGAAGAGATTTTCCCTCTTATTTTCTCTGCCATGACAGGCCAGGGGTCTGTTGTCAGATAAAGCAACAACGAGAATAATGCTGACTGACAGAAAACACTGTGGCAGCCTAAGAAAATTAAAATTATGCTTTACAGTTAAATACCAGAAGAAAAAAAAAATCCTAAATCACTACACTGGATTTTTGGTCTACAGGCCAGTTGTAATTCACAGAAAAACGATGTTAAAATCTGAAAGGTTGTTCATAATTATAAGTAACCCACAATAAGAAAACAAATAACAATTTTAAAAAATTAAACACATTTTTAGTATGTTTTCCCTGAAATTCTCTCTTTCTTCTTCAACAGAAAAGTCTAAAATGCATTGTGTCACCACACAGCTAGACAGTCTCTAACTAGAACACCTCTTCCCAGTTTTTATTTAATAGCCTGAAGTGCGTCCTCAAAATGATGTTTCATAAAAGGCACAGAGTTATTTCAAATTCTCTTGCACCACTTGAAAATAATTTACAAAAATATTTTCCTGTGAAAAAATGGTTTAGGGTTAGTCTATATTAGGGTAAGCCTAAATTTGCTTTTTACTATATAATAGCCCCAAGATTTGGTCCAAAATAGTGTTATTAATTTCTTCATAAAAGTTTAGCATGAGTACATTTATGTTATGATCAGATACTTTGCATAAACAGAAGGGGGAAAAAACCCAACTAATCAAAACCCCATAATGTTTATAAGATATTAAGCATTAAAGGTAACACCTTGGTTCAACGGTTATTTGTCAGGAATAATTACTATATTTTTAATGTGCTCAAATGCATGTTCTGTACACTCATTCTTGGAAGTATGACTGAAGTAATTTTTTTTCAGAAAAATCTTAGAGTATGTAACATATAAAAATAATAGCTAGATAGTAATGAAAATTGGAAGGCTGAAATTAACTTTGTGGTTGCTGGCATCTGCAATAGACCTGTTTCATAGATGTGCCTCAAAGGGCTGGCTGAAGAAACCAAATGTAAACATTTATTGGTAATGCACTAACAATCTGTAAATATGTGCATGTTCTGAAGGAATAATCCAATTTTTACGGGGGGGGGCACCTTAAGAGTTTCCATGTCAATATTTTACATCCAGTGCAGAAAACAGTGTAACCTGATAAGATTCACTGAAAAGACAACTAAAAGAAGCAGTGCCTTTGAAGACCTATAATCTAGGCCTCAGTCTGCTCAATTTATAGAACATCTCTCTTGTCTGACTTGATCTGGTATCTTCAGAATAGAAAGAATATTTGTGTTGAAAATGAGTGGTTTGCCTGCATAAAAAAATACCATAAAAGATATTGTCAAAAGGAGGTTTAATATGAACTTGTGGAAATACAACTTTACATAGTTCCATTTCAAGGTTCACTCTACTTATTACACACATTAAAGATAAAAAGGAAGATCAATTTAGAAGCAATTTTGAATGATTTACACAAAAATCAGGAATGCAAAAAGGGGTAAAGGTGCAAAGTATACAGATGCAAAGATAAGGGTGCAAAAGTGTTTAGCAGTACTTGATCATTGAGTACTTTGATGCTTACAAAGCAATTTGTTAGGGTTTACTACAATTATAAAAATTACTTACCTGTAGATTTGAAATAGTGACTTTCATACCATAATCAATTCACATAGGTAAAATGATGTGTGCACCTCTTTCTCTGTGTGCAAAGGAACGTATCAAAAATTCCTCTCAAGTTCAGTGAAATACATTAAATCCTTTTAGGTTTCCCATGAGCACCTCAAGGAGTATGGAGATATGTGTGTGTGGGGAGAGATATCAGCCCTGATGATAGACTTCATCATCAGCAATGATGAGTATTTTTGAGTATTGCAAACTTAAAGGTTTGCCAGCTCTGAGAGATGTCAAATTCAGAGGACTGTTCTGGCATAGCCTGCTGCAGTCATGAGAGCTATGAGAGCCTCACTTAGAATCACTGTTTATAGGGTTGTAAGATGATTGACTTCAGTTATCACCAAGTTTCCAGCCTAGCCATAATCCAAGTTGCTAACTATTGGGCTTTTTCCCTCAAGTGAAGCAACAATGGTGTCATTTCACTGGGGCTACAATTCACAGTGGCGCATCTGCACCTGGCTGCAATTTGGGTACGTGGTTTGCAAAGGCTTCAAAGGATGTTTGCCTATCCTTTTCTTCCCACCTTGGTCAGACAGCTGATGTTTCTGGTTTTTCCCATCTGTACCATGCAAGAGTTCCTCATGCGATCAAGGGAGCTCTTTGTGGCTCAAATAGTGCAGTCAAGGGATGCTTTACCACTCAGCTGGCTTGGTCAAGCCTTAGCAGAAGTTTATGAGGTCACAAAACAGGGACAGTGATGGCAGTCAGAGAGGGGTATACCTGTTTAAATCATTAAATAAAGGATGCTCATCACTATTGCCTTTATTACAATCAAGAGTGATTAAACTCTTAAGAGGAGCCCAAAATTAAACACTTAAAACAGATGTATCTAAAACATTTTTAATTTTGTATGACTATTTTTGTAGATTACTTTACAGATTCCTTAAGGATCAATGGTGGTCTTTTGTATTTTCTTGATTTGTCTTTATTTAATTTATAACTTACTTCTACCCTAAATTTAAGCAATGTTTTTCTGATAATTGAAAACAATGTTTAAAGGATTTCTAAATTTTCACTTGAAACTCAAACAGACCACACAACTTTTAAAACTGAAAAGACTACACTACCTGACTTCCTATCTATATTCATACTTTAATGGTGTCAAAGACTAAATGGCATGTATCTGCTAATGTTTGGACTTGTTAGACCCAAAAATCCATGTAGTTCAGACACTTTAAAACTTGTGTAACTATGAAGAGGAGATTCTGACTATCTTTCCAGAAAAAACAAAATCAATCTTCCGACAACTTGTCAGATAGATAATCAGATCGCCCTAAAATAAAGGTTATGGCTATCTTTAGCTAGTCTAGAAGTTCCCCAGGCACTGCTGAGCGTGAACGAGGCAAACATAGATAATTTGGCCAGCTGATGTATAGCAGGGTGTCCTGGTCTCTGGTGCTCACTGTAGAGATATGAATTCTCCATCAGTCTTGCAACATCAGTTCTGGCAGCACTGCATGGATATTACAGCTCATCTGAGAAATCTTACATAATATCAGGTATACACATTTAGGCATATGAACCAAGTGTTCTTATCTTGGTTATGTGGCCATAAATTCTAAGGGGGACTTGAATATCAAGTTTAGGCATTATGGTTTTAGACATCACTATCTTCATGAAAGGTAGAGGCACTTTTTTTGGATGGACTGGTTGAGCTGGAGGAAAATAAAATGTTTAAATCAACATTTAAATAAAATGTTTAAATTGGATAGATTTTCTGATTACTCCTATCTGTCACTAGTAAGTCATAAGGTGACTGCTTTTCTTCCTACTTTAGCAAAATAAGACTTATTCAGAATTCAAAACAGTCTTAGATTTTCAGCCTCAGATCCAAGCATGTAACACCTTTGATTAATTTCAGACATTCATCAGCTATCTTAAGCCGAATTTTGGATATATTTGTCTCAAAGAAAACACCCCCAGCCTTCCTAAAAAAAAAAAACAGAAAAAAGAAGGCAAAACAAAAATTACCCCAAACAACCCAACGTTATTTTTTTAAAGAATAAACTCCAAATTCATCACTAATTCTGTAGGTCATCTTTGTGATGGAAAGAAAATAAATTTTTTGAAAGTAAAATAAAATAATTAAAAATTTAAAAGATTTCTGGAATGTTGGACACCCTGAAATAAGCACTTCAGTAAGCAAAGAATTAATAGTTTTTCTTCTTTTTCTTTTCTTTTTTTTCTTTTCTTTTTTTTTCCTTACCAACCGTTCAGCTATTGTGAAAAAGCTCTTGTTTTTTTTCCCTACTATCTCAGTTAATGTAGTCTTGTTAATTTATTTTTGGCAAATAAGAAAAGATAGAGAGGATGTCCCAAGAAACATAGAAGATAAAAATATAAAACTTTATAAATGCAATGCCATGTTGATATATTTAATTGTCTACATGCTATGCATCTAAGTAAATTAATTAGTGCAATTAAAATAATTTGTTAATAAAAGTAAGAAACAAGACAAAAGGCACTAACAAAAAAACCCCACCAAACCCCAAATATTGTTTGACATCATCCCTATGCCCCCTTAAAAAAAAATAAAATTAAATGCATGCAGAATACCAAAAATCCTAGAAATCCTTCCCAAGTAATGCACAGGTAACATTTGCCATAATTGGTATGAACTCATGGTGCTTCAGATAACACATGATAATTCTTTATGAAGTCATAAAATCATTTCTGTCATTTATATCTCTATTCTCCTCAGTGGAAGGGTCTTATAAATGAAAAATTTTCTATCATGCCCTATTTTAATGAAGATCAGTATTTCTTAAATCCCTTAATAGTATAGCAAATAGTATAACAAAAAGAATTGAAGATATAAGAAGCAGGATAAACAACATACCAGTGAGAATAAAACAAATGGTAACTATATGAAATCAAAAGGCTTACTATTAATAATATTTTGTTAGTCTGAATAATAATATGCTAACATATTAATAAGACTAGGAAAACAAATCCTGAAAAATCTTATTAAATTAAATTGGATAATTTTTAAATTCAGGACTATATGAGTAAGATCCACTTATCAGACAGAAAATTATTATGCAGTTCTTCAGTGAATAAATATTTGGTTTTCCACAGATATATCTTTCCATCTAAGGAAAATTATAGCAGTCTTTTACTGTACTCCAGAAATTTTACAAGCCTGCCATTTTAGAAATTGTAAAAAATCTATAATAAAAAAAAACTGAAGAGTACTGGAACATCAGTATTTTATTAACTGTATTAACTAGAGGAGAAATATTGGAAAATTTGGAGTATTTACTGACTCATATCAACTAGCTACTTCCTGATTAAAAATGACTACTTGGAAATGGGTAGTCCTAATTCACCTGTTTAATAAAATTTTTCTCTTAGAGAAAAAAAATATTTTTTTAGATAAAGTTGATCTGGGACAAGGAAGTCTACTTTTTCCTCTTTGAAACAGAATATGAAGTAATTCCATTCTTTCACTATAACTGATTTGAACTGTTACATATGAGTCAGAGACAATGTGTAATACCAAGAGAAATTTAGTCTTTATTCTTGTGAAGAAATATCCAAATAGATGAGATATACTAGAAGATTTTGACATACTTCTACAAAATTCTCTGTGATAAAGCAAGAGTGCAAGGATTAACCCTCTGTTTCCACTACTTAGCTACTTCTTTCTAAACTGCCTGCAGAACAATAACTGCTCACTTAAAAATGGTTCTTGTAAAAAATCCTCAACCAACCAGACAACCCCACTCCCCTATGTTTGAAATGAAAAATTCAATTGGTAACTTGTGAATATTTTTACCTATCGATTAATTTCAAGATACACTGTCAGTGTGAAAGGGACAGAAATTTTAAACTAAACAGTCTATTTAAAACTGATATAAAATGCTTACATCTTCAGTTTACTTTTTAATCTTTCTAATTGCGTCTCTCACTCGCCATTTTCATTTTGGCCTTACTTCTCGTATGCATGCCTGTTCTACATAAATGACCATGATTATTTTTATTGGGTGATTCTGCTATCTATCTCACTAATTCTGAGCTGAATGCAGTGACAACAAAAGATCCACAAGGAACATGTACTGTTTCATCTTTGGAATATGAATTTCATATAGCTGGGAAATAGTATTTAATTCTCTTTGAACTTTTTCTTTTTCTTTTTTTTTTGGACTCCACCTCACTCAGCTTTGCCTCAGAGACTTTTGCACATCATAAATGATTTGCTTCGAGATGTCTTGATATGAAAGTTCTTTCCATAAAGTTCTTGATCTGAGAGAACATATAAAGGACAGATTTAGTTTTAGGGTATCTTTAAAGGTCCTTATTAAACTGCAGGTATCCTTTTGTGGAAAAAAGGCAGTTATAAAAGACATAGTTGGAGACCCTGAGGTCTTCCATGTTGACTGTGACTGAACCAACACAAGTAAAATATTATCAGCACAGTTTAAGCAGTACTATAAAAAGTAACCACTGTGCTTATCATATGGCTATGTCATATGAATAGACATGACTGGAATTTTTGGAGCAGCCAGATGTGATAAATGGATAGTCAAACCCACACATCTAAGGAGAACAGCAATTATACCATACTGATATTCAACTACCTTGGCTGGTTTTCATTTGCCTTTAAAAACAAGTTTGTAAATATTTTACCAACAGTTCTTGCTGAAGATGATGTTACTAAGGTAACTAAACATTTTTAACCCTTGAAACACATTCTTAATGACAATGACTACTATATGGCTTTAAAACTAGATCAAGTTGAAATAGAACTTCTGTGCTATGAATACAGGTTGAAGGGGAAGTTCAAACTGCGAATGCTCAGAAATGATAACTCATGGTCAAGGAATGATTTGACATGGAGGGCCAGAACACTTAATGAGATGATGAGGAAAGATACACCACAATATTTTCTTACAGCAATTATGGAATGTAGGTGTTTAGGGGTCACCCAGTTGTACTCTATTAGAAGCAAGATTTTTTTCTAATAATCAATTGATTACTGTCAATCAAAAAAAAAAAAAAGAAATAAAAAGAAATATAAATATATCTTGTCATGTGCTGTGTGTTTCTATCTTCTTTTCCTCACAGAAATGTAAAACTAAACAAATAGGTTTGGTCTGGTGTTTTTTAAGGGTATGATTTGTTTCCCATATTTGAATGTTTATAATTTGGACCTGAATTTGCCTTACAATCAACAGTGTGAAACAGACACTCTTAGTAAATTGTCTGTTGGATTTGGACAGTCATTTTGGGATAAGGTCAATCACAGCCTACAAATGCTAATTCCTGTCATGGTCTGTAAAGGGAATCACCTGCCTAGCTCAGGTATGGATATTATATTTCAAATTACTTGGCTAAACAGATTCATCTAGTGCCATAATGCTTTAGATATCAGACAAAATATATTATTGCTTCCTTTGATCAAATGAGTGGAAATTCATGCTTACAAAATATCAAATATGCCTAAATCTATATAAGGCCTCTTTTGCACAGTTAGATGAATTTAACAGCAAGGATCAGATTTCTGAATCCTGAAGTGCTAATTTTAATTTCAAATGTTAAGAGTTCTCTTTAATTGCCCATAAGCAACCTTCAAAAGTGATCCTCTTAGTTATGTAGTTAAGGACTATTTTTTAAATGAAAATAAGTGTCTCTAAAAGACAGTAAATGTGCAAAAGAAAACACAACTTAAAGAAGTAGAGCACAAATTTTGAAACCTCTTTATTATCTTTTTTTTTTCCAGAAGAATCAACATCATAAGTTTTTATGTGCTGTAATTCAAGTGTTTTCATCTTATATAATTATTTGTTATTATTTTCTTCAATCCTTATTTGTTATTATTATCCTTTTATAATCCTTCAATAATATTATTATAAAAAATGTAATGCTTGAGTATAAAGTTTGGTTTTTTATTTTAAATTATTTTACATTAATGTTGTTAGTATCAGTAGAAGTAGTAATAGTAAAAATAATAGTATTTTATTAGAACACATATAGTTATTACAACTGTAACAACTATTTTAGTATGTCATCAAGGTACAAAAAAAAGAACAAATCAGATTTCCAAATGTGAAATTCTTTTAAGGATAGTCAAAGAAACACAAAGGAAGTCATGTACGTTAGAACCACAGGTACCCTGAACAAAATCTAAAAGTGATTATACCGATAGTATACATCAAATTATGCACTGTCGCTATTATCTGTAATAAAATCTCATTATGTGCCATATCTTTTCATACCGGTATAAATCATGGGCAAAAATATCTATAAAGTTCAGATTTCATTCAGTAGGTAAAAGATAACTTTAATCAGAAGTCATGTAACCAAAAGATATAATTCAAGATATTTGACATAGTTCACTGATTTACTGCAGCAGTATATTTTACCTGTTCATTTTTCATTTATATATCATAGTTTTGTTGCAGCAACAGTGAAATCCTTGGATAGATATGCAAGTCCACATTCTGTAAATACAGTATTTTATTATCAGTTATTTTCTGAACAAATCGCAGAATCACAGAAGCAACTGGGTTGGAAAATACCTTTGAGATCATCAATGATCTATTTGTATTAATTGCAGCACATTCTTATCCTGGTAGTAAGAAATAGCACTAAAAATGAAACATGCCCTAGTGAAATTCATAGAATTCATTCTTAATGATTGAAGACAGAGATAAGAAATTTTTTAGAAATTTTAAATATAGTGTTTAATCTCTTGTTCTGATTAAAATTCTGAAATATGCACATGTCCATATCCTCTGTCCCCCAACCCTATATGTGCTGTCTCACCTGGTAAAAAAAAAAAAACAAACGGGGGGCCAGGAAAAAAGATAAATAAATAGCCTTTTGTCATTCATACTCTATTGATGATAATGGTAATGATGGTAGCAGCCCATAATATCTCATCATCCCCAAGAACCATTAAGTTATCTCAGCAATTATTCAACTGACTTTCTGTTTTTCATGAATTTTTTTTTCAGGCATATATATTGTCAGTCCAGACAATCTTGATAAAGTTTTTTTGATGTTCATTTTATTCTCTATTAATTTCTTACTTTTATTTGTTATACTTAACAGTTCTTTCAAACATTTTTTTAAATGTTCAGGGCTTTGGTTGATAATATGTTGTATTTCTATTGGTTATATTTTCCTGGTGATCACTTATTAGGTCCATGAAATTTCATTATTATGACCTTTTTAAAAAAAAATTATTTATGCCTCTCTTTTTTTTTTTTTTTTTTTCTTTATCTACATTGCTTGTAGCCTCCTGCATTACATTCACAGGACTATGAATTTTCTTTAGCATTTGATAGTGTTTTTAGAACACTTCAATAGCTAAGTTTAAATTGCGCATTTGATTGTTACAAATTATCAGCCTGGTTTAAGTTAGCAAAGTTTGCACTTGTTAGCCAGATGTCTACACACAATGCAACAAAAATGGACATAACAGAAAATTCTAAGCAATTATAAAAAGACAGCAAAATATAAGAGGAAGGTATATCAGGAGAAAGAAGCTGTTTTGTGTATTTTACATATTCTAATATTTGGTGTTTAATTTTTCCTTCTGTCAAATTTAAGATAAAAATGACGCTGGATAGTGTATTGGATTTGGATGCTGAGGGTCTTTAATCAGAGGTATACAGAACACAATTACAGATATAATCACAGCATTTTTTAAAGAATAACCTGACCCTTCTGTCCCATAAGAGAGGTGATGGGATCCAGCAGAAAAGTTGGTGGCTCTTGCCACTCTCAGTTTGGCTTCTGGGAAGTTCTTGAGACTTTGGGGCTTTTACACTGACTAGTAGGTTGGGTAAGCTCAAGGTATGTTTCCAGAGGGTTAAATTGGATTTGTATGCTGTCAGCTAGGCCTGACTCCTGTCCACAGTGACACACATGAATCCTCTTTCTCTAAATGTGAACACTACATCAACCTAATTATATCGCTAAATTACTGAAGTGTGACTTACAATATGTTGTGGTGAAACAGACATTATTCAGAGGTTCTTCACTTCTTTGACACTTCTCTACTAACAATTCCTTGCATTAGCAGGAAACAAAATTGAGTAGAGGAGACAGTCATCTGCAAATGTTGCCTGGCTGCAGAGCAAACGTTCACTCCTAACTTTAAAGTAAAATTGTGATACTATGGTTGGGAAATCTTGAGAATTAAAATTTCAGATTAATCTTTCTATGGTAACAGGTCATCTAAATGAAGATGTCAAAAGACACAGTGTTTTCATCTTCTGAGAAATACATACTTCCTCAAATCATAGAATGGTTTGGCCTAGTTCCAAATCCCTCTGCCATGTGTAAAGGATATCTTCCACTAGAACAAGGAAAAGTCTCATCAAACTTGGCTTTGAACTCCTCCAGATTATCAACATTTCTGGATAACGTGTTCCACTGTCTCTTCAGCCTTACAATAAAGAATTTCTTCTTAATATCTAATCTAGATCGAACCTTTTTCAGTTTGAAGTCATTTTCCTTAATACAAGCCCCTGTTAAAAGTCCTTCTCCAGCTCTCTTGTATGTTGCTTTAGATAGTGAAAGGCTGCTAGAAATTGTCCCTGGAGCCTTCCCTTCTGCAGGCTGAACAACCACAATTCTCCCAGCCTGTCTTCATAGGAGAAGTGCTCCAGCCCTCTGATCATCTTTGTGGACCTCCTCTCAACTCTCTCACACAGGTCCAAATCCTTCTTGTTTTAGGGCCCCCACAGCTGGATGCAGTACCTCAAGTCTTGCAAAAGTAGAGCAGAAGGGGAGAATCACTTCCCTCCACCTGCTGGACTCAATTTTTTGGATGCAGTCCAAGATGATATTGACTTTCTGGACTTCAAGCATGCATAGGCATATCTTTTTGAGCTTTTCATCACCCAATGCCCTAAGGTGTTTTTCGTCAGGGCTGCTCCCAGGGGCTGACTTCATTCCAACATCTATTTTGAATCTGTATATCTATGCAGATATATATGTACACATATATATACTTTCTCTATACATAGTTATGTATGTAAAATCAAGTTCATGTAACTCATATTTTACACATACATGTGCAAGTATATGCACACACATGTATATATCCATTCATAAATTATGAATTCCATAATTGTGAGTTCTCAGTTCTTTATGCATTTCTTGCTAGTGGGTTGGATCAGTACTGAATTTTCTCTTGAACTTGAATGATTACTGAGAACTTTTAATGTGATGGAAAACAAATAGAATATATTTCAGATAGCATGGGGTATACAGGTAATTAAGCTTCCCTCCCTTCACACTGTTGATGGGAAGGAGAGGCAGCTAATTCAACAATAATACCACTTAATTCTTTAGATATTCATGAATAGAGATGCCATCTGTTTTGCTACTGGCTTTTCAATTCCTGTTGCTCTGCATGCCTAAAAATGGTAAATCTCTATGATATCTAAGGTTGTTTAGGGTTCATGAGACAAATATTCTCTCACCCAGGACTTAGAGTGTCTTGATCTGCTAATTATACTCAGAACACACGAAAGATCTTGCTGTTACTTGGTTCGGTAAAAAAAAAATTGTACTTTCAATAAACTTTTAATAATGCTTGCTCTTTTCTCACACAAACTTATTTCATAACTAATTGGCCATGACCATAATGGGAAGGGACAGTCTGCTATATTTCTTTCCACTAATGGAGTTTCAAACATTTAATTTGCAGTTTTATGAGAGTAACTGGCAAAATATAAAGTGGAGATACAGGGGCTGTAATTGGAGGAGGCAAAAATTGCTGTTAAAGGCATTCTTTTGTGGAAGAAAAATGCATAATTCTTAACTTCAGAAAGCTAGAAATCAGGAGCTAACTCTAGGCTGGTACTATGGAAATAGCAGAAATGTTATTGTTGAAACCCTCAACACTGTTTGCACACTTGTTTCCATATCTCCTTACTGCAAAATCCGCACAGATTTCTTGGAGTGAGGATTCTATTCTAGGCTTTTCTTTTCTTTGGTAAAGTTCTTTATACGTGACTTTCTAATTTTTAAATTTTTTCATACCTAATCTCTGTGTATAAAGAACTAGTTTATTCTAAGTTCTTTGCAGGTAAAGAACTTAGAATAAAACTTTAAAAATTGGGGGCAATAATAATGTCCTGTTAAAAGCATAGCCTAATTTATTTTTAAGTATAATAAAACTCCTTCCAAAGTTGGACAACATATCCATTTAAATAGTAACACAAGAATTAAACAGTTCAGAAAAACAGTGAGTAGATCGCAGACTAGGGAAAACAGGGGTAGTGCAGCTACATGGAAGCTGGAGTCATTCCAGATCTTCTGGTCATTCTTGTATCAACCTTTACTTTAAACACCCTAGATCCAGTTGTTCATAAAACCAGATAAATGAAGACACAAAAGACACAGTGCCCTTCCCCCATTGTCTTCATAATTGTAGAGTACTCCTTTTTGATTTTCTGAAAGTAGATAATTAGATCAAATTAGGGGTACTTTCATTGTCACTTGCAATACTATAAATCATTATATAGGACAGTCGTAATGCAGTTTTAATTTGCTGATTTACCCTTACTTATGAGGTTTATCAGAGAAATATCAGTTATTTATTTATTTACTATAATAAGTTTGGCTTGTAAGCATGTATACAAAGTTACATATTGTCCAAATTTACTTTGCTTGCGTGAAACTACATGTATTTTTCCTATAGTTTAACAGAACTACTTCACTCCCAGGGAAAGAAGATAAAATGAGTCATATAAATTACCTGGCTTTTTGTAAATTTGTATTGTAGTTTTAAAAAGCATGTGTATAAAAGAAGACACACCCAAACCCTTAGACACATAGGTGTTTCATAAAAAGGGATATAGGTTTAATGTATACTACCTATAAACACAAATGATACAAAGAACAAAAGAACAAAATCCTTGTGCATCTGAAAGATACAAAGAAAAAAAGCTGCACTGCACCCCCGCAATAGCAGAAGAAAAGTATCTTTGCAGAGCAATCACTATTTCCTGTTATATGTATTTTTTAAAATAGGAAAAACATTTTTCATCATATTTTCTAGAAGATAACATTGAAAGTGATTAGAAGCTGAAAGCAGCACTTGTCAGAGGTTGATTGTTTAACCACTGTATATGTTATGTCTGTTTCATGGAGCAGTGAAGGAGTAGCAGATAATTATGTTGCCAAGAAAGGTGCTGAATCCACTTTCAGCTGATGTAAATGTCAATGCTTGTTGAAAACACTATGGTTTATGCAGACTGAGGATCTGATCTTCAAAATTTTGTCATCTTTTAAATGGAAAAAATACTGTTACATACTCAAACAAAAACACATCTCAGTAATGCCATTTTTCCATCTATTATGTTTTGGGGGGGAGTTAGGAATAAGGGAAAATTTTAAAAAAAGGTCCAAAAATGTAATACATAATTTATCTGAGAAATTTAGAAATTCTATCTTGAAAATGAAACCTAAACATTTGTCACATTCTACATGCTTTGAAAAGAGAATTACCTTTCTCAGAAAATTATACTTAGTCTTTCAGAAACAGCCAACTCTGTCATTCAGGAAAGTCTCATAGCAAAATAATGTACTTCTTGCTAAGTTAGATATATAATTTTTAAGATTAATTTACTCACACATGTCGAAACTGCACAAAAAGATTCAATTAAACATCTTTGAAATTGCTGTTGTTAAAATATTGATGAGATTTCATTGCCAATAAAAAGGTGAATATCTAGTCTATGAAAATACATTAGTGTGTGCACATTAGTATTGACCCTTTTCAAAGTGTATTTTACCCCAATTATTCACATTTGAATGACTTGATATGATATATAAATTATTGTCCAAATTGTACTTTTTCAAGAGAAAGTTGAATGTAAAGTATTTGATTCAGATTCAGATGAACCCATAAAAAGAGGAATAACAAAGAGGAGAGAGAAAAGAACAAGGAAGGAAGGAAGGAAGGAAGGGTGGGCAAAGGAAAACTAGTATCAATGTCTCAAATAAGTAACTTAGTTTTGAGGAATCAAGGTAATGCACGAACCCAGGAAATTTTTCAAAAAACATTTATAACCTGTGAGAAAGCTAGTAAAGACTTCTGTTTTGTCAACAGATAAAGACAAGGAAGAGAAATCTGCCAAAGTCCTGCGTGTTCTGCTGTAATATTTCATTACTGAGTACACTTTCCCCCAGTGACTCACATTTAAGCTTACTTATAGACAGAAAAATGAAAATCTGATCCTGTCTCCTTTAAAGACTTCCCTCTGCTTTTACTGACAAGAGTACATAGAATGTATATAACAAAATAGAGGGAGTTTCACAATGTAACAAGATCACTGTGTTTCCTTTTGAGCAGTGGTTACATAACCTGTTAGCCATATGTGAGGGAAAGTTAAAAACTCCATGGTGTGTTGACCCTGGCCTATGCCAGGTGCGCCCACCAAAGTTATTCTATCACTCCTTTCCTCTGTGGGAGAAAGAAGAGGAAATACAACAAAAGGCTTGCGGATCAAGATAAGGGCAGGGAAATATCACTCAGCAATTACCATCATAGGTAAAACCAACTCAACCCAAGGAAAAAAATAATTACATTTTTTACCAATCAAATCAGATAAATCATGGATAACAAATGAATGAAAAACAAATCTTAACCTTCCCCTTCCCCTTTCATTCTTCCCAGGCTCAGCTTTACCCCTGATTTTCTCTACCTCCTACTCTTCAGCAGTGCAGGGGAAATAAGAAAGGGGTTTTGGATTCAGTCCATCACATGTTGCTGCTCCTTCCTTCTCAGAGGGAGAACTCCTTGCTCTCTCTTGCCCTGATTCACTGTGGGATCCCTCCCATGAGCCACATTTCTTCATGAACAGCTCCAGTGTTAGTCCCTTGCACAGGGTGCAGTTCTTTGGGAACAGACTGCTTCAGTGTTGGTTTGTCCCATGGGGTCATAAATCGTGCAAAGAATCTGCTTCAGTGAGGGGTCCTCTCTCCCTCTCTTCTTTATTTCCTTCTGATGGCACTCCGAGGTTCAGACTTAGCTCATTGTACTCAGCAAATCTTTTAATATTACTAAATGTCATACTGTAAATGAACTTAACAAAGTTAGCATAGAGATGAATAAAAATGGAGTTTGGTTTTTGGATCATTTTAAGAAAGAGACCTACATTTCAAACTAAACAATTCATCCTCCATGGCTTACCTCCTGTATAGATATATGCTATATTTTAATTAAAGTCACTACAAGTTATAAAAGATTTGTTTAATGTAGACTTCATCCATCACTTTGTCAGGACACAACAATTTTGTGATTCATCCAGCTCTATGAAATGGGCTGTTTGTTATTATCTTCAGCTAAAGGCAAGCTGAACTCAGGTAGGGTGGAGGAAACATTGTCACTTGCCCATCCTCCTCACTTATTTAGCAATATCCAACATAGTGGCACATGCTTCAAGCACAAGAAGGACAATGCTCCAACCAAGACCATGCCAATTCTGACTCAACTGACAGAATAATTTATCTAAAACTGTATTAATTATCTTGGGTTTGCCTTTCACACCCATCAGCCCCCAAGCTTTACAGGGTTTCTAGACGAACTAATTTTGGCCAGTATAGTTTTCATCAACCAGCCATTAACGTCACACGATATGGTATCAATGGAGTCATTACTTTTGTCAGCTGATATTTTCATATATTTGCATATTTTCAGCAAAATATGTCATTTATACATACTTCTTGCCATAGTTTGACAAATTGAGTTAGAATTGCCAACTCTGAAAAAGGGAGATAGAAAACACATTGCAGGGGGCAACTTGCTTATGTTCAGACATTATCAACTGTTTAAGTGGTAGATGGATTTACTCTTCTTAAGCAAGAAAGGCTTCACAGAGGTAAATCTGCTTTCCTATCTGTATGCTTTTCTTCATGCAAGCAATTCTGAGAAGGACCAGATCATCACTATAATCAAGAAGAAAAGTAGTACCTACACAGAGTTCTGTAAAAGCCAGAGGATGAGGAAGAACACTCCTTTAAGCTCTGACAAAGGAAAATTAAGTTCATATATAGAATAGATTGGATCCCAATTCTTACATACGGAATTTGATTTAAAAAAAAAGTTGGAATGATGCTGATATATTCGGGCATCACAAAAAGTGTTGGGAATATAAAAAGTTATATCATAAAGTCTTAAGTGCCAGTATTAATTAAAAAAGTAATTGGAAACAAATATATTTGGTATATTCTATTATATTTTTAGCCAGCATTACAAGAATTAAAGCTATCCCTAAAGGTCCTTCAGAGTATATTTCTATTAACCTAATAAATGCTAAAATGTTGGTGCTGCAGCAGTCTGATAATAGAAGAAAATACTCAGACTTTTTGCAACTCATCTTGTGCAACATGTTTATTCATGCAGCAGTAGAGAATATAGAGGATTAATTTGCTTTTTGTTTTTTAATATAAAAGCACAATTGGTATATGCCTTATGCATATTCATAAAATATTATTTGCATTTATGTCCAGATTACTTTAATTATCCTGGATCATATTTTTAGTTCTCTACTAGGACTAGTAATTTTAGCACCTATGAGAGGCAGACTTTGCAATTCTAAGGGTGATGTATGTCAGACTGAGAAACAGTTGAATTGTCTTACTGTGTTCTCAGTTGAGCAAGCAGTCTTATTGAAGTTGATCCATTTATTCAAGTTGCTAAGTACTCAACAAAATTGCACAGTATATCTCTGTTATTTCTGGCTCATTGGTGTCTGCAACCCCTTGGTCTGTTGGCATGACTTAGGACACCTTTACTGAAAGCTGGCATTTAAGCGCACACACATACACACATTGCTTTTTCCTTCTTTTTTTTTACTTTTTTTTTTTTTGCGAAGCATTGAACTCAGAGGGTGCAGCTTGAGATCTGCAAAGGACAGTGGGAAATACATGAGAGCAGAGAAAGGTACTGATACAGCAAGCATTACTAAGACTGCAGTAAAAGACACTCCTTTAAACCCATCTCTGAACAGTTACTTCAAAGCAGGAGCACAGTCGTGTTGATCTGCTGGTAGTAAAAATAATAATAATAAAAGAAGTTAACTGAACCAAATTCAAGCAGTTACAAAATGAGAATTAAATGTCACAGCTTGAGGTGGCAACTGAAGTGGCAGACACATCCTATTTAGGGATGTCTTATGCAGTTCTGAGAGCTATACACTATAGCATCTCACCCAATTTAGAAGGAACTTTCTTGAGGTTTTCTTGAAGACCTACCAATTATTATAAACTGCTGTGTAAATTTAGAAGTCTTCACTGCTCCACCTTAAAATTCTGTACAATATGACCCATAGTGCAGTGCATGCCTGTGTAATTTGAAACATGCTTAGAAAATGAAATAAAATTGACTACATTTTCAAGAATTGTCTGATATTGATAAATCCTTATAAACTATTGATAAAATGCCCCAAAGGTCTTCCAATGGGAAAAAAAAATACAAAAAACCCCCCCTGGTATTTGAGTGCTAAAATATTAATTTAGAATGCTGTTGGAAGTGCCTACATCTGGGAAAAATCCCCCAAACAACCAAAAACCCCTCAACCCCCCCGGCTAAACAACAAAACATATAACCAAAAAAACCCCACCGACACTGTAAAACAAAAAAAACCCAGAAAAAACTATTTGCTATTAATCAAAGAAATTACATTGAAATAGTACACAGAGGTCGTCATCTTTTTCCTCTTCCCTTTGAAGAATTGTTGATTTGACTACTTTTAATAGGATTATCAACTTCATTTCATGTAAGGTGTACCTCATAAAGAAAACTATATATTAGCACAGTCAAATATCAAATAAAGTAATAGACAGATTTTTATTCTTGACTATCATTTTGAAAATATTTTTGATAGAGATAATACTTGGTAATCAGCAACTAATCTTTAAAATGAATTAACATACATTGAAGAAGTCAGAGTGCCTTCTAGTTTTCTCCTGTTTATTCTGGAATCTGACATTCTTTGCTCCATATATGTGTACAGTATTCAATTAAGCCTCTTAGAAGAGCACCTGAAGCCCACATCGAAAATCTAAAAAATAGTTGTTTATCTAACTAATACTACAAAATGAGTGTGACCTTACTGGAAATATGACCTGTCTTTGCATTCCTCCCAGTTCTGCTACATAAACCACAGAGACAAAGAAGGTCAATGTCAATGCCATTATCAATGCCACTGTGTCACTGGAATAGTAAACAGATTTTCCATGGCTACCTCAGATTAAAACTTAATTTCTTTATATCAATACCTTAACTTTCTAATAGCCTTTTTTAGGATTTTTTAAAAGCAGTGAGGTATTTTAAGAAACAACATTAGCCAAACTGCTAATTGAAGTTCAACAAGTTTGGTGGAAGTGCTAAGTTTAATACTGTACAATAGAAATTATATATTACACAGAAATAAACCCTCAATGACATTTTAAAAAATTCAATTTCGAACAGGGGTAAAATAATATTTGTTCTTATCCAAAATTCACTGATTTTCTTACTCCAAAATCAACAGTTTCTTTCAAGGCAAATGTTAAATAATTTTCTTTCCCTTGTTCTACTATGAGTGCTGTTGCCCAACACAGGAGCAGTGAAGACAATCATGCACAACCAAAGCAAACCAGAAGAAAGAGAAGGGTGGCCACCAGCATACTTTATCCTCAACTTGTTTCACTGATGAGCTCCCAGACCTGATCACCCCCACCTTGAGGAGGAGCTACAAAGGACTTTCTGCCATCAGCACAAGTGGTTGAAAATGAGCTTCATGACATTGAATACTCATAGGTAACATAAGAAAAAATTGCTGAATAATGCTATGTATACTGTCATTATAATTACCAGTGTATAAACTGATCCATAGCCCAACACATGTTTCTAATGAAGGAATGCAGCAAAGTTTGGTTTTAAAATTTAAAATAATTATTTTTTCAATCTTTTAAATACTTCCACCCTACAAACTTTGATTAACCCACAAAATATATTCAGTCCCAACCCTTCCAATAATTATTCTCATGAGGTCCTATACTCTGAACTGAAAAGAAACTTACTGCACTGAAAAATACTCTTGTCTTATGATTCCAAAGGTATCCCATAAAACTTGAAGAAAACCAAGAGGCAAGTGATATACAGCATATTATGGCTTTTGGGTGGCTTGCCATAATCAATATAAACACAAGTCGCAACAGGCAATTTACTTTGAGGCTAGTAAGTGGAGCAGACCAACTTCTCTGTGTAATCACAGGAACCAGTTTCAAAACCACTAAATATATAGAAAACCAAAACAAGTACTAACTCAGGAAGATTTTTCTAGAGCAAATGCTACAGTTTTGAAAGAATAGGTCATTAAATTAAAATATGTTGAAGTATTATTTCTATTGCAGCTGTAATTCCTGGAAATAAAGAAAACTTGTGCACTCATTAGGAAGGCTGTCTATTGCAGCACACACTGGGTAGAGGCAGGAGGAAGATGATTTCCACATTTGCTCAAAAACCTGAGCCTAGGAAGAATTTACAAGGAAATTGACTGTGCTTACATTAAAATTGGAAAAACATTATTGTTGGTAATATTGCAATTACCTTTATTGAACAGCCAAATACTAATTTAATTGTTTTCATCTCCTAGCAAAAGTATCCCAGCAAGGCCCCAAAAATTCAATAGATTCTGTGCATCACCTATTAAATTAACATTACAAAAAATATATACTGAGGTTTGAAATATATTGCAGTTTCTAGGTGGATGATCATGGTGAGATGATTAAAAAGAGGTTTTATTGGCACTACACATCATAGAGTAAATTCAATTGTAGTAGAACAGCACAAGACTTGCAAACAGCAGGTTTAATTATTGGGTTACTCAGTAGTTAAAAACACAAGAACTATCATATTAGGGCAAAACAAATGCTCCATGCAGACTAGGGTTCTGGTTTTGACTTTGATCTACAGTCTTACAACATAAATATAAGAAAAAAGAAGACAAGTAAGTTTCTGTTCAAAATATCCTCCAAGCTTCTAGTCTTAAAATCCCACTGACTATAGTGTTCACATGGACTGTAGTCTAAAGCAATCAATTTTAAAATTGCATACTTTATTTTTGAATGCTTCTACATTTACTTGCCAGTGTAATTCTTACAGTAACCTTGTTTCATATATGTATGCATAAAAAAGTTGTTTTAAACTCCTCATTATTTAGTATAAATATTTTTGTAGAGGTTTCTTTTTGTTTTTAATTTGTTTGTTTGTTTAAGATAATGAGAAACAGCAAATAAGTATTCCCTATTTGCCTTTTCTGTCCATCCATGAGTTTAGACCACTGGCATACCCTCTGCTGGCCACTGTTTTCCAAGCTGATGGATCCTAGCTTATTTACTTTTTTTTCTCATGAAAGTCATTTGCTACCTCTGATTGCCCTTGGTTTTCTTTGCAACTATTACATATCTGTTTTTTCTGTGGTAAGAACTTCAACCAATTTTCAAAGACTGTATGCCTCATAGGTCTCTATGGGAACAGCATTATGCTATCTATTCCATTCTCTTCATTTTCTATGACATCCTCACATTATTTGCCAAGTAGATTAATAATGACCATTTAACAGATGCTTTTGGATAATTATCTACAAAGACTCCAGGATGTGTTCCCATTCTTCCAAAAAGAAACTATATAGGCAATAACAACCAGTGTTTTTCTCTTCTCTGTGCACCTCTCATGACATTAATGAAGTGTGGAATGATAAATATGGTTTTAGTGGTCATGAGCATTTTTCAGCTATAGGACTCTTTGACTGAATAGAAACAATGCTATTGCATTCCTGAACTGAGAACGCTTTGTGATTTTTCTCTGAAGATAATTAGCCAAGCTATATTGTAAATAGACCTTGCAGGGAAATCCTCCCCCCTAAATAAGAAAGGAAGTATTAGGTAATTTGAAAACACTTTTCATAAATTTTCCTACCTAATTTAGTAACAAAGCAATATTTTCATGCAGTGACAGAAATGTTTCGGCGTTTCAGTTGTTCTCCTGTCAGAGAAAAAAATAGTTAAGAAGTGCAAATTCATAACTAATGAGAAAAAAAATATTATTTCAAAGTATTACATAGAAACTAACCTACAGGTCTTTAGAAGCTCTAAAAAGGAGTACTTACAGTAGCTTTGAAGGACAACAAGCCACTGTTTTCCTCTTTGTATGGGTAAAGAGATGTTCATCAAAGAATAGGTTTGAAAAATAAGAAAGAACAGGTGATAAAATAACTCAGCCACCTCTGTTGCCTCACAGGAACAATAACCCCACACATGCTGCAGAGGAAAAAGAACTTACCTTTGAAACTAATTAAATAATAATAAAAAAAAAACAACTAAGAAGCAAGGCTTCTTGGTTATACAAGAATGAAAACAGAAGATGATGATTTTTTTTTCAAGGCTAAACAAAATATAAAACAAAAAGCTAGATTACAAATGGTGCCCAGGTGTAGAAAACTGCATAGTGCTGAGCTATGATCTTGAAGAAATAAACATTTTATGAACTATATTGTGCAGTTTTGCAGGCTATCTGCTCTTCTAATCAGCATTTCTTTGATATAATCTTACAATACCTGTTCACAACACTTCCATTTCTCCAAGAAGTAGAAGTTCAGATTCAAATTTCAAACACCAGTTCCTTTGAAAAGAAGCTTAGATATAGCATTGGCAGCTATATTCTGTAAATTCTGATTGTATAATATGCCATCATCACTCTTCATGACATGTATGATTATACTAATAGAAAACAGCTTTCATACAACTGCACAGTAATTTGGATAATCTTGTCATGCCTAAGAATTATTCAGATAATGGAAAACCTATTATCCACTATATGTGCTACAATGTTTTCAGTTTGTTTGTGTGGATTTATTCTTTTTCCTCTTACTCATTTGTTTCCAACAGTAAAGCTACTCTCAACTGTCATAAAAATTGTAATATCAGGTTTTTATTTTTGGAGGTGCTGTAATTTAAAAATCCACTTGCCATGAATTTCTAAACAGCAGAATAAGATAACTTTTAAAAGAACGAAATAATTTGTTGATACATGAAAGTAAAACAATTTTTCAGATGTTTCAGACCAGGCAGTGGAATATAACTGGATTGCCTATTGCCTAAATCATAAGCAGACAGATTTTATTAATCTAAGCATAAGAATCCTTAGAAATTTCCCCAACTGTAAAGAAAAAATATCTTCTGTATTATTTTACCACACTTATATTCTGATATGCAATCGGGATATGCTAAACTGAGGATATGCTCCACATGCTTATTGTGGGGTTGCTTTGTATCTTCTTTTTAAATCTTGTTTTCAGTAGAAGACAACACACTCTTTTAAAATTGTACCCTTCTCTAAGAATTTGCACCAAAACTATAGTAAAAGGGGTGGTGGAAAGTCTTAAAACCACAACTAATATGCTCGTGTCTCACTCATGCAGCTGCATAAAGATTTAATTTTAATTAATTTCCCCTCTCCGTTTTAATGAAAGCAAGTAAAAGAATTAAATTTTAATTGTTTGGAGATTAAAGGAAACTTTCATATGATCATATATATTTCATTTACACCAGAGAAAAGAGTGAGGATGCTTAAAATTATTGTCTTCTGAAATTAAATGCAAACAACAACTGAATGATGAAAAAAACCCATTTTTGATGGGATTAGTCTTTTTTACCTTTGTATGAAGCCAGGAATAAAACGAATCACTTCAACACAAAATACACCTCCAATACATAAATTAGTGCACAGAAGAGGTATATTATGTGCTTAAAGTTAAAGCATATAGTTAGTATGTTTATTGATTTGAGATTAGAAGAATTTTAACCACTTACTCAGTAAAGCATGTTTGATAAACATCAATTAATTTTTGCTTTTATTTAAAGGAAAAGTGGCCTTTGGTTAAAAAAATCCAACAGAACTAATAGATATTTACATCAGATGGAAATCTAATTAAATTATGATGTTTGGTTCAATTTTCTGCCCATCAAATAAAAGTTCAGGCAAATCAGTTTGCCATCTTCACAGTTTTCAGAAAAGCTTTAAAAAATTAACTCAAATAGTGCTGTATTTTACAAAGACCATTTGCAATTCATACAGTGTAGAATTTTGGGGTGCGTGACTATAATTAATCTAAATATACTACGTGAACTTCAAAAAGAATTCATAGAACAAAATGCTTTGTGCAGAAAATTTATGCAACATATGTTTCCTATAAGTGGACAGAGTCTGGAGTGTTCAAGCATTCCATTGAATATACTAAACATTTCTAGATTTTATTTAAATATCCTTAAAAAGTTAGTAACTTTTCCAGAATTTTCCAGTACTACACTCAAACAGATTCCCTTCCATACAATGCTAGCAGTGGTAAAGGCATTGGACATTAAGATAACAGTACAAGTAAGTACTGCATTCATCCTCAACCAATACATCATATTTGTTATCAGGAATGTGTAGGGCATTAAAAATGTATAGCAGAATAGATTTTTTGCTTCTCAGAAACATCAAAAAAAATCTGAAACCAGTGGAAATTGTATTTTTGAAAACACTGGAATTTTGTACCAAGTTTACAGTTTTTTAATACAATTTTATCAGTAGCTGTTTATATATATTTTTAAGGCTCAATAATGGACACCAGCTTTGTAATATTGTGGAGGCCTGTGGACCTGCTAGGGGACTTCCTGGGGCCATGCCTTGGGAGAACGTTGCCTCGACTTTAACATCTCCTATGGACCGCCTGTGTAACTGACATGCTGTCAGTCAACCCCAGCACAACACCCCCTGTCCATTACACCCCCATTTGACCACAGATGGTCAGGTTTCTAGCAATTTCTTTGTTCTTTGCAACCCCATTGGTTTGTACCCCTGTCCATTTACCCTTGTGTTTTCCTCTTGGTCATTGTACTCCTTTTTTCCACCCACGCCTCTTGGTGATTGGTTTCTACCATTGGCTCTGCCCCCTTCAACCCATATATAAGCCTCGACCCTCCTCCAACCGTCTTTGTGTCTGGACCCCTTCAGTGTGCAGACAAAATAAACCCCATTGGAACTCCACGCAAAGGCCCTTCTATCGTTTGGCAAGCTGTCTGTGGCATGTGTGTTGTGTGAGTGACTGCTGCATGTCTGCCTGAACTCCTCCTTTACAGACACGCTTCAGGAAGGTTGTGGTGAGTCGCCATCGACACACACTGCAACATGATAGAGGCTTGGTCATCCTAATTCTGCTGGAGATGAGGCAGAGATGAGGAGGTTCATTCTGCACATGGACAGGACCACCAAACATGGTCTGGAAGGTAAGATCTAGCCCTTCAGCTTCGTGTAGCTAAGAATGAAACAAATAGCACCAGTTTCCCAGCATCCAGACTAAACTATGTATTATCCTGATTATTTGCTGGAACAGTTGCTGGTGTGCTTTCATCCCAAAATGGCAAGCACTTTACCTGGATATATTTCAGGGAGCACTAGTCAGCAGGCATTTCCAATACACAATTTGTAGTAGTTGCACTTTTTGGGAGAGCAAGAGAATTTAATGGTATTTTGTGACAGGTTAGTGTCAGTACAAGAGAATAGTTTAAAATTTGTTTAGTTTACTAATATTTAGAAAGCCAGAAAAAAACTGCATGTTATCCCACAGATCTTCCCTTAATTTATATGCAACCACTGATTTTCATAATGCTATTTATTTACCTTTTGAATGACAATTTACTTTATTCTACTGTAGTTTTCTTTGTATATCAATAAAAACTCTTAATTTATTCACACCTCTGTAGACCATCTACTTTTTACTTGTGAAAGGTTTTGTGTATCCAGCCCGTTTTATTAATGCTACTATTTCTATTTATGAACATCAAGTTGGACAACAATTTATTTTTTATCTGTAATTAAGAAATGTATGAGATAATCTAAAATTCACTTAATCATCTCAAATATGTCCAGATGTGTAAAGATATTTTTTTCCAATTTATTAACTGTATCTCACTGTGGGAAAAGGACATTGCTAAGATGAATATATGAAGTGGAAAAGGTTAGGTAAGGAGAAGCATTTCACTTGCCCAGCCACTCTTATAGGAACACACATGCACAGATAGCTAACGCAGGTACCTGACAGCTGCCCCAGTGACCCCACCAATGACTCAGACCAGGCCTGCCTGGGGACATGTGACACACATCCCCCAGTCTCTGTATCAGACTCTGGGCAGAGCTCAGCATCAATGCCTTGAGTCCCCAACTTCTGTGTGTTTCAGGATGGTGTGACAGTGTGTGATTCTGTGGGTTTATAACTAGATTCCAGGTAGGTGATCAGCCAAATCACTCCATGATGGTATCACTGGTTACCTCCTCATTTGCATTGCCCTGTCATCCACTATATTCAGTTATTCAGCTTTTGCTCAGAAAGGTCATAACACCAAGATTGTTATTGTCAAGTGAGCAGAAAATAATTTAATAGAAATTTTACCCTTTGGCCTACCTTATTCTTTCTCCAAAAATTATTCTTTTTAAAATTTCTTATAATAACAGCAGGCAGACTGAAAATCAGAAGATTAGCATGAAACTCAGTGTCAAATGTCTGGTTAAATATTAGGTTTTATTTGGAAACACTCTTTCCAAAGCTTTTTAATATGTCTTTCCAAGAACAAACTAGTGCTTGATTGCTTTTCTCTCCATACCTTAAGCATGAAAGTTTGTTTGACACTTCTTTTAAAAACTATGAATCAGAATGTTGCTCAAAAGAGAAAAGCATCCCTTTCCAGAGCAACTTTAATTCATTGAGTTTGGGTAGATTAAATTGCCCTGCATCATTTGCATTTGTTGCAATTAGTAGTTAGAAAGTGGTATTAACCTAAATAGGAACTATATCTGGAAAAACCTTCTGTAAGGCAAGGAAAGTTTTTCTAGTATCTATTTAGATACAAGATAAATATAATGAATTTATATTTATATATGTTATATATATATTTATATGTATATATATTTTAATCCATATAACAGTAGACAGAGAATGGAAGAAAGGCACAACTCGTCTACACTACTGTCTCTTGTATAATAATACTTTTATACTCAAAATCTTGTAGACAAGAAGTGGAAAAGACCTCATGTATAAAGTAAAGAATTTTTTGTTAATTTGAGCAAAGTGTGACTGACATATAATAAATTTAGTAAGAGTAGCCCAGATACTGTGGTACTTAGACGAGCTTGTGGGAGGAGAGAAGGAATATTCCTCTAAGGATATGTGATCAAGGACAGTTTAAATGCAAAAAGAAAATAATGAAGAAAGGAGGAAAATGTGTATGAGAACATATATATGGACGCAAACCCCACTGAGCAGGCTTAAGAGAGACAGTAACAGGCACTAACAAGACCCAGGCCTGTTCACTACAATAGAATTACATCTAGAATTAGAGAACAATTACTTCAGTAAGACTAACTGATGGAGACTTTGTCAAATGGGATACTGTGGAAAAGGGGGAAGCCTTAAACAAAACATACAGACTCAAAACTATCAATCAATGTGATGAAGACAAGAAATTAACATCCTCAGTCATGTGAAAACTTGGGCTGTCCAGGGACTACAGGCCAACCAGGACTATGTAACTAACAAGGAGAGTCCAGGGTATTGGAAAGTGTCAGAGTAGCTGTGCTCACTGATGAGAAATTGTGCAGAGCAAGGCAGTCTGTTGGATAAAGGCAGGAAATGTTACGAAAAGGGCTGGTCTCATGTAAAACATAATTCTGTAATTCTATGATTAACAGATAAATCTTTAATAGAAAACACTAGCATCACTGTCACTAAATTAACAAGTATCATGGTAGAAAAAGAGAAACAAACCTTGAAAATTTACCCAGTCCTACTTCGTGTTATATCAACTGTGAGATCTAACATACCTTAAGTACTACTGATACAAAGCATACTTCTTAAAAAAGAAACAATGTTGTGGCAGCTCTCTTGTTAGAGGGTAGAAACGAGCCAAGACATAGACTTCTTGTTCATTACAGCATGAAAAGGGTCCTGCTTTATTCCTCTTTACAGTTTGGCCATCCTGACTCCAGCTATTCACTCACTCTGGCTGCAGCAAGCTCCTACTGTAGGTTTCCCTTGCAGCCTCTGTCTGCTGGTTATTTACTGCTGAACTATGACTGCGTGCATGAGTTTGCAGACTCTGACTGCAGCCTTTTACCTGGCTAGACTGTGACTGCAGGTTCCAACAACAGCCTCTAACTGCAGACCCAGATTGACCTCGCAGGAGTGATTCTCTCCCCAGGATCCTCCTTCTTCATGATTCCCCCATTCCCGATCCTCCTCTC
This sequence comes from Argya squamiceps, assembly GCA_037834095.1. NCBI lineage: Eukaryota > Metazoa > Chordata > Aves > Passeriformes > Leiothrichidae > Argya > Argya squamiceps. The sequence continues at coordinate 72,191,181 of JBBMKD010000001.1, read as the reverse complement.
ACCAGCTAACCCACTCCCTTTTATCACACTTATTGGCTATAGCTGTGACTCATCAGGGGCGAGGCTGTATTGCGTAATTAACACAGCTGTTACATATCAGGGGCAAGGTCACCTGTATTCCCTTCTACAAGCAAAGGAGTTTTTGCAGCCTACATAAGCGATTAATACTGTTCTTAGTAAAAAATTGTGTTTGACATCCAAGTGAAATTTTCTGTAGTTCAATGTGTAATTATATTCTGTCATCCACACAGAAAATACTTTCACTTTTGCTATTTAAATTTTAAAATTATTATTTAAAAAAAAAAAGCAAAACACCAAAAAGCCAAAAAGCAAACCAAAAACCCCCAACAAAAACAAACTCCATGAGCTCCCTTCTCAGCTAAATTCTAAGAACTCCTAATCATTTGGTATTTTTTCCTCTGGACTGAATCCCATCAAATCTCTTCATGTTAGAAATATGTCAGACAAGGCAGCACATACATTTCCTGTCATGGTCCTACCAGTGGTGAACAAAAGATTATCTGTAGATAAAAACCTTATTGACTGAAAATTAGGGATGTCACCTGTCATACTCATGTGCTTATTTCGGTCTGAAAGTATTACCATCAAATAGTCTATTAATGATTTTGGAGAGCTAATATTGCAAACGGTTAAACAACTATGCATTGCTATCCTTTTAGAAAGGACTTTCTCTCTTCCCTTCCTTCTAAAATCTGTTGATGTGTGAAGACTGAAAAAAGAAAGAATCAAAAAACCTCCAATAAATTCAACCAGGAAAAAATATTTCTAAAAGTCATAAGTAATAAAAATGTTAGATACAAACCCCAATTTCCTACATTTTATCTGTATTTAATAAACTTTACAATTTATAAAAATGTTGTCATAATTGTTTCTTTTACAATGACTTGTGGATTTGTATTGGCTTGTGAATCAATACTCTGTCAAAATTCAAATGTTTTGAGTAATTTTCTAATGAGAACTGTCTCCATAAATTCAATAAATCTGCCACAAATTGGTTCTACTTAGAGTAGGGTACAAGCAGATAAAAGTAAATTCAGACTGATTTGTCTCCTCTAATACCATATACATTAACTATGTAGAATAAAAGGATTGGGGATCAGGGTTATCAAAATTTGCATTTCACAAAAACTAAAAGTTCTTCTATAAGTAGAAACTTACAAAAGACATATCTAACCACTATAACTATCAAACATTCAGCCCTAAGTAATATGCATTAACAAAGAGATCTGAGGTACTCTACGCATTTCTAAGCTTTTCAGTATTTCCTACTACCTTTGCAATGTAAGTCATCTATCATGTGACTTATCCAGCTGCATCTGAGTACTGGGGTCCACTTCTGGGCTCTCCAGTACGAAAGAGATATGGCCTTACTGGAGTGAGGGTCACAAAGATTATTAAGGAGCATCTCTTACATGAAGAGGTGTTGCGGTGCATGGTTTAAACCTTTCAGTTACATGTATCAAGTTTGTATGTGCCCAGCTTGTTCCTTCCCAAACCCCTCCCCTGATCCCCTTGTCAATCACCCTGCATAGGTGCTCAAACACCTGCCCGCTTTTCAGTGTCCTGACGACTAATCCCTTCTAGAACACCCAGCCCCTCCCTGGTCATTGGTCAAAGCCCTCTGTGGCCTCGAGCTATGTTCTGAGGTACTTAAGAGTGATGCATAGGCCAGCCCCCACCCTTTCCCACATGAAGATTTAGCAATAAACATCTTTGCACCCACGGAAAGAGGTCCGCTCTTCATTTCCAAAAGCTTCACCACGCTTCCAGCTAGCTAGACTGAGGGACCCACGAACTCTCGCTGTGGCCTGGAGAAAGCAGCAGAGCCAGTAAGCTGCTCCCAGGGAGAAACCGCAGCAAAGAGGGGCTGCAAACCTGGGGCTGTTCAATCTGGAAAAGATAAGGTATAGGGGAGAATGTTATCAATCTGTATAACACTTAAGGGATGCAATGCATACTAGGCAGCCAAACTTTTTTTCAGCAGTGCCCACTGACAAGACAAGAGGCAACGACAAATATTTGAATACTTGAAATACTATCTGAACATGAGAGAATACTTCTTTACTATGATGGTGCTTAAACACTGGCACGAGTTTCCCAGACAGGTTGTGGAGACTTTATCCTTGAAGACAGTAAAAACCCAACTGGACAGTACTGAGCACCATTCTGTAGCTGACCCTACTCCAACAGGGAACTGGAGGAGATGTTCTCAAGTGGTCCCTTCTACTCTGAATCATTCAGTGTTCCTGTGTGATTATGTTATGTCTATTGGAATAAACTTATAATGAAGGTTTTGATTGAATAACTAGCATAAATAAAGGCAGAGAGAAATCAGAGGCAAGTGATATATGCACTATTGATGATTGAGGAGAGATGAGAAGACTGATCAGAATTTGATTTTACTCTGGTTTTCCAAAAACTTATGTACCATTTCAGGAAGGTTAATAATTTCCACTACAACAATTAGGTTAAAACATCATACAAACAACTTATGCATTTTACAACATCTTTCTCACAGGGGGTTGATTGAATCTCTCCTCTTCTCATAAACAGGTTTAATCCCATTTTCTCTAATCTCAAAGTTCTGTTTGTTCCTGCCATGGCAGCCTAGTTATCAAAACAGCTATGCTAATTAAGTCTGTCTTACTCTCTGTCTTGTGTATTCCTGCAATATACCTCAGTTTCTAGGGGAAAAAAATCAACATACCACAAGTAACTTTGTCTTATTCCCTGTATTGGACTAATAAGGGTTTGGTACAATGAAGAAATATCATAACCTCTGGCTCTCTAACAGTGGTAAATTGGTAATTGCTGTTTAAAAAAAAAAGAACCATGTATAAAATTGTATAAGTTATCAGTATTTGAGGCACAAAACAATTCCCATGAGAAATCTACAGTCTAAAAATTATTAAGAAATTTTCTGAATAAAGGAAGCTTATGGATTCCTGACACTGTATAAAAGATATGGACAGCCTGTACATTCACTTAAAGTGTAATTGCCTCTGTGAAAAGCCTTCAGAGACCTATGAAGCATTTAACTCCCACTTACAGTCTGTTTGAAATTGTTAAACGGGACTTCCAGACTGTCTGTGCATCAATCTGATATCTTTGCCAGAACTCAGGGCCTGATCAACAGGCTGATTCATATGGATGTACTTCTGTATCCAGGAAAGTGATTTAATGGGGCTCAGCATAGATCCAGAGACATTCATTATGGATGCATCAGCCTAAAGGAATCAGGGACATATTCTTCTGAAAAAGTGAAATTCTCACAGACTCCATCATTCCTGAAGTTCTGGATGGACTTCTAATGGAGATCATATTGTCCTGAATTCATTAAAAGAGATATCAATAAAAGTCCATCCCTTACTGATTTCAATAGGTACCATAATATATGATTATGCAATGTGGCAAGTATTTCTGATAGTCTAGTGGTATTTTTTAGTAAGTAAAATCCCCATGTTTCCCAGCTGTGTTATGTATCTGAGCTTTTGGAATGAAAAACAGTTAAAAATTCATACCTTAACATCACAGAATAATGAGACAATTAATCTTCCTAAGAATACGTGGGAAGTTAAAGAAGCAGAAACTTTTCCTTTGTACCTTTTGTTTTGGGTTTGTAGGTTTCTTTATTTTTAATTGAGATACAGGCCAGGTTCTTTCTGTGTTTTTATTCTGCTGTAGTTGTTCTTCCTTTCTGTGTGGAATTTATGAGAAGAACTACTCTTCACCCAAATAAAGTTCAGGGACAGTTGGTGCTAAATGTAAAAGGCAATGCTAATACATTTTCTGACCACCACTACCACTCCAAAGGTCATTAAAATGAAAGAAAAGAGTTAGAGTTATTTTCTAATCCATGCAATTGTCTGGATATAATGCAGCCTTCTCATTCCTATATGCAGTGTTTTGTTTAGGAAATGACTCGGCTTTCACAAAAAGGAAAAACAATCGCATTAGGACGTATAAGCTTGCATGCATGGTATGGGTTTAGTGACTTTGGTTTAAGGGTAAACTTGCCAATGTTATGGTAATAGTTAGACTTGATCATCTTCAAGGTCTTTTCCAATTTAAATTATTTTTTTAATTTTATGGTTGTATATACCATCTGGCTTCAGAGGGCTGAAGTTCCTACCCCTATCAGTATGTTTGTCCATTGCACATATGCAATTTAAAAGACTCAGCTGTGGCTTAGACTATGGAGTTATCCTTCTCTTCTCTGAAGACTTATTGCAGGGTCAAACTATAAAGCCAAATTTTTCCACATTGGATATCCAGACCTAAATTAATAGATCAAAGTACAAACACCTCAAAGTTTTGATATATAGAAAGTGGAACCACACAAAGTAAGCACCCTGACATGCTGGAAGGAAAGAGATGCTATTTAGAAGGACCTTGACAGCCTTGAGCAATGTTCACCAACAGCTTGGAAAGCCAGCTGTATCCTGGGATGAGTTAAAAAGACCATGGCCAGCAAGTTGAGGGAGGTGATTCTTTTCCTCTACTGTGCTCTTTTGAGTCCTCTCCTGGAGTCAGCACTGGGGTCTCACTGGGGTCTCCAGCATAACAAAGCAGGGTCATGAAGATGATCAGAGGGCTGAAACACCCCTAAAACACCTCTCCTATGAAGATAGTGACAGAGTTAGGGTTCTTCAGCCTGCAGAAGAAAAGGCTGTGTGGAGACTTCATAGCCGCCTTCCAGTACCTTGTAGAGGGATACAAGAAAGGTGGAGGCATTTTACTACAGGGGCTTGTAGTGATAGGACAAGGGGGAATGGCTTCAAACTGAAAGAAAGTTGGTTTATATTGGATGTTAGGAAGAAAGCATTTACAGTGGGGGTGATGACACAGTGGGACAGCGTGCCCAGAGAAGTTGTGGATACCCTAGGAATGCTCAAGGTAAGGTTGGATGGGACTTGGAGCAATCTGGTCTAGTGAAAACTGTCTCTCTCCTCTGGTGAGGGAGTTGAAATGATGATTTTTAAGGTCCTTTCCAACTCAAAACATTTTTGGACTTTATGATTTTATGATTTTATGATTCTTCAATTTAAATATCTAAAAAAAGAAATTGTTTGTCTTTTCTTGTAAACCAGACGTAGTGAAACCAAACACTTGTCTTTTTCAGAAAAGGTCTACTTAATTGCAAAATGTTATATTTTTCCTCTTGATGATACTTATTTAATAACTCAGACTAACGGTCGTTTGGTTTTTGAGCAAATACATGCCAACATAGCATAACTTTTCTGCATCTGTGTATAAGATGACACTCAAAGATCAATATGCACTAAACTGAAGAATCATTACACAGTATTTTTCCACCAAATTAAGGTGCAGATGTCCCTTAAAAGAAAAATGGAAATTCAGCACATGTATGTTGTGTTTACCAGGACAGTTTCTGTTGGACAACTTGTTTTCCTCTTTTCCCACATTGTCTTCCCTCTGCACAACTGTTTTGTACGAACCTGTTGCACCACTTTGCAAGGTAGTTGCTCAAAGTACACAACATTTCCTGGTGTTTAAATTTCCTGGTGTTTAAAAGTACTTTTTTTTTGGTTAGGCTTAGTCAATTGTTCTGCTAGGAATAAATAATTAGGCAGTTTTATTAAAGTGATTACAAAGCACTAATACATTTTCCAGTCCTCATTCTTTCAGAAGAAAAAACCAGCAAAATCAAAAATTGTCATGACATAGCTATTCCCTTCTCCATTCAGTTTGTCAGTATCTGGCTCAGAAAAAGAGCTCTTTAGAGGAGTGCATTGTGTAGGAGTTTTGTTTAGTTGCTGAGCATAGGCATGTGATCCAAGTAATTATCATCTAATCACAGTTTTAGGTTTGCCTCACCAGTCCAGGGTCATGTATGCCTTGTAACACAACTGCTAGGCCCAGCTGAATACTTTTGGTGTGCTTAGGTACCACAAATGGCAGTAGCTGCACCAGTTCTGAATCAGTTTGGATCCTATGCTCACACCTGAGTGCAAATGTACATGTAAATAGTCTGGAGTTGAACTTCTGAACTGTAGATATCTAAATTTTAAATTTAGTTGTATGACTCTAGGCCTGAATTCCAGGTCTAGAAATTTTCTTGCAAAACTAAAATGCCCAAACCCTTAGTTTACCTATGAAATTGTCCTCAGCCATATGCAAAACTCAAATACATGATGACAGATCAGGATTAATCTAGATGTATCTCAAAGCTGTTAGGAAGGAATGTGATAATGACATCTGGGAAAAAATTAATGTGTTTTGTAGCACTAATGTTCTCTGGCTCTGAAGGAATCTTAAAATCCAATTTTATACTTCGGTGGGAATAAGTCAAGTCCTAATTTGATCCTAGTCCATTAGATTCTGCAGTTCCTTAGAAGTATGCTTGCTTGACATTGGAACTAGTCATTCTAAGCTCCTTTCTTAGTCACTGGAGAGAAATAGATATTTGTTCAAATATAAGTATCTAAAGTAGGTCAGCTGAATGGGACCCTCTAAGTGCCTGTTCTGTATGTTGATTATATGAGTGTTTTACATGAGTATTTCAGATAAAGACTCTGTGCTGTGGACAACTGTTAGGGGAGATTAATCCACCCTGCCAATTTATATTTGTTTGATGAGGTTAATCCTTCACTAAGGATCTGAGTTAATACTTTCCTTTTAGAAATTCAAAGGAAATGGAAATCAAAGGGTGATATTATTTACTTTCTTGAGAATTTTTCATTCAACATGGCAATAAGCGAAGAGGTGTTTTTCATAAAGCTGAAGGGAATTATTTTCACATATGAATGAAACTCTTACCTATCAATGTCAGAATTGTGTTAAAAGGTGTTAATTTTGGTGGGAATAGCAGAAGTTTCTTTCTAGCAGTCCAGAACTCTATTGAAACAAGTTTAATTTGTTTTGATTGATTCTGAAGCTGATATGAATTGATATATAATTCTATAATCAGGTCTGGTGCCAGAATCATACACAGATAGGGATCCTAGCATGTGGATGGCAAGATTTCCCAGACTGGGGAATCCTCAGAGGAGCAGAGAGAGCTGCCTGAAGCCTGTAGCTTGCATGGCAGTGGCTCATGTACCTTGTCAGAGAGAGGAACAACAGTGGCCAAATATGCCACTGCCCTCAGCAAAAGAAGCCTCTGGATACCACTAGTCACCAGGAGTGCAGAGAATGGAATGGGCAATTTGGGCATGGCACATCAGCGAGGGCATGGCACAGCAGTTCATACAAAACTAGCTGTCACAGAAGGGCATGCAGGAAGAGGACTGTAGCTCTGCCAGCTCAGCCAGGAAGCAATGGCATAAAACTGCTAGAGGGCCACATCAAGTCTAGGTACTGCACCCATGGTGATGCAGCTGCCCAGAGCTACAGTGGGAAAACGCTGCCACCTGGGTGTCAGGATGCGCTCTGCTCCTACACCAGCAGCAGATGGCAGCAGCTCAGGAGGTGTGCCCAAGCAAAGGAACTCCTCCACTTACTGACATTGTTTTGGGAGGAGGAGAGTGGGTTGAGAAGCATCAGCAATGGGAACTGCACTGAAATACTTCCAGAACTGCAGAATTGCATCCTACCTTTCCTGGGACAGGACTCAGACAGGAAACATGATGGGGAAATGATAGGGATGCCTCCCTACCTGGCTGAATGGGGAAACTTAAAGGTGTAGAGGGCAACAGGAGGTTTCTTCTGCCTGGGACAGCAGATCCAGCTTCTCTATCCTGCCTTGATGGAGGAGGTATGACTGATACCAAAGAAGGCTTCAAGCATCAGCACCTTGTTATCTAGAAGTCTCTCATCCCTTTTCTGTGTGGTCTCCCACAGGTAGCTCCACATAACTCTGGCTCTTTCTCTCCTTCTCTGTCTTCTGCAGTTCCAGCTCACTCCTTCCTGTCCCTAGCATAGCTATCTAACCCTGTCTGTCCCTCACACAACCTCCTGTTCCTTCCTCCTCACAGCACACCCAGCAAACTCCAACTGACTGACTGACTGACAACTAACTCACTCTTTTATCACACCCAGCTGGGAGGGCAAGGCTGTTCCCACTCTTTGGTAATTGACACAGCTGCAATATATCAGGGGCAAGATTACCTTTAGCACTATGTCTGTCCTCCCACATTGCCCCACTTTCCAGGTGCCCTGGCAAGTGGAACTATGATAAGGAAAACAGGTCATCAAGGGTAGAGGTGTCTCCAAAGTTACATCAGCCTAAGACCTGTGTCAAAACTGCTTCCATAAAGAGCAAAGGTGATTTATTGTCATAGGTGACTGTCTTCTGAGGGCAATCGAAGACCTAATATGCAGCCCAGACCCACATCTTAAGGAAGTAGAAGAAAAGCAAGAAAGCTTCCTACAGTGGTACAGCCATTAGATTAATAGCTTTTCAGGTCGGCAGTGAGAATTTGCAACTAGAAGTCCAAGGACAATGGGTTTATAAAAGGTAGGTCATGCTTTACTCACCTGATTTCATTCTACGAGAAATGACCCATGTAGTGGGTGATTCAAAATGGGTGAGTGGATATGGTTTATGTGGCCTTTAGTAAAATCTTTCACACTGATTCCTGGAGAAACTGCCTGCTCATGGCTTGGATGGGTGTAGGGCACTGGTGAGGCTGCACCTTGAATCCAGGGCTCAAATTTCAGGCCCCTCACAACAGGAAAGACATTGAAGTGCTTGAGTCCAGAGAAAGGCACCAAAACTGTAGAGGGATCCAGAGCACAAGTCTTATGAAGAGTGGTTAATGGACGTGGCAGTATTTGGCTGGGAGATAAGGCTCAGGGCAGAGAGACCTTACAGCTGTCTACTATGACCTGAAGGGAGGTGGGAACAAGGTGAGTAGTGGTTTCTTTTCCCAAGTAACAAGTGATAGGGAAAGAGGAAATGGTCTCAAGTTGTGTCAGGGGAGACTTAGATTGCATATGAGGGAAAATTTCTTCATAAGAATAAGCTTCTGGGAGAAGTGGTTGAGTCAGCATCCCAGGGAATATTTAGAAGTCATGCAGATGTGGGTAATGAGACACCGGAGAGCAGCACTGCAGTAAAGGACCTGGGAGTCCTGGTCTATAGCAAATGGAATATGAGTCAGCCAGGAGGGCCAACAGTGTCCTGGGGTCCATCACGCACAGCATCACCAGCCAGGCTAGGGAGGTGGTTGTCCTGCTCTACTCTGTGCTGGTGTGGCCTCACCTGGGGTGCTGTGTGCAGGTTTGGACACCAAAATATATTAAAAAAAGATAAAAAGCTATTAAGGAGTGTCCAAATGAGATCTTTGAAGATAGTAAATGGTCTGGAGGGGAAGCCTATAGAGGAGTGACTGAGGTCATTGGGCTTTTTGAACCTGGAAGCGACTGAGGGGAGACCTCATTGCAGTCTACACATCTCTACAAGGGAAAATGGAGAGGCAGACGCTGGTTGCTCAATTTCTGGTGACCAGTGACAAGACCCAAGGGAATGGCCTGAAGTTGTGTCACAGGAGGTTTAGGTTGGATATTAGAAAGAGGCTCCTTTGTCAGGGGATAGCTGGGCACTGGAACAGGCTCTTCAAGGTAGTGGACACAGCACCAGCCTGGTAGAGTCTTAAGAAGCATTTGTACATTGCTCTCAAGCACATGGCGTGGTTCTTTGGGCTGTTCTCTGCAGGGCCAAGAGTTGGACTTCAGTAAGCCTTGCGGGTCCCTTCCAAATCAGGATATTCTATGACTGTAAAAGTAATTGGCCTCTGTGTGACATTTTTATAGAACATTTGTGCTTGTGCGTTTACGTAATTCAAGCCAGAGTAGTTAGCAAGCAGATGACAAGGAAGTCTAGGAGACAAACACTGGGGAGACTTTAGGTCTAGAACTTGGTGATGGAGTGCGGCTATGAGTCATGGGACATTGAACATTTATTTCAATGCCATCTGGGGATCTGGAATCAACTACTGGGTTCACTGATTTTCAACAATTTATAATGTAAATAAATATCTGTATAAGTATAGGTATTCTGTCAGCAGATTTCAGCCTTATTCAGGAAAGAGGAGACAGCTATCAGTCCATCCATGCTTGTTTGAGTGCTATGTTTTTTGTCTCTGCTGATCCATGTGTTTAGCCATGTGTATGTATATTGTGTTTGTGTGTATTCATGCATGCTTGCCTATCAGGAATTTGTGCTCACCCTTGCCACTGGCTGGACCTGAGGACAAAGAGCAACAGCACTCTCATACTCATCAGGCTATTGGATTCAGCAACCTCTCACACTTGCACTGTTGGTGCTGTCAAAAGCCTTTTTATATACAACCTCCTCCCCCTCACTACCTCATTTTTGACTGTAGTGAAAAATGGGGAATATGATAAACTATTTGTCTGATTCCATTTTTTTTAATTGTGTGCATCATCAAGATTTCTAAATTAAATCTAAAAAAAAAAGGTCATGAGTTGAATGCTATCTAATTATTTAATCCCTTGAGCACAATATATGGCTAGAGAAAATAATCTTCTGTATAGAAGTGGACCATTTTCTTTCTATCCCAAAATAAAATTATGTGAAAAAACTCTTTTTATTTCCTCATGTCCACAGAATGCTGTTTCTCTCAAGAAATTCCATAAACAGCAAGGCTGTTCTGCAGAAAGTTTACTGCCTCTGGCATGCCCATGTTCTTCTTTGGGATCCAGTGAAGTGAACTGGAAGAAGGTGAATGAATTGGGCACAGTGATGATGTACTCCTGGTGAGTCCATTCATAGACAGAGCACAGCAGTCAAAAACACTCTTTTTCAGGCATAGCAAGAAAGATTAAATCTGTTAGGACTTGGAGGAACATTTTCTCTACATCTTCCCTCAGGATAAACACAGTGACATTTCCATAACAGAAATGGGGAAAGGCATTGCTTATAACAATGCTTTGCTACAAGATCTTATCGGATTAGCATGGCTACAATAAGAAAACATCTCCTCAAAAAAGGAGGCAAATGTCTCCAGTGAAGGGCTATCTATCACATTCTTTTCTCCTAGATGAATGCTTTAAATACTGTCAGAAAGTCTGAATAAATTATCTTAATTCATCTGCTGGGTTTCACTTAAATGTAATGTCCTTGCCATTCTACTATTGTTCCTCTGGGGAGGAGAGAAAGGCTGTGTACAGCTGTTTGCTAAAGCAACATTTATTTATACTTGATAGCATGAAAAGGGTCTTTGATATAATGAAGTGTGTTGCTTAGAAGTAAATTATTCTTTAATAATACTAATTAAATCTTCAGTGACACTGAGAATGACACCTGAAAGCAAAACACAGCTTGTAAAGCACTCAGGAAATAATTATAATATAAAATCTGTGCCGTTTTCAGAATGGAAGATTCAAAAACGTTCACAGGAAGACGTTACCGACAATACTTGTTTTCTAACTTTAGCAGTTTCAAGGACGTTGGCCTGTAATTCAGTAGTAGACTATGTAGATTAATTGCAACAGGATTAGGATTACTTTGAATGTTCCAAATAATGTACAGCATTTCCTAGCATAAAAAAGCAAAAACTCTTCTGGACTAATCATGAGGGTTCCTTTATATACGCCTAATTCTAGCTGACTTTCTGAAAGCACCAGACAAAGTTCAGAATATTGGGAGAGACTTTCAAAAAAGGTGGAGCTTCTTTGATGTCTGAATCATACACAGAAAGTTGAATTAGCCAGCTCAGTGGTGCAGAATAGCTGTACTTTCTCTCCTCTGGTAGACATGTCTCCTCAGGGTTGAAGCAGGGAGTGTCTAATTGAATCATTTCCTCATTCAGCTCAAATACAGCAAATATGTAGTTCATAACCAGAATATTCATTGTGATTATTAATATGAATATTGCAGATTATAATTAAATCCAGGAATTAATTTTTATTAAAAATAAAACATGAATATTATCAAATTTATCTTTCAAGTCCCTTTGGAAGTGTTGCTTAAAGAAATATATAGAAGCAAAATTTATTCTTACAGGTCCCTTGGAAATGTTTCCACAGTTTAAAAAACATTTTCCCCTTCTTTCTTCCCTCTCTATATCTCCTTTCCTCTGCTTCTTTTGAATTCTTTATTGATGAAACTGAAAAGTTCTGAAAAGTTTATCCATCTTGCAGTTTCAAGAGTTTTGTTCCTTCAGAGCACATTGGAAGGGTAATAGGAAAAAGAAGGTGCAATATTGAGTCTTCATTTCAGAAAATTACTTATCCTTCCCCCAAAACCCATCCTCCCAAATTAATTTGACAGCACATAGAACAATTACATACCACCTTCCTGTGCTTCAGTTGACTGTACTCCAACACTTAGCAATGCTGCTGCATAATCTTGGCTTGAATTTTTGGAAAGAATTGTTTTGTTGTGAAAAAGATCTCTGACAAAATACGTGGACTACAGCCTTGCAAGATAGAAAAAGTAAAATTTCAGAGAAAGGTAAAATTTTTGATATTAGTCTAACTGGCAGGCCAAGGACTCAAGACAAAAACCATGGCATTAAAAGGGAAAAAACTAAAAGATCCAGAGGGTGGCTAATCAGCAGCATCCAGAATCAAATTGTTTCAGAGGTCTTTTCCTACAAGACAGCTGCCTAGCTAACAAAGATCTCACTGGATTGGTGAGAATAATAGTGAGGAACATTCTAGGTCAGTAGACCCAACTTCATATGTAGCAAATATGTAACTTGCTTTTTATCTTTAATTTGTGTATATCTTTATACAGTGTCTCAGTAAAATTTTCTCTAAAAGGCCTGGGGTTTTACAAGCTGGGATGGTTACAAGGTAAGGAGAGGTCAAAGAACTTTTCATTTGTATCAAGAGGAAAATGCTAAAGGGGTAACAGAAGTATAAGAAATGAGGAGGGATATAAAATCAATATGGTTGTGAAATGGCTGATCTAAAGAAGTGCTTTTATTAAATCAAGAATTAACAAAATAAATTGGAAAGGTACACATAATTTCAAAGCAATAAAGATGTTGTGAATATACAGTTTGATAGGAAGCTGAGTACTCAACTCTTAAAGGAAGCACAGTACCTCCACTTGGCCTGGATTACTTGTGTTCCTTCTTGAAGGCTATTGAACCACTACCAGTTTTTCTGAAAATCATAGACAAGTGAAGACAAACCTCTTGTTTTCTAGAGGAGAATCACAGGTTGGAGTTTATTTTCAGTAATTTTATGTTAATGTATATCACTGATATTTCTCAGTGGGTCATAACCATGGGAAGCAATGCATGTATTTCAGCTACAACTGTCCCTGTGATCTAATGTGCAGCAGCCATGAGTGCACCTACTGGCAGACTACTAGGATATACTTGCATGAAGGGTAGAGGGTAGTGATGGCTAGAATATGCAAAAGAAAATGAGATTTCAAGAAATATCTTGACTATTTCAAAATTTGAAATGACCTTTGATTATTTGGACCTCTGATTCTTGAAACTGTATGTAAGGATTGTGAAGTATCCTTGCATTGTTTCTTGCTGTGTAGAAAACATGTAAAACCCACACGTTCTCTGATAAAAGAAAATTACACCCTAGCATTCAGATGTCTGGTAGAGTGAGAGACTTAAAATCCAGTTATTGGAGAATTAAGAAGTGGGCTTCAACTGAGGAGAATCCCATCTTTCTGATAATTATATATATCAGTAGATAAATATTCAGACAGACAGAAGTATTAGTATTCTTAGCTTAACAACTATGGCATACATTTGACTTTTCTGGGATTCTGGTCTGTCTAACTTTCTACTGCTCCAGTCTTCATCAATCCTTGTGCATACGCCATAGAACTTGAAACTATGAATTTTGCAATAAATTATAACTTAATTTCATGGGAAACACTATAGAAATGAATTCTTAATTATGCAGTATATGTGATATAATACACATAAAATATAATTATATCAATTATACAGTGAGTGAGGCTGTTTTCACACTGCTTCCACCTCAATTATCATTGATTCTAAGGAAAGAACTGCATATAGCTTAAGACAGGCAAGAGTTGAAAGAGGAGAAAAGGAGATAACAGTAAAGAAAAGGAGTAAAAGAAGGAGTACAAAAATGAAATAAAGACATTGGAACATAAGTGTCTGTAGCAGAATCAAGTTTGCAAGTGGCTGGCTTTAGAGTTTCTCATTAATGCCTTTTCACCTTTTGTTCAGGAATCAGAGATTAAAAAGAAAAAGAATTAAAGAAATAAAATTCTACAGAACTTCTCATTGCTGAGTACTCATAAATCCTTACAAAATGAGAAACAACAGTACATGAGTAAAATAAAATTTTAAACATTCTTAAATGAAAAGAAAATTAGATAGACAAAAATGATAATTTAAGTGGTAATCATCAGTTTCTTCCATGGAAGACTATCTAGGTTTAACTATATCTTAAAACAATGTTTGAAATAGTTGAAGTAGAAGTAGATTAACTAAATGAGATAAGATCAAAACCCAGTGACCTTTCAGGGCTATCACATATGCTAAATTGCTGACTATCTGCATAGTTGTTGTCAAGCCAGTGTTTGATATTTGCCTTCAGGTTTATTCCAATATGTATTAAATATTAATTTATGATAGAGTAATGATAACCTAAGAGAATTAAAGTAATTTATTTGGTTATTAAATAGAGGAAATCTCATTGACACATTAACTGTTCCATCTTCAGTTTAACTCTGCCATCAGTTTTGTATCAATATTTTCCAGAAATAAATAATTTAAATCCAAATATAGAAACAACTATTGTAAACTTCCCTGCAGAAAAAAAACTTTTAAAACTCTTGAAGTGTCATTCATAAGCAAAATTTTAATAAATTCCTGGTATAAACATTATTTTGAAAAAAAAAGCTCAGTTAAAGAGGGTATGTTTCGAACATGAGTTACAATTACTCTGAAAGAGCAACAGTCATTTTTCTAAAATGTAACACCAGACTGTACACAGTATTAAATGAGATCTAATCAAACTTTCCTGTAATTACTTTTCTCTAATTTGTTAGCATAGACTTTAACCTGGCTTAGAGTTCAATGTGATGACAAACCATGGATTTACTGTCTTCCCTAAGGTAACTTTTTAATAACTGGATACCTCAAAACATTAAACAAAATGGCAAATACCAATTTTGTACACATTGGTAGTATTACACCTGACATCAAACATTACATTATTGACATTGATTTAAGTGAATTTTATGCTTGAAAGAAGGATGCTGTGGTGAATTTCATATTATAGACTCTGTGAAGGACATGTTATCCCAGTATTTAATTTAGAAGTTGGTGTTACAGTATTTCTTTTATATAAAAGTAGAATAAATAAGTGCACAAGCTCTCTTAACTCAGAGGAAATATGCATGATTTAAAAATAACTGAGTGGAGTGAAACCAGATTATTTCATGAACTCAGAGGTAAAAGTACAGTAAAAGACAAACACTGTTTATATTTTAAGTAAATAGGTAAATCAAAAGTGTTAAAAAAGTTTCAAGTCAGAAGAATATTCCCCATGCATCCTTAAAACTTTGTGGCTTCAAAGGGTTTAAAAATATTAATGACTACAGCTTTATATTGTGGATGAGTGCATACACTCTACGGTTCAAGAAATTATTAAAACACTGAAAATGTAATTTGAATCTCCCAGTGAGGTATGTTTAGCAAATATTTAAATCAATTAGGCTATTCCTAATATGTACTATGGGTGTAATTGTGAGCTGATGGATCTCTGAGAAGTAATGAGATTATGTGAAGATCTGGTGAAACTAAAATCCCTGCTTCGAATACTAGAAGTCCACCTCTATAGCGTAATTCCAATTACAAGAAAAAAAAAAGAGCAGTAGTTTTGATATGACCTGAGACATTATTACACCTTGGTTTGATGTCTCAGCCATTAAAATCTTTTATCAAAGATCAGCAGAAGAAAGTGCCTGTAACAACTTCTAGTCTTTCAGAGCTAATATACTGAAGCATTGTGAATTAGTGGATTTTGATGACATCTACTTCATAAAATCAAAAAACCAGGAGCAACAAAAGTGCTATTTCACTATATTATGATAATATTTAATAGGTGCTTGCAACTGGAATTGATAAACACAAGAGTTCTATGACAAGGATTTTGAAATCTAAAATCGATTTCCCATGTGTACCAGTCAATGGCCTTTCTAAAGCATTAATACAAGAACATTATTATAACTTTTTTTAATGCTTTTCAATGACTGAGTAGTTGAAAATTTGCTACTTTTCCACATAAAAATTTCACAATTCAGTGTTAATATCATTATTACCGTGACTCTGGTTTTAGCACTCATCAATAATTCAAATTTATCACCATTTCATTAACATTTAAGCACCACTGTACTGTTCATAGTGATTGTTTAAATTAATTCCTAGCATTGAAGACATACTTTTCCCACTAACAATTATATGTTTAATTTCTCTCAAAACTGTAGCACTCAAAAGCTATGTCTGTGTGTGTGTGTGTGATTAAATGCAAATGGTGACTGAGATATGGTATGGATTTTGTTTTAACTGAACTGGGTCCACTGCGGTCGGCTCTCCCAGGTATGTAACCTCCCAACTTCCTGGTCAATACTAACTTCTTGCTGCCACACTATGGGAGCACCATGAGAAATGGAGAAGGCCTCGGTATTTATCACAAATGAATTCTTTTGGTCTCAAAACATCGTCATGAAAGGTATTAACAAAACCAGGTTTCATATGAATTTGTGAAAGCATGAGCTATACCTTGTGTTCAGCTACATGGTCCCTTCAGTTACTTACTACATTAATGAAGCATATAAAGAAAAATCAGTTTACAATAAACTTTAAATTATTTTTTGGAGAGTGGGTATGCAAAATGAAGTTCCAGAAGTTTGTGGTGTGAGCAGTGTTCCTGACCTTGAGATGATAGGGTGTCCTAAAGAGGAAAGATGGGGGATGAACTACCCCCATGCTGTGCAAGAACCATTAGCAATAATGGAAGATCAGTGTATCATTGACGCTGTTTATATTACTGTTTATACCCATAATGTAGTGCCACACATTCTATTATGAAGAAGGGGAACTACCAGAGTCAAAACCCTTGATGCAGCTCTATGACAAAGCATATTTCATATCCAAGCTAACTGCCTTGCAGTAAGCAAATATTTTTAAATAACATGAACAGGAAAAAGAACAAGTAACCCATGATCACCTTTTAATTTTATGTTTTCACCACTATGTAAAGTGGACATCACATTTATGATAAACAGGATTATTACAATACACCACTGTGTTTGCATGTGTTTTCCAGAATAGGTCAGTTATCATTCGCTTTTGTATTTACAAAATATGCATCTGCAATAATTGATAGCTCTTTCTCTGTGGAGCAAATGAGGCACAGCTGAGGAATTTTGCCTTTGTCTACTTTCTACATCCCCATACATGGCATCTTCACAAGATGTCTGAGATAGCCATCCTATAACTCCAAATCCAAATACAAAGATAAGTAAAGAATATTTTAACAGAAAGATTCAGTGGTGAGAAATTTGACTTCTTCTTGTTTTTTTCTTTTTTTTCCCCCGTTTTTAACGTGAATCCCAGTTTTATCTGGATCTATGGTTATTTCTTCCATATTTGCATAACTACAATATCCAAATTACCCATCCTGCTACAAGATGGCTGATTAATAGCACCTCACATACTACTAAAATGACAGGTTAACAACTACTTGCATAGTCAACATCAATTCTGCACCAGGCAGTACAGAACAGTGCAGAAGTGGAACGTTTTCTGGATATTAAGCTCAATTCTTCACTGCATCAACCTCAATTTTCTATGCTTCGATGACAAAATAGGGTCTTCCAGCTGGTAGCATAATGAGCTGGACTAGACTAACTTTACATCAAAATTGACTGTAAAACAAGATTTGAATTCTAAAGGTGCAAAGAATGGATTCTGTTGTCCTTGTCCTTGTCCTTTTCCTTCCTTCCTTCCTTCCTTCCTTCCTTCCTTCCTTCCTTCTTTCCTTCCTTCCTTCCTTCCTTCTTCCTTTTTCCTTTCTTTCTTTCTGACAATTTGATAATTCATGCCATTGGAGGGTTCACACATCAGATAATATAGATGAAAATAAAAAATGTCAAATTCATTAGAACAGAGGCAAAGCCTGACCTACCTCTACCAAAATCCTATTTTTTTTTAAATTGTGTTTTCCCCTTAAGACACTATATTAAACTAAAGATGCTCCTGCTAAATTTGGACAGACAGTCAATATACATACATTATGACAGAATCATAGGTGGACACTGTCTTATGAAACAGCTACTGATAAATTTAAAAAAAAATCCAAAGAACAAACAGGGTTTTTTTCCTCCCACACCTTATGCCATTGCAACCTCTCCCAAATTTATTCTGTAAAATACAACAAAATAGGTCAGGTACTGAATGTTTTCTTTTTAGAAGTATTGTCAGATGGACCATTATAATCTGTACAATATCAAGAGTGGGAATTGCAAAATGCAACCTTCATTGCAACCTTCATTCTGGACATCATTGCAGAATAAATTACGATAACTGATTCACATGAGTTATGAAGTTTACCTTTATTTTTAAATGTTTGA
>JBBMKD010000001.1:72123051-72166377 GCA_037834095.1 Argya squamiceps | reverse complement strand
AGTGAGCATCACAAATCTGCAGAAGTTTCTAGATAGTGAAGTGCATAAGGCAACCAGCATACAGGATCCTCTCTGCAACTAAAATGGAGGAGGAAATTTAAGTGATATTTTTCCTGTTAAATTGTTCCTACATTTCTTGTATCTTCACATATAGCAAAAGAACCCCTCTAACATATTTTCTATGGTGTACATGGAGGCAAAAATAGAATGGGAGACAATATGAAGGGAAATAACACAATAAATTGGCCAATCTTGCTTATTTTGAACCTGGGCCTTAAAGCATGAGAAGGTTACCCTCATGTTCAGGTATCATGACAATGACATAAGAAAGTGTCATTCCACTGACATGCACGCATGATCTGGCAAAGAAACCTGTAGTTGTTACACATTTCTCAGGAATATAGATTCAAATAGCTGTCATTTTACATCCTGAATTCCATCTAAATGGCATGATCTTGTACATTCCAAAGATCAGGTTTGCACATGAGAGGGGAGACAAGAAAAGGAGACTTAGCTAACACTGTTAGCTTTGCCATCTAGCCTGCCACCCATTCCTCCCACCCATCATACTAAATAGATACCACATAAAATTAATTTTCACAAAAGACAAAAAAACCCAATTTCCTTACATCTAAAGTCACTGAAAATATGTTTGATGGCAGTCATCACAAGTATTGAAAAGTAAAACTTGAGTATCTGCAACTTCATCCTGTTTAAGAAGCACAAATGCACCTCTTGGTGTTAAGGCTTTTTTTCTTTTCTTTATTTTGGGGGTGGGGCAAGTGATACATTTCTTCCTTATCCCATGTTATATACATGACCTGATATTTATTAGTGATACAGATGTTATTATCACTAACAGTTTTTAAGTGTCTAGATTTTCTAAAAAGCTGTTTTTACCCTTAAGAAGAATATCAAGAACAAGCTTAGATTTACAAATGGTTATTTTTAAACTTTTAAATTTCTTATTTATATTTACTGGCACTGGTTTTAGAGAATCCTTCCCTTCCCCAAGCAATACATATGTGCAATTTTGAGCAAACTGCCAAATGCTTTCAAAAGTACACAGTCTTTTTTAGACTGCAACAGCCTTGGAAAAGTTGACATTTATTTCACAGCTATCTAAAAACATAGTCTGATTACCTGCAAATAAGATGCAAGATACAAAGGAGTTGAAATTAGATCTCATGAAACCTAACATCCAAACAGGGGAGATTGTTTTGCCATATACAGAATATCAGTGTTCATATTAATCTGAAAGGAAAGCCCTATCTTCCTTTCAGATATCAACAACAGACACAGGTTGACCATTCCACCTAATTTGTCAGAAACTTACAAATCAGATACAAAATTACTAATTCAGCACGCAGATTGAAATCATTGAGTCGTTCATTCAAAGCAAATTAATAATAATTTGTCCTGGCTCTGAATAAACATGAAATGATAATATTTTATATATGAAGCACAAATTTTCCTTAGATGAGGTATATTCTGTTTAAATATTTACTTCTCTTATTTTCCTTCTTAATTCTTCCCAAAGAGTCCAAAAAGTTGTAAATTCAGTCAAATGCTGTGACTGGAATGCTGTAAATAAATAGATGTGAGATTTTGTGCAGTAAAATCATGAGTGATACAGTAATGGACAAAGCATTGGTGATGCTCTCAAAAAGGTAAAAAGTGGACAGAAATCAATTTCACCTGGATTTATCCATAGAGGAGAGGTCTAAATAATGTAATCTGGAAGTTACCAAATTTGAAATTTAGGAGTAAAAATACAATTAAAAGTATGCACTTGGAATATTTTAATAAAATGGAAATTCCTAAATTGACTGAGCTGAAACTTTGACAGTAAAGATGCAACATAATTTTCTTCTGATGTGATTCTGAAGGAACACTGCCCAAACTGCCCTGACAACTTATAAAATAAGCAGAATAAAGATAATTATATTAGATTCTTGTTGCAATTTTTTGTTACATATAATGTTACAATAGAAACCTTTATGCAAATTATGAGTTTAAACAAGGGTAGTGATAAACTTATCATGGCAAATAGCTTCTAAGTTTTAATAAAAGTGTTCTTTTAAAGATAGAGGCTGAAAATTTATAATAATTACTGGTTAAGAACTCTGGAAGAAGAAATAGTTACTTCCTTTCTGATGGCTTTTATGTGTAGTTAATAAGCTCTATAAAATTTTGATTTAAAATTTTGATTGATCTCTGTTTTAAATATAGATACTCTTGTGCATTTTTTATATTTTAAAAGAACTAGCTGAAGACATATACTACAGTATAAAATGTTAAATTGAAGATATGAAAATGAAGGTATGAAAGGAAATTAAATGAAGGTATCTTGATAGTTTGTCCTTGAACACGAAAGTCAGGAAGGTTAAATTAACCATCTTGCTAAGGCTACAACAGCCTGTACTGTCTGATCTCTTGTGTTAATTATTTTGTATTTTGTGATCAGTATGACATCCCAGAAGCAGGGGGTCCACCAAAATGTTTTGGGTCAATGTGGTGTTCTTCCTCATCTCTGAAAGCCTGAGCCTTCTGACCTGGAACTTAGCAGGACCTGAAGCAAGTCTATCTCTTACATACCTTGGCACATCTATATTTTCTCATATCTAGCAGATGCTCAGAAGGGGAGCATCTTGTATCACCTTGATTATATCCCTTAAAATGACACAAAAATATTTCCTCTCTCTAATTCATTTTTTCTGTTTTGAGATAAAATGTTCAAGACCAGCATTTGTCAGTTAACTTGAGAGCAACATGATTCATCTTTCAATTTCAAGAACTTGGTGCGCACACCTGTCTCCTATAAACTGCAGATTTGAGTGTAAAGTGACCATCCTATAATATAATAAATAACTGTATATTTAAGTTGCATGTGCATTTTATAACTGCATGAACAAATATATATTTAGACGCTTCAACATAACTAATTGAAGAAAAAAGATTAATCTCTTTTTTTAAAAAAAATGTTTTCTGCTTTGACATTTGATGCCACAGTACTTGCATAACACTTCAATTTGTTAAAAGGTTCAGCATGTAACCAATATGAAAACATGGACTGTTAATTATATTTCAAAAAGAAAGAGACCTTTCCCCTTTGTACAAATACACTTATTCATTGAAACTTTAGCTAGTATACATTAATTTTTTTATAAACCACACAATATTAATCACCTGTGAATGTGTCAGAGGGGATGTTTGTTTCACATTTGACAAGAATGGGGGCAAGTACATTTAATTTAAATGATTTTCAGGCTATTGTAGGAAGGTGAACTATATCCTGCTCTTGACTTTCACTTCTAGGGCCCATCAGTCAGCTTCCATATTTCTAAGAAAAGAATTATGCACCAGTGCAAAATTTATCTCCTTTTATTCCTTTTCCTTCCAGCTCAGATTTCTTAGTTGAAACCATCCATAGTTAATCACTTGCATCAACTTATTTGTAGCCACAAATGCCTTCTGAAAATGGCAAATCTGAAATTTGTGAGGGCCTTTCAATGCAATATAATGAATTTACTTTGTCTAATAAAATCTCCTTTCAAATTTTTAGATTTTGCTGGAGCAGGTCTAGCCCCTGTCCTAAATTGTCTGTTCAGTTTCCGGCCAGAAGACAAGGAGATGAAGACCAATAAGAAAAATTTTAAGCAAATACAAGAATAAGGGTCAAAAAGGTGGAGAGCAAATCCAGTTAGTAAATACAATTTTGGCAATAACAATCAGCTACCTGTTGAAAAAAAAAAAAAAGTCATGCAGAAACTTTCTATTTTAAATGGTAAATCTTGAAATGACCAAGAAGGACAGCATAGAAATGGAACAAAGCAAAACAAAACAAAACAAAAAAGGGCTTGAAAACAGTCCATATCCTGTCTATTGTATTTTTATCTGTAATTTTGGTTTCTTTCAGTCAGCTCAGTGACTAAATGGGAGATAACTGTGAAATTCTTGTTCATAGGAGGATTTCCTCCATTTCTTCTGATCCTTTCCTTTATGTTTCCTGATCTTATCAGCATTGTTTTCAGCTGCAGTCTTGCATTTTCTTGCAGGGACTTCTCATTGTTGCTGCCATATTGTGCAATCTGTGGTGCTTTCTCTTACTTGCAGACATAGTTACCCTCCAGGAGAGAAGCAGTGTCCTTTCTTCCAGAAAATCCACATTACCCACTTACACTCAAAGAAGAATACAATAATACAGAGAACACACATGTAAATCATTTGCCTTCTGTCAAATCATTTAAGGGAAGCTTTCATGAAACAGAAAAAAATATTTTTCTCCAGATTTAAAAAGTAGCATCAACAAAAGAGTTCTCTATTTCATGTTATGAGGGCTTTTAAAAATTATTTATACATAAAAAATTAAACAGTTCTATGAAACAGCTGTTCCATTTGATTGAAACACTTTAGAGGTTAATTTGCTTCATGTATATACGAGATGCTTTTTTTACAAACTGCATAGTTTCCTCCAGCTTCATATGTGAAAAGCGTTTACATAAATCCTTTAAAATACTGGCAAGATCTCAACCTTACAAGGTCGTTCCCAAGTTGAATAATTAGAATACAAATTGGTTTGCAAGTGCTGTTCAGCATTTTGACACAGAGCTAAGGAAATAATGCCAAAGGGTGCTCTCTATTTCAGCAGTGTTTCAAGACCCAGTAAAATTAGTAACAATTATAAATAAAGCAGTCTTATTGTTGCCTAAGGCAAGAGGAGATGAGTGAAAGCCAGTTTCATCATAATTACCCTTAAAGCAAATGGACTCTTGATCAAATAACATTATTGACAAGGAAGAACAAACAAATTTCCTAAATGTAGAAATTAATCATGTTCATGACAACCTATGTAAAAAATTTGTAGTCTTATAGCAAGTTCCACTACAGTTATCAATTCACATTCCTTAAAGGCAGAAAGAAACATGTTGATAAAAACTAAAGCGGTTTGGATGGATGTGATTTTTTTATTTGCATGTGTGTTCATTGTCTGTATGATTACATTGGCAGAGCTGCAGTTCTGAAGTTCTGACAAAAAAACGTGACTTGGTTGTCATTTTAGATGCTCTGAAAATTATCACATGGAATCATTTGCCAGAGAATCTGCCAATGCACAGGATTTAACTATTATAGCAATGAATTTGTGCATCTCAAACAAGTGAAGTGAGGAATTTTCTATGAGAGTGAAGACATTTTGGAATGATGAAATTCATCAATAATATAATGATGCTAGATACATTTCAAATTACTTCACAGCAAAACATCTGTTTTCTTATAAGAAAAATAGACATAGAAGTTTCTCCAAATCTTTTATCATTTGGAAAATATTCCAACAAATAAAAGCAATTTTGGATTTTATTATTTATTTTTACATTCTAATGTCATAAAAAATTAGATAATTAATGTAAAATATTTTTCTGTCCATATATTAATTGATAGTTCCCATTTTTATCATGTAATGGAAATATTTGGCATATTTGATAAATTTTCTCAAATTAATTACAGCACTATGTTATCCCGTATTCTCAGCTATCTAGAGTTTCACCACATAGCTCAGCTGTGATACAGAAAGTCCTGTAGTCCTGCTAGGAAATGCACATGGGGAAATTTTAAAGTAGTTCTGAGTGGGCTTTGTCCTGTTAGTAGAACTGATTGCCTGTGCTTGCAGCCATTCATTCACACAGGGGCATTCCTTCCACCTCCCTTCCTCTTAAAAATTAAAAAATGTCTCTATTATTGACATCCCAGAACTGAAGCAGGAGCATCTCTTTGCTAGATAGTGCTGCTGTGTGAACATGGCTAAGAGAAGAATTTGCATCAGGACTCAAGTCTCCTCCCTTTGGGTTTGGGTAAAAATGCACAACTATCTGATCTGATACTGGCATGAAGGATTTTCCATAAAGGTATGGAAAAAATATTTCCAGAAGCTCTCTCCCTTTACTTGACACATCATCCCTGCTTTTGCTTCTCTGTGGAACTGCTAATATGGATCTAAAGCTTCACCTGTGGGCTGACATACTTCCCATCACCAGGTGTCGAATTGGCCTGCCCCTATCCCCATTTCCATGGCTCTGCCTGGCCATCCTGTGTGCAGGGACCATGGGTCCCTGCTCCAGGTCTGATCCTGACCCCAAGTCATAGGCTCACATCCCAGCCTGGGCCTCAGCTGGTCCACATTCCAGGGAGGTGACTTATGCCCAGAGCTGGGATGGGCACTGTACCAGTTCTCCTCAGCTGCCCTGCACCCGGCCGCCAAGTCCTGTCCTGAGAGACCCTGACTGCTCTGTTGTTCCTTGCCCAACAACACAGACATAGAGTCTGTCTTGTGCGACATCATAACTCTCTGCCGTCAAAAGTTATTCTTCTGGAAAGCACAGTGCAGCTGAAATAATGATAAGAAAAACACCAGGAAGTGGATTTTCAAGGTAGTTTTACATAGGATCCTATGAATACAATTATGAGTCAGGGTAACCAATGCTGCCAGATGACTATATTTTGGTTAATGACGAAGGACTGAGAAAACAACTTGAATTTGTCAGCTGAGACCCTTTGATTTATCTGACAGAGTTTAAAAATATGACTGTAACTATTACCAGTCAGTTTAGGTTTCAAGCTAAAAAAATCCAGAAAAATGTCTAATTTTCCTCATTGGTGAGATTACATATTTGGTTAGCAAAGAAATTATGCAGATACATTGTAGATCAGTACTATTTTTCGTAAGTAGGTGGCTGACATATACTGATTTGATTGATTAATAACACTGTCCAGGGAAAAAATGATTAAGTTAAAATTATTTAGAACAGTTAATGGGGATAAAACAATTTATCTAAATAACTATTTATCCAAAAAGGATCATCACCAGGTGGGGGTTTTTCAGTTGTGTTCTGGATGCCTGCACTGCTGTTAATTAAAAAATTGGACAGAATTATAAATCACTACTGATAACACTTGTACATGTAAAAGGGGCTGATACAGAGAAGAGTAATAACAAGAACAAATCAAAGAGAGATAATCAGATCATTTGGTAAGCGTAGGAACATCCGAGGACGGCAGGGAGAGGGAACTCTGCAAACCTGAGACACTTTTGAAAGAACACATGGTTTTATTGCAAGGGTCGTGGGTAAAAAGGGCCTTGCCTTCAGCCACCAGCCTTGGCTGAGAGGAAGTCCCAAAGAGAGAGAGAGAGGGAGAGAGAGTTGGGGTAAGCGAGGTAAGGTAAGAGCAGTGAGGTCAGAGGTAAGAGGTGGGCCAGGTAAGGGAGGTAAAGTAAGAGGGGTGAGAACCTTGTTACAATACATTATATCTCCTTATGTGTTGAATATTCTAATTTACAGTGTCCAACCCGTGCGAGATACAAAACCTACAGACTTTGCATACAGCCTATAAGAACTGCTATATTACTATATCACTCTGTATTCTAAACCCTAAAGACTATCTTCTTGTTTTTCGTGATACCTTGGCAAGGTGGAGTGGGGCTGCACCCTTGGGTCCCTTAGTGTCCCGTTGTTTGTTACAATCACCCTCTTCTTGCCTGCCATGATCACATCTCAAAGCTAGCTTTCATTTCTATTTCATTCATAGGTTTTATGTTCTCAGTATCTCTTGCCAGGCAATCATATTTGTAAACTTTTCCTGTCCCATCTTTCCCAACAGGTAAGCTAAGTCCATTTAAAGAAAATGCAATTTAATATACCTAAAATAAAAGACAAAGCAAGAACAGGTTCATGCCTACATAATAGAGACTGTTCTGAAAATCAGTCATGGATGGATGGTCTTTTTTGATGAACATATATTTGTGCCAGAGGACAAATTGGTGGGTTTTTTAGAATAAGGTGCAAAGCAAAAAACACATCACTATCTCACACTTCCAGTAACCCTCTGCTCTACTCAATGTGAGTCAAATTTAGGCAAGATAGATGGTCTCTCTTCCTACTTGCAACTATAAAAATGAACTTCACAGCACTTGGACAGGTTTCCTGGTTTCTTGCATTCATATTTCTCTTCTTTTATTATCTTTCTTTCCCTTTTCTCTTTCCAGTGGCTTGAGAAACAGAAGACTGAGATAATCTACTTCTGCAACTTAAAACATCATACAGGAAGATGAGAGAAACATTCACAAATAGTAGAAAGCATTTTAGTAGGTCCTGTGAGAAGAACTGGTCTGTATCATCTATATCTGTCATGATCTGGTTACTAAAGTTCTTAGAAATGCCTCTGCCTGAACTAAGGTGCAAACAAGACCATATGCCAGTGACAATAGTGTGGGTTTTATTTGATAGTAAATATGAGAGAGAAAGAAAGAAACAGAAAACAGATAGGGGGAAGAGAAGGGGGTTGACAGAGACAGAATAAGGAAAATATCACCCCTCTGTGGATCCC
This sequence comes from Argya squamiceps, assembly GCA_037834095.1. Classification (NCBI taxonomy): domain Eukaryota; kingdom Metazoa; phylum Chordata; class Aves; order Passeriformes; family Leiothrichidae; genus Argya; species Argya squamiceps. The sequence goes on along the minus strand of JBBMKD010000001.1, from coordinate 72,157,998 downwards.
AATGATGTTCAGTTGATCCTCTCTAGCTGGTCTTCTTGGTGGTGAATGTCTCCCCAAAAAGTATAGACTTTGATGGGTTAATATATGACTTAGGCCAGGCAGGAAACTCCATGCGCTTCCCTGGGTGCTACCGTGCCTGTTTTTCAAGCTGGCTAGCCTCGGCACAGGTAACATTCAGCGGGATCTTTTTCACTCGGGCTGCTCCTGCGTGGTGATGGCTGGAGGAATGAAAAGGGGGGACTCCAGGATGGCTGGGTCACAACGAGTTTATTGGAACCCCGGCGTGGGGTCCTCACCTCGAGAGCCAGTGTGCCCGAAGACCCCGGCTAGCTCTTGGGTCAGACCTTATAACTGGGGGTGTTACACAGAAAGGGAACCAATAAGGTTTAACAGGGAGGTGGCTCATATAATAAACAAACATATAAAACAACCATACAATGAACATTAGAAGGTGACAATCAGGATTCTGTCCAATCATTCGATGCCTCTTTCAGAATCTTCCAGAAGTGGGGAGCGACTCCAAAAATCATAGACAGCAGACGGTGGCTGTCTGTGTAGTGATGGACAATTAACTGTTTTTGGCAGGGAAAACTCAGGGAGAATACAGAACCAGTTACAGAACTGTAACTGGGGAAAAAACAGGGATAAACCAAAAGTGGGTAACAAAAAGGGGGTACAGAGAACAAACCATTTTACAAAAGAACATTAACTTATGAATTCAACTTAAAATTTAAAAATGCACTCCCACACCTGGGAGTGGGGAACTTTGGGGACCTTGTGTCTTAGACTCTAGATTTGTAGCATCACGTGCAGTCCTGCAGTGCAAGGCCTCAGAAATGACTCTTGGGGGCACTTTTGGGGAGCCTTTGATGAATTAAGGCATCCCCTCAGCTGTGTGAAGGGATGCCTCACATGAATGTCCTGTGGATGTGGCCTTCCCAGGGCTGGGGATTTCACAGCTGGTTTGTGTAAGGGAGGATGCCCCTGAGCAGAGGTTACAACACACCTAAACTTCCTCTCCCCACCTTGGTTCTGGGGGAAATTTATGCAAACCTGCTCTCAGCAAATGGATCTGTGGGTTATGGCCTCCCCCCACCCTGAATTAAGCCAAAGATGATTCTTAGCATGGCTGCTGTGTTTGGCTCACACTCTTTTCCTTGTTTACTTATTTGTTTCTGGTGACTGAAGAATGGATTTTCCCTTCGTTTAATCTCAGCAATTTGACTTTCAGTCCAAAAGTCCCAGTCAGGTATCTTCAGGGAGGTTTCTGTATTAGCTTCTTTATACACTTTTTTTAATAACAAGCAAAAATTTATATCAATGTTGGAGGGACTTTTTCTGTCTCTGGCAGTGTTTAACAGTAAAAACCCAAAGGTAAATGAACTAGACAAAGGCAGTGAGGCCCTCACTCCCATCCATGATTTCTAAACCTTTCCTCCGACTTTCAGAATAGTTGGGATTTAAAAAAAAACAAAACCCATCAGTTTTGTCTATACAGATGAGAAATGTTAAGGTAGTGTTTAGGTTAGGTAGTGTTAGGTAGGCTAACACTACTCTTGAATCTAAAATAAGAAATAAGTAAGCAGAATAAGTGCAGAGATCTTACCTTTGTACTATGGTGTAGGTATTGTTAGATTTCAAATTCTGAATATAATTTTGTTGTTTTACAGTCTTTAAAAATTTATGTTGAAAAACTGACAGGAACTGAGAAGAAGAAAATGATTTGTGCAATAAATGAAACTTCTTAAAGATCTGAGGATCTTCCTCTCTTCAAATCTTAGTAGGTCCTATGAAATAAACAGAAAAAAAACCTCTGGCAGAAGTTATCTTTTCTTCTCTGAAAGAGGAGAAAATATTGAGACTTAGGTTGGTTTTTTTTTTCCTATTTAAAAAGAGATATATGAAGAAATCAGTAGTTATAAATCAATGCTACAAAATTTAAGCCTTTTTATTTTTCTGAATGAATTTTGAACAATTTTTAACAAAAGGCTACTTTCTAAAGAGGACACTGAGAATACCTTTTGTCATCCATGGAAATATAAACTGACAAAACATGGTCCTGAGCATCCTGCTTTACCTAGCCTTGCTCTAAGCAGGGGACTTGTTCGTCTTTGAGAACATCTTCCAGTCCATGTGGCAATTCTGTGGTTCTGTAATTTTTATCATGTGTTATTCTTTATGCTACAAACCCTTGGGATTTTAAAGTAAACACCTTAACTTGAATCGTTGTGAAAAAATACCCAAACAACAAAAACCCAGTAACAAAACCATTTCACTTAAAAGAAACACAGCATTAAGGGAGTGATGAAGGAAGCTTAATTCAAGAAAGAGTATAAGATCAGGAAGGGACTTATTTTCCAACAGGCCTCTTCATATAAATCTTTCCATCTCATAAGATAGTTTTTAGGATCAACTGTTAACAGTGCTAAGCAGTTTATGACCAGTTAGACAGGTAACTAAATGGTCAAAGTTACTGAGAAATAACTCACAGATCTCCAATGTTGGATCAAGGAGGTGAGCTACTGCCTCTAAACCAATTTTATGTTATTTTAAAATAAATGCCATCTCAACTGAACACTTAGATATTAGAAATTATTATAGAAGACTAGGTTAGTTTCAAATATTTAAGTCCTTTATACCTCTCTAAAGTTAATTATTAAATTGTTACATTCAAAAAAGGACACAAAAATTTATTATTTTTTAAAAAAAGTAATCAATAGGCTAAATTTAATTTAACAAACACTTTTTATTTTGATTAATGCATTTTTTAGAATATAATAATAAAACTACAAATACAAAAGTATCAGCTCTGACATAGGCAGTAACATCAACTTAAATCTTGCTTTAAATCTTGCATATTAAATCTTCACAAATACAAATAATTTAATACTTACAAAAGACAACATAATTACTGAGGTGTGATTCAGAAATAATCTCTAGAATAATTCAGGAATAATCTCTTATTAATTATATGTACTCTTAAATCATCAAGTTTAAGGATTTTTTCCTAAAACCTGTAATCACTATGACTACCACAAGACACTGAGCAACAATACTGCTTGAGGTTTGCTCACATACCTGTGATGTTCCCAGACTTCCTGTTCTTGTTTTGTAGCTTTCATGTACTAAATCTTCATACACATCTTATTAAAGAATGTGACAAGGACTCATGGACACACTTTCAGAGGAAAAAAGAAACTTGTAAATGGCTTTCTATGTGCTCTTTCCCCTAATCCTTCACAATTAAACAAAAGTGGGGGAATATAATATTTCTGCATCCTTAACTTGCTGATAGAAGTTGCTTCTGACAAACACTTCATTTGAATTTGTCTTCATGTTGATCCAAGTTTATGGAGGGGTTCTTTTTTTTAAGCCACTTCATGTCTTAATTTCAAGACTTAATCTCAAAGCTACTTTATCTTTTGATTATTGAAGCAACAACATAATATGAAAAAAGGCTAACCAAAACAAGTCATGCCCAAACAGAAACAATAGCATATTAGTCACTGCCAAGGACAGTTTTATTTAATTTTCCTCTGACATCCCTTAGCAAATGCATCCATAATTTAAAATATCTACAGCAGTAAAAATGCTTAGTCTGAAGAGGCTGATGGTAGATTTGGAATTAGATCTAATGTGGCTTCATGCCCAGACTGAGACAAGTCTGTTGCATGGTATTATGGTTATGTGCTTATATTGTAAGGAGAAATGTACACACGTGTCAGTTCAATCTCTCTTGTCTAGCATCCATTTCTGTTGTCACCATTCACATCCTGATGCACAGGATTAATAACTACTCCAATTTTTTGAGCCAACATTTTTCCAAGTGGTATATCCTTATTCCATCCCTTGTCTTACGCAATCAATGTACACTTACCTACTACTCAGTTGATTCAGTTGCAGTAAAATCTCTACATGGTCAAAAAGAAGGTCATGTCATGTTTCTTTTCCTCCCTGCAATAATAAACAACTTTTAAAAATGTTCATTCTACCTACTGGCTGCTCATATGTCTCCCATGGAGAGATTTAAATTTTCATGTACCTTAATGTCAATTCTTACCACCTATTTGGAGTCGTTCTGGGTAGCCAATACTATAAAGGAAGCCAATATGGCAATATCTGTTATTCTTGCATAGATAGTGATAGCTACATGGCTAAGAAATATACTGTGTCCAGTCATGAACTATTAATCCAATGATTTCTACTGAACTACTACTTCAAAATCATAACTTCAGTTATGCAAGTAGGATACAGTCAAAATAGTTGAAGTTTGAACAGAAAATTTGAAGTTCATCTAGACAAACTCCTTGCTCAAGAAGAGCTATGTCACAAGTATGGAAGGTTGCTTATGGTCTCGACCATTTGAGTCTTAAATATCTCCGAAGATGGAGATTCTTCAGACTTTCTGGTTGCTTGTTCCCCTGTTTGAGAACTCACATGGTAAAAAAAAAAAAAAAAAAAAAAAAAAAAAAAAAAAAAAGTCTGATACAGATTTTCTCTGTTCCAACTTGGTTTTGTTGTTTTGCATTCTTCCTCACTACGATCTGAATCTAAATTCTCTGTACTCTTTCTTTAATGAGTTATAGACAGCCATAAGTCTGCCTCTGAGCCTTCAGGATAAACATATCCCTTTTCCTCAGCCTCCCCCTATATTACTGTTGCTCCAAAACCTGATTATCTTGGTAGTCCTGCACTGGACATTGTCCAGTTTTTCAGTGCTTTCCCAGTACTGGGGAACCAAGATACGGACACAGCAGTCCAAGTCTGCTGTCAACAATGCTGACTAAAGAAGAAGAATCCTCCTTCAAATGTTGGCAAAGCTTCTTATGATCCATCCTAGGATGCTTTTGTCTTTGTGTGCTACAAGGACTCATTGCTGGCTCCCATTCAGTTTTGTTTCCACCAGGATTCCATGTTTCTTTTCTGTTTTCTTTAACAAAAGGCAGCAACTTGTGAGTCTCCATCTACTACTCATTCAAAGATATTTTGATAAAAACATATTATAGTTTTGCCTTTCACAAATATTAAAGTGGATGCTATGTGCTGTACATTATATTATAATGTTGATTTTTGCAGAAGTAGCTATAGTTGTGAAATAATACTAATGGGTTTTTCTAATATAACTAACTGACAATAATTAAAATAAATCAGACACCTTTGTGAAGTAGTTGATTTTGATTTAGAGTACTTGTGGTTAACTTGCAATAACTGAAATAGCTAAACCATCTGCATGGTCAAATGACATTTGAGGAATGGGTGTGATGAGGACCCCTGCTACTGACACTTGGACTATCAACCACTGTCACCTGCTGAAACCACAGAACAGGTGGCTGTTGTGAGGAGGTGACACACTGCCCTCAAAACCACATCCAGTATTACTGTACATGCTCTGAAAGGGTGGATCAGAGGAGAGGCCATGTTAAAAAGTTCCTGGAACATGTATATAAGTTCAGAGATGGTTGAATATGTGTAATTTTTTATGAATGTGTATTTGACCAATGCAATAAGAAAGGGTATATAAGAAGACTTGCTATGGTTACCCCGTGTGCCTCTGGCTACCACTACACACCCAGAGCTGTTACTTTTGCTTTATTGATTTTGTTCCCTATTGTCCTTTATTAAATTTTTAAAAATTCTATTGAGGAGTGGGGGTAATTTCTCACAGATATCCTCTTAGTGTCCCTTTTATCATGCTGCATGAGATATGGATGTTTGTCTTTGCATAGCCTCCCTGAAGATCACCACGAAGATCTGTTTATTTTTCTAATTTTGCAAAGCAATTATTTATCTTGAGCACTCTAAATTATTATTTCCAACATTGAATCTGACACTATGTAATCTGGGATGGTAGTTGACTTTTTTTATAATTTTAAACTTTTAATATTTAGCTGTGCTATGTTCTTACATTTGCTTGGTACTGTCTATTGAATTTCTGAACTCTAGATTTTACTTTTTTCTAACCCTTGATTTCCTGTATATTTAAATGCCTACTTAACATTAACTTTGTGAGTAGTTTCTCTGAAGTCAGTTCCATTGATTAATGCTAAACATGGTCTTAATTACATTGTTGGACTGTGGCCAGAATGACTGATGTCTCATTTGTTTCAAGCTATTAATGACTCCTTGTAATCGATGCGACTGTAGTGAGAAAAGTTACTCCCCAGTGAAGGGATGTCTGTCTCCTAAATTCAGATACTTAAATCTGACGTTAAAATTTAGGACTAGAAAATCCAAACTATTAATCTATGCAGTCTATGATACAATAGGGACACAGTAAGAACTTCACAAAATCCATCTTCTCATTTCAAGGAAGGTGAAGTATTCTTGGGAACTGTATCTTTTTCTCATTGTTGCCATTAGAAACAATGAAGACAACTGTCTCAGAATGCATGATAATCATACAACAGAGGTAATGAGAGGTGAATATCACCTTGATAACCAAAATTGTGTTGCAACACAGTGCAACACAGTGCTGGAATTACGGCTATTGGTATGTGAGATGGATTTTTTTCTTACTATTGTGTCCTAAAACCCACAGACATGCAGAAGACAGTCCTTAGCTGTTGACCTGTATAGAGAGAAAAACACTACCGCTAAAGAACCTGGACATTTAAGGACCATGCTTCTTTGTGCAAATCACTAAATGATTAGCAAGAGGAAAAGCACGTTTTGATCTAACTCTTAACAATACAAGGATGAATCCAATGTTCAGTGTCCTAATAGCTGTAAAGTATTCAAATTCAGTTCCTTTTTGGAAAGGATAAGTTTTCCCCATCAAATTACAATGTAGTAATAACTAATTTTAAATTCAGCATTTTAAAGACTTTGAACAAGTATCACTAAACAACAAAATAGGCTGAGTCAAATGGAAAAAACAAACAAACTGAACAGCAACACATAGTCTTGCAGAAGAAAAAAAAGATAATTCAAAATAATAAACCATGCATATAAAATGAAGTGGACAGAGAATAAACTTTTTAATTTAAATATTAAGGCATGTGAGACAAGCCATACAGTAAAAATGGTCTGGGATAAAATTTTCTTCGACCACATTAGAAGTAGGATCAAAGAGCTAAATCATATCCCTTAAATCATATCTATCATATCTTATCATATCCCTTAAAGCTGAAGATTCATCTTTATGAAGATGTCTCAAAAACTTTCTCAATTATATCAATAGTACCATCTTTAAAACAAAATTAATAAAAAGAGACACATTGCCTGAACCAGAGATCATTTACACAATACTTCTGAAAGAAGACAGATTTGAAATGACTCAACATATAAATGTGGTGTCTATCACCCTAAGTACTCTTCCACAGAAGAATGGAAGGCCCTAATCTTATGTTTCTTTTTCAAAAAGGCCTTGGCTAACCTGACGAACCATAGGGCAGAAGACACGCAGCAGGTAATAGAATCCGAGATAAAATGCAAGACACAAGAATCAGAGAACAAACCCAAGTCTGAAATCAACTTTCACATACAATGTTTGAAATCATAGCAGGATTATAAATACAGGGTTTTGTTTATAAGTATAGTCTATTTGGAGAAAAATTAAACTTTTGCAAGAAATTGCTGCCTCAGACGCCTTTTAAGAAGCTGTCAAGTGACAGAAGAAAAATTATCCATTCAGTGTTCCTGTATTACTTATCTAGAAACACTCCCAGCTTTCTAGGACCTTATGCACAGTGTATAAGTCACATAAAAGCTGAGGTTAGAAGGCACCTTTGGAGATCAACTTGTACAAATGCCCTGATCAAACAGGGTCAACTACTGTAGGATCCCAAGGTGCATGACCAAGATGGCATGGTCACAATTGCACTTAATACTGGGGAAAGATGACAGTACCAAGAATTTTTGTATGTTCTCCTGTACTGCTGCCTATAGAGGATGTAGGCAACAAAAACCAACAACAACAACAAAAAAACCAACAAAACCAATAAAAAACAGTTGTCTTGTTACTAAGTTAATTAAATTAACAGTCATGGAAAAGGGAAAATGTCTTTCAATAAGTAAAATATATTTGAAAGGTAAAAACTAAAGACGAATGAATGTATGCTTTCATAGTGGAGGTAAGGCACAGTGAAGTTGTCCAAAAAGTAGTGTGAGTTTGTTTACATGTTTATAAAGTTTATGGAAAAGGGAGTGAAAAAACCCAAGGCAACAAGATTTACTGATACAATGACAGTAATGAAAACTAAAAAGCTAGTAAAGTTTTTGGAAGAAGCTCAGAAGTTTGAAAGACTGAATGATGATTGCAATTCCGTATTTTATATACAAAGCAGATATGAAGAAGAGAAGCAACTATTGTGACATATATATAGTGATATGTTGTTAATTTTTGCAGTTCAAGAAAAGGGTCTTAGAGTCATCCTACATAATCTTCTGAACAGAGTAGGGCAGAGGCCACAAACCCAAGAATGTCTGTAATGGCTCTGGCAGGAACAGATTTCATTTTCTTCATAGCAGCCCATATGGTGCTGCATTTCAGATTTGTGATGAAAAAAACATTGTTTTGACTGTGGCTGAACAGTTCTTGCATAGAATTGAGGGGTTTTTTAATTTTATTTCTGTTTGAACTTCTTTCACTCTGTCACCCCAGTGAATAGGCTGGGGGAGTGATTGAGAACAAATCCAGAACAACTGACCCCAACTGACCAAAAGCATATTCTATAACATATGAGGTGCTCAGCCATAAAAGTTCAGAAGAAAAGAGGAGGATACAGGTAGCTTTTGGTTATATTATCTGTCTTCCCAAGAAGTCTCTACATGTGATGAGATCTTGCTTCCCATGAACTGGTTGGACATCTCCATGCCAACAGAACATAAGGAATGAATTCTTCATTTTGCTTTGCTTGAAGCTTTGCTTTATTTGTTAAGCTGTCTTTACCTTGATCTGCAAGTTTTTCTCACTTTTTGTCTTTTTTATTGTCTCCTATAGCCCAGTGAGAGGGAGTAAGCAAGTGACTGAGTGGGGGCTTAGTTGTCAGGTGGTATCAATACATCACAGTATTATAAATTATTATAAAGAGGAAAAAAACCATAGGTTTTCCACTTCATAATTCCATGTTGGACTTGTGTCTTGAAAATCAAATAAATTCTGGTCTTCCCACTAAATTCATAAAAGATATTTTAAACTGAAAAATAGTTTCAGAAGAGGAAAAGAAGAATAAATTAATGTATTAGATGTCTGCTTCTGAGAATACAAATAAGCAGCTAGAAGAAGTGATGGATGTGGGGAAATGCATCACAAAGATGATAGAATTATGAATGATGTATTTATAAATAAAGAATAGTAATTCACGACATCATCACTTAGAATGATTGCATTAAGCTTAATTTGACAGACTGAAAGCACATCAAAATAGTGGTTTTTTCCACTCCAATTGTAATTAAATTAGTTAACACATAGAAAAAAGATGCAAATGAAAAAAACATTAATTAATTTAAAATGCATGAGATGGTGTGGAATTTTAATTATTATAAATAGAAAAATGGCTATCAAATTTTATGATCTAGGTGTTTATATAGGAATCACCATCTTCAGAAGTTGAGATGGTCCATCAGATAGAGTCTACTCATTATAATATTTATCTGAATATTTGTTATTAGATACTATTAGGGAGAGGACACAGGATTAGATGTGGTAGACTGATCTTTCACTTGTGCCACCATATCAAATGTCATAAATTAGGTGTTTCATAACTCTGCCAACAGTATTTGTAGTCAATAGGAAGAGGAATTTGCATACAGTGAATGCAGTCACTAGGAAGAGTCAACCATCTCTGGACAGCTACTTTTCTAAGTTTCTCTTAGAGAAATTTTAGGGAAATGCCTACTCTTTTATTGATACTACTCAATGATTTGCGTCAAAAAGACTTTATGTTTGTGATAAAGTGTCCATGAAAAATTCCAAAATATTCCATATATCGAGAAGACTGGAAAGTACAATGCTGAAGGTATTCTTAGAGAATTAGGATTCTTAGAGAAGTAATTGTACTTCTCTAAAGAATCAACATGATTCTTTACAGTTATTTTAGAATCCCTTTCCCTCGCACAATTGTGCCATGCACGGATGAACACATCCTCCACACTTGTACAAAATAAAATAATGTTTGCAGAATTCTGACTGGAGATTTGTAGCAGATAACTCAAATTCTGTCTTCAAAAATGTGACAGATATTTGTCTTATTAATTTCCAAACAATCCTGATTTAATGGTCCTTTTTGAAGAATCCTACCAGTTCAGATAGAAAAAAAGTACCAACCAACCAGTCACCTAAAAACAAAACCCCCAAAACCCCCTCCCATATAATTTTCTTCTAAAACTCACACATCTCACTACTAGGTCACATCAAGGTGCGGTACTTGTCCTGCTAAGATCTCACTACATATTATATATATATATTGGGCTGCTGCTGTTTCAGATATCAAAAAGCCTTGGTTTAACACTCTCTGCCAAGAAATGCCATGAATGTCAGAGTGCTTTAAATCAAAACTGAAAACTGACTTGTTTTTCTCTTTGCTTCCCATCATTAGCTTGGCACTGCAAGCTGTGTTATTAATTATTGTACATTTCTTTTAAAGCACCTTGAGATGTCTTGCTGAGATAAGTTACTATGTCCTATAAATGGAAGTTATTCACATCCAGTCAAAAATTAGTCTAAAGTACAGTGGAACAGTCTTTCAAAAGTATCTTCACTTATAAAAAATCAATATAAATTAATACTATAAGGCTGATTTTAGAATCTGGATTTATAGTTTACAGCTCAGAGAAGTATTTATACCTGTGCATTATGCCTTCAAAATAATTGTGTATTAATAGTGACGCACATGAATCTTGCACATCTTTATTCAGGTACAACCAAATATATAAAAAGAAGGACAGAGGGGATACAGATATAAGATTTCTGTTAGCATTCCTATGATGGATTTCCAAGATACAGGACTTGCACCATCTGTTACTGCTAATGAAGAGGAACTAATGAGGAAGGCAGATAGCTCATCCTAGGAGGATAGATAAAAAGGTTAGATAGTTTTTTGAAGTAAGAAACTTATTTATTGAAGTAAGAAACTTCTTTGACACTGTGGAGTTATTTTAACTTTGGTTGAACATTATAGAGCTTGAAAGAACATGAGAGATACTAACATCTCATTTGAAAATGGGATTAGTTGTAGTTTTGCAGTCCCATGATCACCTTTAGCTTTAGAGTTAACCTCATCTCTAATGACACTGTTTCAAAAATATGCTTGGACTAATTTCACTTCAGACTATTTGTTAATAAGAATAGTTTTCTACAGCAGGACAGGTTTAAAGGTCATTTACCTCAATAAAAGAGGTATCAAAATTATGAATTCATAGGGAAAAATGTAAAGAATGGAGGATCCTTGGAACCAGGGTTAACTTTACTGCTGAGTCCAAGGCTTGTTCAGCTATACAGAGGACTGACATTTCCTCTCAGTGATTTCTCCTTCTGGCTAGGTATGTAGTAATCATCTAACTCGTGCATCATTATTTTTTCCATTAGATCCCAGATATTTAATATGTGAAAACAATTCTCAAAAAGGAAAAATTATATTTGAAAAGCTCAGAAGAAACAACTGACACAGCTGGATGTTAAAATTATGTCTCAAGTGAGTGAATTCAGTTGTGTTTCTACTCACTTCAGTTTTATAAAAACACTTTCAGAGATCCTCTAATAAAGGCAGCACAGATAATTTTCTTTAGAAGTGCTCTAAGGTTAAAATGTAAGCAACTCTGAGACTTCTTAGTCATTGTCAAAAGCTTAGTAAATCAGCCATTAGTAAAAATATTTTTTATCTCAAATTGAGAAATTAAAAAAGCTATTTATGGAAAAATAATTTTCTCATTCTTAAGTGTTTCAGAATTTTTGTCATATGTTTGGCATGAATGAAAAGCTATTTCAGGTACCCTATGGGTCCCTCTCTGCTCATTTCTGCTTGTAGCATGGTGTGTTAAAAGCCATTTCACTATGGAAATGGAAGAAACAGACTTCTTGGTATCCACAGGAAATTGTCAAGGACCACTGAGACATTCACAGGACAAGCATTTGAACAAAATGGACAAATTTCACAGTTTAAGTCTAGATACTACTAGGCAGCAATGGACAAGCATAGGAACAAGTGATTACAAAATCCCAGCTGCTACTGAAAGATTTAGTATTTGGTGTCAGCCTCAGATCAAGCTTGGTGGTTAATTAATGTTTTGCCATTAAGTAAGGGATGACCATACATGAAAAAAAAGAACTCATTACGGTGAAGGTGTCAGCCATGACAACATTAATCATTCTAAGCCCATTCACAGTCAAAATAGTATCAATTATGAGGTTCCTGGCAAATGGAAAGGAACATTTTGCTTATTTCTTTCCATCTGTTTTCTTATTCCTCAGCAGTACATTTTCTGAAGTCAAGAATATCCTGTCTAACCTCAAGAACACAGATTTTAACTTAATGCCTAACGATACAATAGGACTGACGGGGCATTGATGGATTCAGCAGCGTCTCCCTGTCACTTGATGTTTCCAGGTTCAAGACTAACCTGCACTTAATTTTGTCATTGCATCCTTTACAATGCTTGCAAAAATTATATGTTAAACACAGGCCAAAGACTTCAACAACAAAAGAAAGTGTGACTATGTAATTCAGTACAATTTCAGTATGCATTACATTTTCATAATAAAGAGAACACCCTGAAGATTTGGCTAACTTTCCCTCCACCCTTTTCTCATCACTGTCTATTATGCCATTAGAGTTAAGGAATCTCATTTCCCATGAGCCTGATGTCATATCTTGTAAAAACTTATACACTTCCAAAGACCATATTTGCAAAAATTATACTCATGTTGAAGATACTTAGAAGATACTTAGAACTGTGATGACATTTCCCCAAATGATGCTTTTATGAAAGAACTAATTCTTATTTATTAAATATTTTTTTCTTAAAACTACTTGCTTTCTTCTCTGAAGAAATTTTAAGTGGTATTTCAAAAGAATCTTGATATCAAATCTGATGTTTGAACTGATCGGTGAGCTGTGTGCAACAAACCCTTGCAATATACTTTGCTTTGCAGTTATCTCATAGGATGTTCGGTTTCAAAAGCAAATAATGAGCCTCAATTTCTTTTACAGAGCTTCTGTAAGCAGACATTTTTTTGATTTCTATTTTAAACTGGACCTGAAGAATTTAAATAGCTATCTGACTACTAGCATAACTGAATGTGTTACTAACCAGATAGTTCAAAATAAATTATGCTATTGACTGGAGTGAAAATACATATCTTAACATTTAAATTTCTTGCCCTATTCTGCTCTCATTCACATATAATATCTGTTTTATCACAAGTATTTCATTAGAGTGGAGATAGATCTAGCACTGAATAAATCATCTTTCTTGCAATTAAATCTCCATTCCCTAACATTTTAAAGTGAACCTGGACCTTATACAGATGGTGAATAAGAATATCTTTTAAAGAGGATCTTATTTTCCTTTTGTATCTGCAAATCCTAAGTGGCCTAAAATTGCTGTCAAAATTGTACACCTTTTAAAAATAAACTTTCAGTCATTCCCCATAATTTCTTGGATATCAATGCAGCAGTACAGGCCTGAGCACCTTTCATGCACCAATCTGAACTAGTTAAAAAGTAGTTTTTTTCTATAAAAACAAAAATGTGAGATAACTTAGTATTTGCCTCCTTAGAGATGCCATGAAGGCACATTTACATGTTCCACAGTGTCAAGCCAAAATATTCCTGCACTACTACGGTCAATGGTCAACCTGTCACGTGTTGTGTAACTAATCATGCTTTAATTATCATTTACTGCTCTTCCAAAATTTAGGTGTCACTACATGTCTACGTGTGAAAAAGAATGAACAATTCAGGCTGCAATTCATAGTGAACTGTAACTAGCACAGGTCAGTAATGATCTGCAAAACTGATGGACTTGTTTTTTTAATCTTGTGTCAATTATTTCTTATAAACTGTAAACCAGTGATGAAGGAAACCAAAAATATTCTAATAGAAATTCAAAATCTTTGAAAATGTGCTAGTTTTACAAGAATTTTTCAAAGGTATCAGAATGTACCATTTTAGCACTTTCTCTTCAATTACTTGTCTGAATTCTTGCTCTTGTTAAACTAGTCTGAAATTTATACAACAAAAACGAACTAGCATGCTAAGGTATGAAATATGTTTCTTGAACTCTTTTCCTGGATAAATGTGCTTAGAAATGTTCAATTAGATTTACAAACATCCTTTAATAATTTTGTAAACTCAAAATCCTTTATAAAAATCCTTTATCAAATTTATTCTCCCTCCATGTCAAGTTTTTACATTTTTCCCTTTTCAAATGTGATTTTATCTTATTTAGATATTTAGATTTATCTTATTAGAAACTCAACAGCATTTCTAAAGAAGTTTGAAAATACTAAGATGCATAGTCTGTCAGATTCACAGTAATTTAAATAATGGTTTCCATACATTATTTTAGATAATATGTGATTATTGCAATATTTTTTCTGACCTTATCTATGTCAAACAATTGCCCTTACATCGTTACCCTCTACTGAACCCCAATGACTAATTATGACAAAATCACCTCTGTCAACATCTCTGACAATAATTAGCTGTCCAATTTTTTGCTTTGTTCAGCTTCAGAAGCAGAAATCAATTCTTGTCATGCTTTAGAATAATAAAGAGGCAGTGAGAATATAGCATTTTCTTCCAAGAGGCTCATAAATAAAGACAGCATAGTTTAGTTTCTCACTGATAAACTGAGCACATTGAATACCTGCTCAGAAGACTTTCTTCACAATAGTAATATCATGTTATGGGATCTTCTGTGTATTTTCTTGAACCTTATAGATAAATTTCTAGTAAGATGCATTATATAGTATTGTACCACATCATTGCAGTAGTATCTCATTCAATTATTTGTATACCATGAGCCCAGCATCTTTTTTCTATGCACTAGCCAGCCAGAATACTCTTCTTTGTGTGGGTAAGCATGACCTGTGTTCCTGTCTTGTAGGCAGACTTGTGCTTGTCAGATGGAAAGCATGGTTTGTTTTGGTGAACTCAGCTTAAGCAGTGACCCAATTCATTCTGTGTGACTGCCCTGTACGGTTCACTGTTTTACACTGTCAATCTTCGTGCTATCTGCATATTTTGTCAGCAATGATTTCATATTTCTTTCTATGCCACTGATGGAAATATTGCCAGATCCATTATTGTTCACTTCAGAAATTCAACAAAAATATCCTCATTCAATGCTTAATCGTCACAGATGACTTCAGGGAATATATCAGGCAGACATTACTATGCTTTAAATGGGTCTTTTATTATCATGGCCCTTTTCTGTACTAAGTTGATGGCTAAAAGTGAGACTACTCTTTTTAAAAAAGATAAAATGAAGTAAGAAAAACCTACCAATGGTGTTCTTTACAAAGAGTAAGCTATCAAATCAAGTACCTAATGAAATAGTTAAAGAATATCTAAGATACACACCAGGAAGGAAACAGTTATCCCATACACAATGAAGGAAACAATTGGTATTTTATTGCAAGACTCCTTCAGTGCATACTGAAGTTGTGTAAAAAAAGGTTTTTGGTATTTCCTCACATCTATGCTTACACAACTAGGAATAAAATATTCCTATTTACCACACTGTCTAAAATTCTACACACCATGAACTATTGAAGGTGATGTAAAATTTACGAAAAACAATTAAAGGAAGAAACCCACAAGACTAGTGTCTTTAGACTTAGTTCTACAACTTTATTCTAAGAAAGCAAAGCAACTAATGCTTTGTTTTTCTAATTTCTTTTATGTCACTGCTGTTTTCTCTGTAAAATTACAGAGATTTCTCAAAATACCCAAGAGGGGAATTCAGTGTTTGGCTGTTGGTTTTTTTCCCTATTAATTGAGGAAAATAATTTATATATTTCAAGATATTTATATTATTCCGTAGTAATAAGTAGGTTCTGAAAAGCTTAATCTCTTCAAAAACTGCATAGGCTCCCATTAATTGTGATAAAATCTTAAATAATTTTTGGAGACTGCTTCAAGATTTGGATTAAATGCTCGAATTTGAAGCTGGAAAATTGTATGTTGGGGGTTAGGTTTCTGTCCTTTTGTTCCTTTTTACTTATATATTTTTTTCCCGTAAGTTGCTACGAAACACTAACAACTGGGTACTTAAGAAAAAGCAAAAGTAATGGCCAAGATCAGGGGAGGAGGGCATCTGGCTGTACTTCTCCTATCTGGGAGTTTCTCTCCGGGGGGCAGAGATACCCTGAGCATTGGGAAAGTAAAAGACGGGGCTGGAGAGCTGCTGGCTCTCTCAGCTTTGGAGGGGGCACAGTCAGAGTTGCTGTTTGGGGAAGGGAATTTGCTGCTGCCACCAGAGCCCACCAGAGCTGCTGCTTCTGGTGTGGTTTCACCCTCTGCTTCTGAGAGCAGCCACTGAAGTGGGACCTTGTTAACACCCACCTCACTATAAAAGGCACCTATCACCCTTTGCTCGTGTGCCCAGTATCCTGAGCTCGCCTCTCCCTGCCCTGCTCAGAGCCCCGCCACCCCTTCAGCACTGCTCTGAACTTTCTCTGCACTGTAGCCCCATACTCCATGCCTGCTGAGACATCCTGCCATCCCAGCTTGCTGTTTCCAAGGGTCCTCCTGCTGGGGGTACCAGGATCAGCTGCCCCAGGGGGTTGTGAGGCAAAGTCTCTCTTCCATTCCTTCCCATCTTGGACAAAGTCGCCATTACCGCGTGCTCCCTGAGCTTGAGCCACAGCGCCCCCTGCAGCCATGGGGGAATCACTGCACTAGCCCTGCCCACTGAGAGCCACCAGCGCCCCTGCTGGCTGTGACTGGAACTGCACCAAAGGGAAAATTGCCTGCAGCCAACAAGGCTGGCACTGGGTTCCTGGTACTGTTTGTCGTTAATGTTGTTGTTGTTGTTTGTTTGCCTCGTTATACATACTAGTACAGCACTCTTATTCCTATTTTCATTTTTCCTATTCTCTGTTGTTCCTATTCTTTGCCTGAGAGTCCCTTAATTTCAAAATTATAATAATTTGGAGGGAAGGGGTTTACATTTTCCATTCCATGGGAGGTTCCTGCCTTCCTTAGCAGATACCTGTCTTTCAAACCAAGACACTGTGGCAAACCACTGTGGTAAAATTCAGAATGTAGTCTCCCTTCCCATCTTAAAATATATAGTAATATGTTTATGCTCATACAATCATAGGTTATGTCAACTCTGTGTTGCATTAAGAGTATAGAAATTTGGCAGAAAATACATCCCATTTTGTTCCAGCAGATCCTCAGAAATCAGAGCTGTGGGTGCAGCTGGACAGAAATTCTTATTATAAGTCTGGTTGCATTCAATATAGACCTTAACAGACACAAATTCATGAACAATGCTGTTTATCAAAGCAATAGAAATACAATTTCAAAATTGTTGTTGATAAATATACTTGGCACATTAGCATTAAATATTTAAGAAAGAAAAAATAGAACAATCAATTGGTAATTCATTAATCTTAACGTTACCAGCCAAATTTTGCCATCACTTAAGCCTGATTTCACCAAGGAATCCTCCTACACGGTAGAAGGAACAGATCTTATGAAAGAGCCATCCCTACTTAGGAGAGGACAGGATCAAGCCCAACAATTTGTCTGCAAGGTGAGGTTGCATACTTATCCTCTGCCATAGCGGTTTCTAAATTTATACTTTTGGGAGAAGTGGAATTGTAATCAAATATTGCTGCCATCATAAACACTTAGGAGCAGCTGCTCCATATGTAAAGGAGAGATATTGAGAGTTTTGCTTACAAAGGCTGTTGGGTATTGCACAGTGGTGGAACAGAACTGTGACATGTCAGTAGAACTCCCTCTTCCACTTGGCTGAGGCAGCAAGAAATGTCATGTGGCCTCTGCCTGGTAAACTCTCGGTCCCATCAGCAGACTCTTCCCCATGTGTGGAGAATAAATGCTCATTTCAAATTACTTGACATATTAGTGATACTCAGACAGGACCAGTAGATCTGTGCTCATCTGAATAGGCAGATAGCAACCAGGGAGCATATCCTGATGTTTCTAAAAGGCTATCAAACATTGACATTTAGACATCTGAAGCCCATTTTTAATGTCAATAAATGACATTAGGAGGTCAGACCAGTTGTAATAAACACAAGTTTTCAGTATTTAAAGTGTCAGACTTACACTCCAGCTCTGTCTCCAGAAGGAAGCTGTTCCCCGTTAGGTTTTTTGTCATGCATTGCAGCTCCGGTGGATGACTGAAAGGGTTACCTGTAGCTTGGAGAGCATTAGACTCAACATTGAAATAAGTGACTGCATTCTACTCTGAGAGAGATGATTAATTCTCCAAATTCTACTGTCAGTGTCAACCAAAAGTTCATTAGGTTTGTCTAAATACATGTACCTAATGTTATCTGAGATACCATGTGGCATCTGAAACATGCCCAAAGGACTGGCGGAATTACTATGGAACTTTTGGGAGATCCGTACTTTTCCAGAAGCCAGGCAAGCAACTGAGGAGATCTCCAGATCTGCATCTACTATAAAGGCCATCACACATTCTCTATATACGGTCACCCAAATTCAAATAAGCCCAACATTTATATTTTTCTTCAATCAAAACTGAAACTCCAACCTGTGAGCTTTATAACTTTCTCACTCATAGGCATGTGAGATTACGAGATTCCCTTTGATGGAGTCTGAGTTTTTTTCAAGTTTCAGAGTTGAGAGGGTCTTCCATAGGTATTGTATAGTGCCTGCCAAATCCATATCTGAGCCTTGCTAAATCATGCTAAATGTAGGCAAATGAATTAAACTTCTTTTCACACATACTAATCAAGAATAAGTCACGTCTTCCCAATTAAATTTAATAGTCTTAAAATTATTAAAAAACACTATCTTGTCTTTAGATTCTTGTCCTATTTTTGTATGCATATGTATACTTACATTCTTTTGTTTTAATTCATTTTAATACACAAATCACAGTTCTAATTTATCTTCTACACACACAGAAGGAAAGTAATCAATTTTTTTTTTCCTGAAGGTGTGCATGTGAGTTACTTCCCCTACATTTATTTGGACTGTAGTTCTCTAGGAAAACATCTAAGAGACATTTTTGTTCACTAAGAAGTATTTGTCTTTCTTATTAGTAGTATTACCATCTTCGTTGTCATTAGGTACTGTTTATGCTTCATTTATCAGTTTTAATTGAAAAAATGCTTACCTGTTCCCAAACCCAAAATGTTTATTTCTTCTTGTTAACACACATTTTCATTAAATTCAGTGCATACTAAAAATTCCCATAAAGTCATATGAGCAGTGCTAATAACTTCCACATATTTTAAACAAAAAAATTTGTATTGTAGCTGTACTTTTCACAAATGTAAATGCTTATTTCATTGTAATTTTAATAAATCTCAGTTATGAGAGCTAGAATTGTTGTCTAGGTCAATAACCTAGGGGACAACATAACCTTCTGAAATAAGGTGAAACAAATAAATCACATTTTCCAGACATTAAAACAAATTTTCATAAGCATTTCCTATTCTAATTTTTTTTAAAATAGCAGAACAGGACTACATGGTTACAATAGTTCTTGCAAACAATGTTTGTATCTTTAAGTAGTTTGCTCTCATATCTTGTTAAAGATTTATAAATCTCATGGAAACATGCTTGGAATCTTAAAGGCAATTTTATACTATTTTAAAAAATAGTAAAATCTTTGGAAACCTCACTGTTTCTCATAATTTAATATATTTTCTTAGAAAGGACCAAAGTTTCCGATTACCTGCGCTCTCCCCTACCCTGATATCCATCTGTATCTTTGCTTCTACCTGAAGAATATTATTATGTTCAAAATTATGGTACAGATCTAAAATTACTATTGAAGACAAAGTGATTTCTGTGTTGAAAATGAAATTTATTAGAAATAGGGATAGTATCTGAATGAGAAATGTCTTACTGTTAGTTTTGATTCCACAGAGTAGTCAAGAAAATTGAAACAGGTTTTTGTGAGTGTGCTATCATTAGTAGATTCTTACTTGTTATTCCTTGTTATTAACATATTGTGGTTTGCCTGTCTTCCCTGTGTCCCTTTAGAAGAAAATCCCTGAAACAGACATTTCCTCTTTCATAAGGATTAGATAAGAATGAGGTTTAACCCCGAAAAACTATTCAAGAATGGACTGGGTTAAAAACTGAGCAGCTCAGGAAGCTATTCTATCTGGTGGATATGATTGGATATACTTGAAATAATACTTCTGAATGGTCTGCAATTCTATTCTCTGTAAAAAACAAATTGCATTTCAAAGGCAACTCCAGAGCTTCTAATAATCTTTCTTTAAACTAAAGTAAAAGATATGGCATGTTAAGACTACAAGTTCAAAAAACAGGGTTGCAGGCAGTGACCCTGAAACTCTGTATAAAACAGTAAAAACATTTTCAATAGATTAAAACTGCTGTGGCCTGAAAATTTGGCCAGTGTAATTGTATGAAATTTGTGTAGTCTCAAAGTATCAGATGACCACCATCTCTATTTCAACAACAATCTTTTCCTTTCAAAAATTTTGCAGATTTTATTTTTCACCCTGCTCACCTTTTATGCAAAAAAAAAAATTGATTTTTAATGCATTTAATTTCAGTTGTCTTTTGTTAGTTATACACTTGAAAGTTTTATGTGAGTTCCTGGTGCACTCTGAATCCACATTTAATGCTTCATTTTGAACAAATATTCTTTTACATAACAATTCAAATTTAGTTCTTCTAATATATGACCATAGTCTTTACTTTGCACCCACTGCTCATGAAAAGAGTGTTGTTTTTAATTAAAGTGCTATTTAAATAATACATAGATGTAAATAGGAGCATATATGTTATAAAAACTATTCATACTACATTTATGTATTGTGTTATATGTACTACCTATATGAATTTTTCAGTCACTAGACTGTTGTGTAAAAGAATGATCAGTACCACTCATCTAGTACAAATTTAAGTAAAAAAACCCAAACTTACTTTAGTTTGGTAAGGAAATTACAATGCGCTCCAAAAAGATAGCTTAAGCAGACCATGAGTTAATGACAAATTATTTCCCTGACTATTAAACTCTTACAGTTTCTTGAAATGGTTAGCCTTTGCCATGAACTGTATGTAGCAACTACATTTGCTGGTTAAGATAACTGGGGAAAAGTAAAATGAGGATATTGGACCATGGGCTGTGGACTAGAAGCTGATTTTGATGTATGCTAGAGTAGCAGGCAGAAAATGGGGCATGAGGTTTTTTAATATGAAACACAATAAGAAGGACTCTGACCACACTATGTTCCCCTAAGTGTTAATCTAAAAATGTTTCTTTCTATAACACTGTATTATGCCAAGCTTTTCTTGGTTTATTTTCTTGAATGTCCTTCTAATCTATTAAGTATACTCAGTTCTTCATTAAATTTTAGGGTGCCAGCAGATCAAGAACTTATTTCTTATTATGACAAAACAAATACACAAGAATTTGAATCATCTTGTTATTTCTGAATGTACTGTAGCACTGTGGTCCGTCAGATATGGTGGTGTTGCTGCTTGCAAAGATCAGTGGTCACTAGACCTCATCTAAGCCTAGAAACTTGTCTTAATTTCTGCTTGCTTTACACCAAAACAGATTCTTGATATCAGTCAGGTGGTACAGAGGCTACTGATTAAACATCAGCCCTATCCTCCATGTTTAATACTGGGATTTACTGCAACTTGTTTGTATTTGTTCTATTGCAATTTGTGATCTAATGCTTATTCATGCCACAGAAGCCACACAATTTAGGGCGAAAGTCCAGCAGACTGTCTAGAATAAGAAAAAAATTATCATAGTGTAGAATTGCTGACTAACAGAAAAGGAGTGAAAACAGCAGAAAAGGAAAATGACACAATGAATGACGCTGACCTTTTCTCAGCAGGAGTTCAGCAGGCAGGACATTCATAGATCAACCACCAACCAGTCCCCTCAAAACTTTGAAATAAATGGGAACTTGCTCTGAATAATGATTGGTGATTAATTTACTTTTACTCCCTTTACTGTTACGATGCTCACATAGGGATGTACTTTAGTCATAGAAACAGAGTCAAAGGAAAAAAGGAAGAAAAGGAAAAAAACCTACACAATTCCTTTACATCTATAAGGTTTTAAATACTTCATATTTCTACAATGGAAACTGAATGAAAAAGTATTCATTAGAATTGCAGTCAATGCTTCTCAGCATCTCACATAACCTTGAAAAATGAATATATTCATATGAAAGGCGAAAGTAATTCTAATAAAAATGTCAGTGTGATCTCCTACAGCAGGCATTACTTTTATAACAGCTGTGCTCATTCTTTATGAACCGAGTACTCTAGACTAATCACTTTCTACTACACTTCAATATCAAGCTATACGGGGTATAATTTCAAAGGGTATTCTAATGAAGTCAATGAAGTATACTTTTGTGTACTGAAATTTATTAAAAACAAAAATTAAGTTTGAGCTGCTAGAGGAAACATTTTCATAGGAATCCTTTTTAAGAATGTTAACTTTTAGGCATCTAAATCATAAAAACTGAGAAATGTAGTCAGCATTTTTGACTTTTGGTGTGTAATTTCAATTCCTCAAAAATTCCAGGTTTTTTTCCCCCACAGACTTCTTAGAAATAGAATTTTCTTTTTTTGGCGTAGCATATGGTACTACTCAAATGTCTTTAATATTGCATTTGTGGTACCTACCTTCTTTCATACTGGGAACCTTCCATGTGTTTTGAGGGTATTTTTTCTGAGATGGGTAAACTCGAGTGGAACACAGAGACCCACCAAGAGCATAAGAACAGCTGACAAGGTGTGGGGAGGGTGAGGAGTAATGACATCCTCCCTGTCACTCCCACAAAGGGCAGCCCCAGGGAGCACTGTGACCAGGAGTACGTAGATAGGGCAGAGGAGCACAATGTGGCCATGGTGTGTCAGTCAGAGCATGGCATGGTGCTAGATCTTTCTCATGTATCAGGGATGGGCAGCAGATCTGCCAGCAAAAGGTGTGCCCAGGGTGGAGACCTCCTGCAGCAGGAGGTGGTGGGAAGTCTGTGCAGGATCAGACAGGCTGAAAGTACTTAGATAGCTAGTTCCAAGCGCAGTCTGAAGTGAGCCCACAGCCCACAACCAAACAACCTAAGCCAACTCCACTGGCACACATAAGAAGGGAGGAGGTGTTGTTGTTGAGACAGCCACGCACTCAGAGCGCTTCAATAAAACTTCAGAGGGTTTCAAGTATTGGCACCATGTTATCTAGAAGTCCTTCATACCTTTTCTATGTAGTAATCCTATGGGCAGCTCCACAGAGCTCTGGCTCTTTCTCTCGTCTCTGTCTTCCGCAGGCCCAGCTCATTGCTTCCTGTCCCAGTCACCCAACCCTGTCTGTCCCTCATACAGTGACTAACCTTATCTGTGCCTCACACTACCTCCTGTCCCTTCCTCCTCACAGCATAGCCAGCAAACTCCAACTGACTCTCTACCAGCCAACTCACTCTTTTATCACACCCAGCTGTGAGGGCAAGGCTGTTCCCACCCTTTGGTAATTAACACAGCTGCAATGTATTGGAGGCAGGATTGCCTTTAGCACTATCTCTGTCTCCTCACAAGGAGGGGCAAAAATGCAGAATTAAAGCTTGTAATGGAAAGGACATGGAAGAAAAAGGCAATTCTCCCAAAGCCTGAGGTGCCCTTGTAGAACTGCTTCTTTGCTCTGCAGACTGATGAGGAAAGACATGTCATATCAGGGGAGACGCTGGAGCTGAGGAAGGTGGCCCCATCCGCTCCTCATACAACACCAGGGTAAACTAAGAAAAGACAAAGTAGTAATAGTAGGTCATTTGCTTCTGAGAGGTATGGAGGCAATTGCTGAGCTAATGTGCCTGCTGGGAGATGTTCTGCTTACCAGAGGTTTGTATCAGGGATGTCAACAAAAGACTATGAAACTTTGTACTGTTCACTGACTGTGATCTGCTGCTGTGTTTTACATAGGCACTAGTGATACAGCCAGGAGCTGGCTGAGGCGTATCAAGAAGTATTACAGAGTTCTGGGAGGGATGGAAAGGGGATCCAGAGCATTGATATTTTTTTGTTAGCCCTTCTGGTCAGAGAAAAGCGGTTTCAAGGGGCCAGTGAAATCTGAAATCATCAAACGGTTATAGGGCTGATGCTATAGCCAGGGATTCAGCTACTTAGATCACGGGATTGACTTCATGAGAGCTGTTCTGCTGGAGACTAAGGGAGTACATCTGTCAGAAAAGTGCAAGGGCATATTCAGTCATAGGCTTGATAAGCTGGTGAAGAGGGATTTAAAATAAAATTGCCAGAGACTGAGTGAACCTCAGTCTATCCCACTCCTACCAGTTTGATGGCAGGGCCAGCAAGAGATGCCTAGAGCCTGGAGAGGCATCTCAGGGGATTTATCATGATCCCCCTACATGGAGTGCTGCAGCTTGCTCTGGAGCCCCAAACATAAGGAGGACATGGACTTTTCCAAGCCAGTCCAGAGGAGGGTCATGGAGATGATCAAAGGGCTGGAGGACCTCTTCTGTGAAGGTAGGAGCAGGGAACAGGGGCTATTCAGCCTGGAGAAGACAAGGCTCTGTGGAGACTTTTTAGCAGCTTTCCAATACCTAAAGAGGCCCTGCTGAAAAGCTGGAGATGGACTTCTTACAAGGGCATGTAGAGACAGCACATGGGGGGAATGTCTTTAAACTGAAAGAGGGCAGGTTTAGATTAGATATTAGCAATATTTTACTGAGGGTGGTGACACTGGAACGGGTTTTCCAGAGAAGTGGCAGAGGCCTCAGGCCTTTAAGAATTCAAGGTCAGGTTGGACAGGGCTTTGAGCAACCTGGTCTAATGGGTGGCATAGTTGCCTATGTAGTTGGAGCTACATGATCTTTAAGGTCCCTTCGCAAATCATTCTATGATTCTATGATTAAATGAAACGGTAATCTTGCACATAATGTGAACATCACACAAGTAGGCCTAAATATAGGCAAAACATATTTACAAACCCTAGCCTTTCTTTTTTTGTCCAAAATAACATGCCTTGATAATCAAAGTAAATATTCTTCTCATAATTAATCTATCTCTCAGACATGTAAGGTCAGATCTTCATCTTTTATGGTACTCTTTATAGATTTGACTTTATGTTTTTTTGAAGTTCTGCTTTCTGAAGCTCTGTGCATTGCCTACTGACTTTCTTTGTAGTCTCTGTTACACCCATGTATTATTAGGAATTTGATACACAGATAGCTGTGCAGCCTTGATACACAGATAGCTGTGCAGCCTTGGTCAGGACATATATGTGGAACATACCAAAACACACACACAAAAAAAAACAAAGTAACTTTTTATATGTTACTTCTGCTTTTTCTTTTTAACTTGTGGATATGCTCCTCTGTAAAACAAGCTTCAAAAAAGTGTTAACACTCATATACCTTAAAATGTCAGACACTGAATTGCTTAAATATTATCCCTCTCATTATATCTCTCTCATTAAGAGATCTAGATGCAATTGAGGGCATCAAAGATGAGAATCCATCTGCAAGGGTCTCCTAGAATATCTGCTGGAATAAATATTTTGAATATTTGACTTCACTTTCAAAATACGCAAATTAGAGAGAGTAACATTAATATGATATGGGGGTAGTCAGGGGAAAATAAATTTAAAAATAATTGGGCATGTATTCTTTAGGCTTCAACTGTCCTTTCTGTAGTCTCCTAAGATGTCAGATTGAAGTTTAAAATTGCTCTTCCATGTTAATATCTGCTATTTTACTATGGTAACCACCTATGAAGATGCTTTCTTCATGACAAGTAGGTCAGAGCTGATCAGTATGAAAAGATATAACATCCCACTGAAAAAAAAAATCAATATGTTATGGAGCACATACTAAGTGTTTGTCTGCCTTAATAAGGAAATTATTCCATGTCATTGTGTGATGACATTTCAACCGATTTAGGCACATATTTAATTGTTATTATATTGAGTGAATCTATGGAGGAAAGGAGCTCATTTTCTAACAGTCTCATTCACAGAGCAGAATGAAAACCATTCCTTTAAGACAGAAGATGTCAGAGGTCCTAATTCAGGTCTTCGGTTATGAATTGTGAAATATGCAACATTAGTTTTTCTGTAAGAACAGACTCTGATTTTATCTGTGGAGTTTCCACAGAAACCAAAAGTATAATTGAAATATATAGAGAAAAAAAAAATTAAAAAGTCATCAATCCAAATATTTCACAGGGACCATCTAGAACCAGCTAGGAAATAGGACAGTATCAAAGAGATATTAAATAAAAATGTTGTATTATTTCAACAGCAAGCACCATTATGACTATAGTCTGTCCAGTTCTGATTTAAATACTTCAAAAGAATCCTTTTGCTTTTTTAAGGGAACCATTTCAAGAATATCAAGGTATAAAAACTAACAAATTTAAAAACACCTGACAAGACAATAACACCATTACAGGATCAGAAATCATGCCTTACTGTGAGCTGTGCATAGATCTAGTTCATTCTGAGCAAAATTAAATGCCTGAATAAATCACAGACTGTGAATATGTACACAAGCAAAAAGAATTTGAAATTTGACATCTATGCAGTATAGTAGAAAAGTAAGAAATGTTAATGTTTTAAAGACAGGAAAACTGAACAGACATTCTGAAAATGAGAGTATCTAGCCATAAAGGAAATTTGCAGTGATTTTAAATTAACTTCTATAATGGAAATTTTGAAATAAAAATTTGATTATTTTTCTCATCTCTGTGCTTCCTTATAACAAGGTAATACATATGCAGCAGGAAACCCCAATCTTTTCAGAAAGCCAAATTTAATAATTAGAATTTATTATTAGCAATACAGTTGACAAGATCTCTTTTTACTTTCAACTACAGAGAAGGTACCAGAAAGAATACATCCTTTAAGAAGCACTATGGCTATGCACAACTACATTCTTTTCTGTTGATCAAATATCTGACATCTCTTGAATCTCTTGACTGTTTGAAAAATAAATTGCCTGCACAAAGATGTCTGGTGTTATTTTATGAGCTTAAGTGTTCTTCTGTCCTCCATCTGCCACCCTAGAATGCAACTCTCCCATAGGTCCTTTGTAATGTCTGCCAGTCTTGTGTTAATGCTGCATAAACCCCAAACTAGCAAAAATAGCCATCAATATTAAGACAAATTAATTGAGCTCATTGACTAAAAAAAGATCCTGCACAATGACATCATAAGTAAACCAGAATATAGAAACCTACATTAGGATTCTTGCTTAATATATCGCTTTTCCTTATTTATTATTAATATTATCATCATCATCATTCATGCTTTATTTAATCCAACCTTAAAGATAACTAGAAAATATTATTGTTACAATATTTTCCAATATAACTCTTTGATTGCAAGACTTAGTATAAGTAAATTTTATGTGAATCGTAATATAATACTTTGTCTTAACTAGGAAATATTAATCTTCTTCCCCATTAATAGTATACTTGCAATAAAGGTCTTTGGAATACTAAAATATTTAGCTTTTTTTTTACAAAATGAATTATAGACATTTGTCATTTTTTTTCCTGCAGGATTGAGGGTGAAAGAAACCCATTTATTTTCAGCTTAAAGCATGGACCCTTGTGGCTCAGGCTCCATCTGAAAACCAACAGCCAGTGTATGCTGATCTGCACATTCAAAGCCAACTCTATGAATAATTTTTATTTTGTAGGTGCAATTGACTAACCATCAGACTTATTGTGAGTCCAGTCATCTATGTAGTGTGGAATTCATTGACCTTACCTATACACTGTGCTCAGGATCTCCTAGCAGGTAAAGCTGTCAGTGGATCATTTAGATTATTATTGGATCCTACACCCATCTTTCTTGACTGGAGGAAACTGAAGGAAATGTCTTAATCTTGAAAGAGATTTTTCTACAGTTCAGTGGCAATAATTATTCTAGTCTTATTTTTTCCATGTTTAGCATCTTCATAACTGTCAATTTAAATCTCCCATCAAATACCTGTGAAAAAATATGCCTATATAAAGTAAAAAACTATGTTTTACAAGAACATAACCTTACATTAAGCCATTGAACTTTATGTTTACATAGTCTATGTTCTTTGGGTTATACCTAAATATGGAACTTTCATGGTCAGATGTTTTTGAGGCACTTTCCCCACAGATTAAGTACCTCAAATCATAGAAGAAACCGAGAGAATATAAGCCCTTGCTATTACATTTTTCAGAAATCGTGAACATAAAACAAATCATAAATATTAATGGTAAATATATGCACAGACAAGGGAAACAAAAAAAAAAAAAAAAAAGCCTGTGCTATACCTAAAACTGTCCCCTTAAGTTCAGAAGTCAAGAAAAAATTACAAGACCCAAGAAAAGGCCATTCTGATTTCTTTCCTTGGTTCAGGATGTTCTATCTGATGGGATGTATACTGAAAAGTTCTCTATTGGGTAACTATCTTAATGACACTTGGTCACATTTAAGGAGCAAAAAATAAATGTGAGTGCTCTCTCTTATGTATACACTTAAAGTTCTACTAAAATCTGTATTTGATTTAAAATCTGTCATGGCCCAGTTTTAATCATTAGTCTTTGATGCAGCTACAGAATTTGAAGAGTCTTCAGCCACTGCATCAATCATCTCAGTTTATATTTTTTTCATGCCCTTGGTGGTATTAAATGGTAGGATAAGCTTCAAAACACTAATATTTTAGAATATTGCCAAATACCAAGCATCAAAACAATGATCCTGCAGGCTTGTCTATTCTTGTCTGGGCATCTGGTACATATATCAGGAGAGAAATTGCCTGAAACACTTTTCTGTCACTTGTTAAAATACAATGAATGGCTTAGAGGTCAGCCAATGAAATGTTGCAGGGACAACCTCAAGGCAAATCTTCACTTATGTGGTGTTCTTTCCACAGAATGGAAGATTAGAATTAAATACCATCTGCTAAATCAGAGCATGTATGCAATGCTATCAAAGCCTATGAACAAAATGAGCTTAACATTGTACAGAATCCTCCAAATATCTTGCGGGTCGAGGGGTACTGGAGGACATGGAGATCTCCATTTTAAACAAGAAAGTTTATTATTTGTTTTTTTTGTTCTTTGATGCCTTCAATGTCTTACCCAACAATGTTCATTTCCTGATTTGTTTTCCTTCTGAAGCCAGCTTATCAAATTTCATTAAAATTTTCCAGATCTATAGTATAAGGTCATGCTTTGTGTTCACACTTGAGATTTTAATTCTTAATGCCATGTTATTTAAATGTAAACAAAATGGTTTTAATCTAAGTACAAAATATTTTTATTCTTGCGTTATCTTCTTGCTTCATTTGTTTTTTCTTTTCAAATAGGTTTTTGGTTTTCACAAAATTTTCACAGCTTCCAACTGTGGTGTTCTTAGTGTCATAAATGTCAATGAGCATATGGATTTTTATACCAAAGTTTGTACTGACTGCTCTGGAGACCATATTCTGGAATGATTGTTTCATTCACAAATAGAGCAGTGTATTTTGTTTGCTCCTCAAAGTTTCTCTAGAAGTGGTGGGGTTTTTTTTGTTTGTTGGTTTGTTGGTTTGGTTGGTTTTTTTGTTTGTTTGTTTTGTTGTGTGGGTTTTTTTTGTTTTTTTTTGGTTGGTTGGCTGGTTTTTTTGGTTTTGTTTGGTATTATTTTCACTTTTTTTTTTTTTTAATTTTGCTAAAACAAAATCTATTTTACTTACTGAGATAGATTGATGTGTTCTGACACAATTCTCTCTTCTAAGTAGAAACTGCAGTCTGGAATACTGTCTCATTCCTGATGAAATGCTTAACTTCCCTGCTATACTGATATCCTTTTCTTCTTTCTCTTTTATGGTCACTTTGTTAGCTTGACAGAATTCATGAAGGATAATGTATCTTGATGAAATTTATATATTTAATATTAAACACTTATATCCAATCAAGAAATTCTAAATTCCATTTATCATTGCTGGAGAAACTAGGATATTAAATCTGTTCTAATTAATATATTTGCCAAGAATGAGACAAACCTGTTTGAACATGACTGTTTCTATCCACCAAGGGTAAAAAACAGTTGGGTACTAGGTAGTAAATAATATAAGGTTTAGAAAAAAGGAAAAAAAAAAAAAAGAAAAAAGAAAATAAAGGGAAAAAAAAAGCCCATAGATTGAATTAAAGAGAAGCAAAATAATAAAAAATATCCAAACCCAAACAACTTAAAAGTATTCTAAATTTAAGAATAGTTGAGAACTGAAACACTTTTTCTAGGAAGTGTTTTGCTTTCAAAAGACTATGAATTTTGTGAGTAAAGCAAAAAAACGAACAAACAAAAAAGAACACCCTAAACCGATTAATTTCCCTATTCTCCTGTATAGCTATTTAAGTATTTATGATTCACTGCAAACATGACAGCACGATAAATTTTTAGAAACAAAACCCAAAAATCCAGTACTCTTGTGATGAAGCATCTTTGTATGCCCTCCACCCTCCTGGAGAAAAGCACAGAAACAGATCAATTTTTTTTTTTTTTTGAAAATGAGGAAAGAGGAAGATGGCACACTGACATCTGTGTGTCAAGTTACATCAACTAACACTTGAAAGTGTTTGATGACAGAGGATGAGGCATGAAATGTTGTTCACTAAAGGTTTTGAGATTTTATGGGCCAGGTAATGCAAAGTGTAATGAGGTGAGGTGAGGTGAGGCAAGGTGGGCCAAGCAAAGCAAGGCAAGCAAGGAAAAGAAATAAATGGAATAAGAAAGGACAAACTTGGAAACATGGGGAATTAGATGTGGAGAATTCTTGTATGTAAGTTAGAATTCAGTTACTGTTGCAGCAACTGAACAACAAATACAGTTCCTATAAAAATAAAATAACATACATTTTTATAAATTCAACAAACACTTTATCATAGAGAATATAAAAGCTGTTTAGAAATTATGTATTTTTTTAAAAAAAAGTATTTAACCACCAACTCTTTTGGGTTTTTTGTGTTTTTTTTTTAGTGGGCTGAAAAAATATAGCTGTGGGCATAACTATTTAATAATATGAACAAACTCTGAATAACTTTATAACTAGAAAAGGCAAAATATAAAATCATCAGCTTCCATTGTCATTAAACTCCAAATATAGGCCAAATCCTGTCACATTTCTCAAGTCCCTGAACTTCAAGACAAAGATTATGAGAACAAAATCCCCCACATCGTGGGAAAATAAAAAAAAATGAGTTCTTGAGGAACTTGAACTTACACAAGTCTGTGTGACCTGATAAGATGCATCTGAGAGTCATGAGGTAATTGGCTGATGCAGTTACTCAGCTGCTTTCCATGTTTGAAAAATCATGGCAGTCAGAGTCCTTGGTGACTGAAAAAAAGGGAATATTGCACCCCTTTTTAAAAAGGATAATAGGGACAAACTGGAAAGCACCAGCTTGTCATCTTTACTTCTGTACCCATCAAGGTCATGGAGTAGTTCTTCCCGGAAGACACATAAAGCCTTATGGATGATAGGGAAGTGAAGACATCATGGTTTACCAAGGGCAAATTATACCTGGATAATCCATCGTGGCCTTCTACAATGGACAGACTGCATCAGCTGAGAAGGTAGGAGCCACAGATATCATCTACCTAAATTTCTATATGGTACTTGCTTTGATTTTTGACTATAGCTTATAGCGAGTGACAAGAGTGATGGGCCAATGGCTTTAAACTGAGCAGTAATAGAATTAGATTGGGCATGAGGAAGATGTTTTTTTACAATGAGGGTGATGAGACACTGAAACAGGTATACCAGAGAAGCTGTGGATGCCCTACCATTCATAGTTTTCAAGATTAGGTTGGATGGGGCTTTGAGCAATGTGACCTAGTGAAAAGTATCTGTGGTCATAGCAGGGATGATATGATCAATACAAAAGATTCTAGGATGCTGTGATTCTAAATTCTATGTTGGGCTTCTGCTGATTTCCATGTGAAGAAATCTGTAAATTCAAGCATACTATTAATGGTGTGAGAATAGACATCTTAAAGCTTTTTAAAGTTTCAAGAGCTATCAAAGACTCACTTAAGAAAGATGTTGGCTTTTTGCATTTAATAATTTCTTTTTCATTAGTGGCCTTTTTCAGTCATTTCAGATTTAGTCTTATTCTGATGTAAGGCTGAATCTTGTCCTGGTGGATAAGTAAATGCTGCTGCTTTTTTTGTCTCAACATTTCTTGAGCTTTGCCACTGCTGATTCTGATTTATTTTCTCATCATTACTTTCATTTCAGCCAGAAGGGTGAAAACATAATCTCCATATAGGCTGCCAAAAGTGCCTTTTCATCAATTGAGGTGGTGCCAACTAACAAAGCAATGAGGAATTATTTCCCCTCTAGGGGAGAAAGCTTGTTTTTATCTCTTTTAAGATACGTTCATCACTGCAAATCCTAAGGTCATGTTTGTATCTCTGTCCAGCATGGTGAAACACTATTGCAGCCCATGGCTCTGAGAAGGGGGTTTTGTCAGGTTTCTGTTCCACCACCCATCATTTTGCAGATCTTATGCAAGTCAGTTCAGCTTCTTTTATATTAATACTAATTTCAGTAGACTCTTTATCCTTACTCATGTGTCTGCTTGTAAAAGAATCATGGAATGTCTTGGGTAGAAAGGGACTTTAAAGATCCTGTAGTTCCAACTATGCTTGCCCCTATCATGACTGATAATGAAAATATTAACCAGAACATGCATGTGAGCAGAAAATGTCTAAGATTCTATACCCCAACAGGCCTCCAGTGCTCTCCTCAAAGCTCAGCCATCTCTTACATACTGTCCCCCATGTCTTGCGTATCTGTTCATCTCCCACAGCATTATCTTCCAACTTCTTTGCTCTGGTATGGGCAATATCCAGATGTTTCTAATGTCATGTCTAGAAGTTTCTCATGGTCTGTTCTCTTAGCTGAAATTTATATCCAGCCTCTAGTCATCTGTTTGCATAACATAATGAAGGACATAACTTCATATTACATGGTTGACTTTCATTTAATAAAACAAATTAATAATAAAATATAACAACAAAAAGCCTAGAAAAAGCAATACTTTAAAGTTTCATGTTTATGTCATTAGTCTTAGAAATACAGCATATATTACATTAGAGAATGAGTGAAAATCACTGTTTAGAGCAGTGGGTAATTCACCTCTATTCAATCTTGTGGCAGCTCATTTATTGAATAAGAGTGCTTCAAGATCTTAGCTATAAGTTTGCTTTCTTTCTAAATAGCCTTTCTTATTATTAATAACAGTGCACAAAAAATCTTCCACTGACACTCCAGACTCAGTGGCTAGTGGAAAGAGGAATTTTTATCACAAAGAAAGAGAAGGGAGAGTTTTGGCTTCGTACACCAAATTTGCTTGTTTGGAAACTAAGTCCAAAACAGCAAAGTCTTTACTGCTTCTTTGAAAAAAATGAGCTCACTAAAAGAATGGAAATAAAAGATTTAAGATAAAATGGGATTATAATAAGACACAAGAAATGTAAGATAACAAAGAAAATAAGCAAGATTGGGGAAAAACAAGGGAGATAGTAGAGAAAAGTATGGAGTGAAAACAAGATAAATATGCATAAAAGAATCAGCTGGGAAGAACAACATTCAGACACAGGGAATAAGAAAACATTGAAGAGCAGATGATATCCATTTCTTAATGTCAGTACATTAATTGCCCAAGTAATGAACCAAATTTTCAGAAAAGTGCCCTGGTTAAAAAGCTTGATTTAGGCATGTGGAATATTTCCACAGTTGAGAAAGATATATAAGATAGGAAATTGGGACAATTTAAAGGGAACATAATGAGAAATTGAACATCTGATGCAAACTTAGGGTGCGAAGGTTAAACAAATTGCATACATATCTATATATATAGTTCTATCAATATAAAAAAATAAACTAAGAAAAAACACAAGTGATAGATTTAGAGAAACTGAGGAAATAATGAAAAAATAAAAATAGAGAGGAAAAAGAGAATGTAGACAAACTGTTTAAACTTTTTAAATTATTTAAGTATTTAGGAGTATGTTTAAATTGGCTATCATGCACCTTGTTTTTCTTCAAAAAAACCCACTATATCCACTCCAATAGTTTCTTTTTTAAATAAAAAATAAATAGCATCCTGTTTTAACTGAAGTTGGGAGTCATTTTTGGAGCTGGTTAGGAAAAAATTTAATCATCATCAAAATAATGAATTTAGAACAAGGTTTTTGGGTTTCATTTTTGTAATTGTTTTAGCTGTTAGTTTGTGGAGTTTTGTTTCTTATTTTATTGGGTTTTTTTTCTGAAAACTGACAGAAATGGCTTTGCTTTAACTAATATTCAACATGTTGTTCAAATCCTGTCCTTAAAATCTTGAATTTTCTTTTCTGTTTCTCTTTTTTTTTCATTTTTGAATCATTCTTAACTTGATTCAGATAAATATTCTCACAATGACAAATTTGCTGTATTACTTTCTGTTCCCAAAGTGGAGCAATCAAAACCTTGACTTAATTTAAGACTGTATAAAAGGTGTTTCCCCAACTTCTCTACTGGGTATCACCCTTTTTTCTCAAAGTAACTTTTTTCCCTAGGATTTCATAAAATAAGTGAACCTAGAGAGTGAAGCAATGTATTGATTAGAACAAACTTGCTGGTTTTTAACGTTGGAGTTGTGTTGATTATCTGGGGTCCAGGTTAGCTCGAGACCTAAAGGAATTGGCCATTCAGAGAACGCAGTCCAACCATTATGATTGCTTATGACGTTCTAACTTTATTCAGCTAAGATGGTTGCTTATATACATTTCTATATAGTTTACAATTAC
>JBBMKD010000001.1:72080055-72122438 GCA_037834095.1 Argya squamiceps | reverse complement strand
TGCTAATTTCTAACTGCGCCACACTCAGCCAGATAATTTCTAGCTGCGCCACAGGCTTCAAGGCCTTACAGGCTTCACCTGAGGCCCAGTCTAGATGATTCACCACAGTCCAAATATTCACTATCTTTAAACATTCTGCAACAGGGTTTTTTTTTTTTTATGGATGGCTCCTTTGGAAGTGCTGACATCCAACAAAATGATAGAGAGCAGCCTGTTGGGCACAATTCCCTCATCTTGAACACCTCTGAAAAAAATATGTATAGCATTAAAAGTGCTTAGGAAAAAACCCCAGGGTGTAATTAATAATATGCAACTTTAAAGATTTAAAAGTAATATCTCTGCTTTACGATAAGAATGTTGATTTTCTTACTTCTTAAGGGAAATTCTTCCTAAAGGCAGTTAACCTCATCCTGAGACAATCTGCAGAAGTAGCACAACTCAGGTACTTCTGAAGGTCATCAATAAGTTCATGTGAATTTCCAGTAAAAATTTTCACTGTTTTTTTCCTAATCCTTGTTCAGTGAGGAATTCAGATATGTTGGAGGTTTTTTTCAAAATACTATGAAACACTTTTGTTTTGATAAGATTTTTGCCTCTTTCCCCCAAAGAAAGGGGGTGATGAAACAGGAAATGTTGGAATTCTAATGCCAAAGAACTTATAAAAGGAATTTAGCATGAGGCCAAAACTTGTATCCTCACCTGAATCATAGGAGCCCCTCTCCCTGCAAAATTCCAATATTCTAAAAATGTAAGTGGCTCGAGATCTACAGAAATGTTTGTTTTTCCTCTTTGTAAATTGTGGCTTACTTTACTAATCATGTTTTTAATCTTACTTAATTTAACTCATGTAGGTGGAAATAAAATCTGTTTGAAACGAAATATGTTGCTTATTCTAAAAGCACGGAGGATGTCAAATCCACTTGGTGCAAAGTTGATGAAACTCTCAAAAGACAGTAGTATTCACAGAGCAAAGGATGATTATATACGTTCCTCACCATTTCTTCCAGATACATGCCAGAAGTTTACAGGTGTTCACCAAAAGAGCAGGTGCTAATGAAATTGTGTGTGGTTTCACCGTGAGTTTTGCTAAAAGGCTCTTGCCAAGTGCACCTGTACATCTGTTGGAGTAGTGACATATGCTGAATAATTTTTTGTCATATCTCATGCTTCCTGTGGCTATGTCTAGACAGAGAAAAAACTGCATTTGTTACTTGAAAGCCTGCCCTTTCATAAATAGAAACCTCAATGTATTTGGCCGGTCAGTCACTTAGGTGGAGGCAGTTTTACAGTTTGACAGCTAAAGGCAAGTTGTCAGCATCAAATATTTTCAGGGAAATGTATTGAAAATGCTGCTCTCTCTTGCCAGACCATTGAGGAGAACTCCACAGGAGCTCTGAAAAAGCTGGTTTTCTGCTATCAGCTAAAATTCTTGAACCACAGGGGCTAGAGCAATATCAAAACAATAGGATTCTGCTATAGCTTGAACAGTCCATACAAATTCTGCCTGGAATACTCTGCAGAGGACAATATAGGTTATATGGTATAATACCCTGATTAACTGCTGCCATTGGAATGCTTAAAGTATGTATTGAGTGACCTGACACATCTCAAGTGACAACAGACTAATGACAAGCTGATAGGACATTTAAATTATCTATAGTGGTTAAAAAATACCTTTGTTGGGTAGACTTATTAATTGCTAGAGGAACTGGTCTCCCTAAAGAAAGGAAAGAAATGGTCATGATTTTAACTTGAAAGTAGATGTTGTATGCAGTCTTAATTCGAGTATCATGGGTTACAAATCAAGCTATCTAGAAAGAGTGGAAACAGAGTCTATACTCTTAGGAGAATTTGTTTCTGTTTGTTTGTTTTCACAAGGGTAGATATGCTTGTTTTAGACATCTAAATACATTAATCTCTAAAATAATAACAGTGAAATGCTTTTTTCTTACATTTTATGGTTCACTGTCATATTTGGAGAAGGAAGCAGATTTGCTTCAGGTTAGTAGCCAAAGTAGAGGCCTGTTGCATTCAGGAAACTGAACACATCACAAACTAAGCAAAGCATAAATAGCATTTACTTGCCCTGGACCCTGAAATAAGCACACTGAATTAGAATGTCCAGCAGCAATGCGTTGACATTTTGCAACATAGTTAAGCTAAAGTATTTAAGTAACATATAAAGGCAAAGGACCAAAACAAAACCCATGGTAGAATTGCTCAAAAGGAGAACTGGAAAATAAAATCCAAAACATAGCCCCACACTGACTACTGTGAAGAAAATTGACTCTACCTTGACAAAACCAGCACAGTGACTAAAATTATGGCAAGGTCTGTAGCCATCAGCAGGGACTACACAACATCCACTCCTAGGTGTTGTGTGCACTTAGATGATGATGATCAAAGAATGTATGCTTCAAACAGATAGTGATAAAAATTGGTAATTGATGATGTCTATTGTCAAAAATAATCATGCAGTGCTGTTTTGAAGTTGCAAACTGGATTGATTATCAGTCATCTAAATGTTTCTATCACAGTAAACTCTAATTCCTCAACTGTAGACAACAATGTGTCTTGATTCTAAGAGATGAACATCAATACTCGATGCTCCTGCCTTTGTCTTCTTTTATATTCAATTGAAAAAAATAGCCATCCTTAGGACAAATTCAGTCTGATCTATCCTAGTTACCTAGCTAGCTCTACAGATAAATTGTCCTGTGGAGTGCATATCTCACTCCACTGAATTTCAGGGGCAGAACTGAATAATTATTTCTTCATTTGCTTTAAGTTAACAACTCTAACTTCCAACACATGCAAAAAAAATCAGTCTGTAAAAGAACAGAAGCTTCTGAATTTCATCTCACTTCTGACTCTTCTGGAGATGCAGAGGTGATAGGTGACATTTAGGGGTTTTTTAAGTCTCTTTTTTTAGAGTCAAATAGAACAAGTGGTGTCCAGCAACTAGCAGAAAAAGTAGGACAGAATTTTTGCCTGGAGTGAATCCAACTTTCTTTGCCTCTTGGCTGCTAGAAGCTCACTATACCTGGCATGTGCTCTGCAAATGAACAGACTCCCTGCTGCCAGTTCTTTCAACCTGACAATTTGGCTTGGATCCAAATAATCTAGAATGCATCACTAGGAGTCATATGATAAGAGTGGTGAATTGATGACTAAGATATACTTTTATGGGGGCAGAACAGCATCAAAGTGAAAAAAAAAAGCTTGGTACATAAGAGGACTTTCAGGAAGTTGAGGAACTTCAGAAAGTAACTTCTGAGAAGATAAACTGAGGGGGAAAAAAGTTACGGAATTATGCAGGACATGTTCAGAAAGTGGGAACATGAAGGAAAAAGTGCTGAAAAGACAGATTTTGATATAGAAAAACTAAAATGGAAAAATCTTCCTGAAATATATTTTCTGTAATATATTGTATGTGTGTATTGCTGCACTTTGTCTTCTTTTTGAAATGTAAATGTTTATTCCAAATTTGCAGAGTCATATTTTTATTAGGTCTGCTTTAAATATTTAAAGAAAGCATTTCAACTTCAACTTCAGTGTATGCTTTCACTATAACTTTTCAAAATATTTTCTGCTGTATATAGCTGTCAAAATGTTTTTAGTAGTAGTGGTACAAGTAACAGCTTAATGAAATGATATGACATCTGTCCATGCACACAGTTACTCCAGGAAAGGAAAGGAAGGGAAAAGGAAAAGGGGAATGACCACACCACCAAAAATATCATTTCCCTTTTTTTTTTTCTGATTAATTTGTCACTGTCTATGGCCTGAGTCATGTGTCCTGTAAGTGGACAAGCATCATGTTTCATATTCTTTCCAGTCTATGTTAATGTCAAAGTTGCCAAATAGTTTACAAATGAAACATGACATCTTAATAAAATCTAAAAGCTGTCACTTGAAATACAAAATGTGTTGATGGAAAATAGCCTATGACCATACAGTGTCTATTTAGCACTAAAGAGTGTATGAAATTTGCTGAGTGAAGTATTTTACTTTGGTAGCTATTCATCTGACCGATAATATACTACAAAGCCTTTAAAATGTTAAGTGTTCTTTTAGCAAACTACTTTATCTGAAATGCTTTTGCTTTCACACGGGTAATAGTGCATTTTTCCTTGGTGTGTGATGAACTACCTAATTCAGCTAAATTGTGGCTAAATTAATAAAACTTTAAACAATGTTTTCCAATCATAAATACTTTAAATCTCAATAGCTGAATAAATCAATTTATCAAGTGTGAATAATTTGATCTAGCACAGCTTTAAGTAATCTGCTTTTATTTGGCTTTGGTTACTAAACTTCTTGGTGGGATTGGTGGAATTTAGTCTGGATTGCAGAGGCACAGACAGGAAGGATGACTCTGAAACACTGGGGCACAAATGCCTTCAGAATATGTATTCCATTTTTTTTCCTCTTCATTGACAACAGCTATAAGCACTGACCCTTCAGAGCAGAAGAGTCCTACCAGGTCTAACACTGCCAAGTAATTACTACACTGACAAATAGTAAAGGACCAGGAACAACTCAGAGGATGAGATTCCTGCTCATCCACCCTCTTTAATAGTTTGCTTTTCCCCTGGCTATGGTTTGGACACACAGAAGTAAAAACACCTCAAGGAAAGAGTTGAACAGATGAGAGCAAGATGTAATCAGGGACTGAGAAAAAACACAACATAGCTTGTCTTCACTAGTCTCAGCAGGGGCAAGAGAAACCAGACTGAAATCTGGTCTGCAAGTCAACTAGTAAACTCTAACCTTCTCTTATTTGGCAATGTAGACATAGGCATATAGATTGTCAAAATAAACAGACTTTCTAAGAAATATTTGGAGGAGTACTGATGGCAGGACTGCAACTTTATAATGCACTGTTCAGTGCAGGAAAGGAATGCTATTCCAATTAAAAAAAAAATAGTGGATAATTGCTGACAACATGACAAATCAACTAAAGTTGTGCAGGAGGCAACGGTCATTAGCAAATTAAATAAAAAGTAATTTTCCTAAAAATAGGGGAATAGAATTAAGTATTTGAAGAAAGAGGAAAATGAAAAGGAAAAGGCAATGAATATCAAAATGATGAAAATCCAAACTTGTAAGTATTAGTTCCCATAATTTTAGCAAAGAGGAAGGAAGAGGGAAAAGGCTTATAAATTTAGCAACAAGTTTCATATGAAAGTTATTTATTTCCTGGTAAATTTAAAATGCCCTGTAACTATATAGATTGGCTTTAAATAAAGTTAATGACCAAATGAAACTCTTGGTTTTATGCGTGAGTTGGATCACAAAAATAACATCTTCATTTTCTCTCTGTGATAACATAGTTTAAAAGAGGAAAAAGCTGCTGTATAGCAACAGCCAAAAGAAAGGAGTAAAGAAGTCTGTAGACAACAAGGTCAGTGAAGAAGGATGGAAAAGAGGTACTACAGGCATTGGGGAAGAGATTCCGCTGCAGTCGATGTTGCAGACCAGGGAGAGGCAGCTGTGAGCAGGTGGATGCACAAAGGGTGATGGTGATGGTGACCCCATGGGAAGCCTGTGCTGCAGAGGACTGCAGAGGTAGGGCCCATGGCTCCTGGGACAGAGGACCCCATGCTGTAACTGATTTACTGCAGGACTTGGGACCCCATTGGGGACCCATGCCAGAGAGATCTATTCCTGCAGGACTGCACCCCATGGAAGGAACTCACGCTGGAGCAATTAATGAAGAACTACAGCTTGTGTGAAGGACTTACACTGAAGAAGTTCATGGAGGAATCCCTCCAGTGGGAGGAAACTTCTGGTGGAGCAGAGGAAGACTGTGAGGAGTCCTCCCCCTGAAGAGGAAGAAGTAGTAGACACCATGTGTCAACCACAAATCCCTTTCCCCATTGCCCTGTCCACTGTGTAGGGAGGACATAGAGAGCACAGGAGTAAAATTAAGCCCAGGAAGAAGGGAGGTATGCAAAGAAGATATGTTAAGATTTGATTTATTTCTCATTACCCTGTGCACAAGCCTTCCATTATGATTTTTTTCTCCACACCCAGGGGAAGAGGACTGATAGACAGGCTTATTGGGCACTCAGCCAAAGTCAACACACCCTAACTGTATTAAATATTTATCAAATTTACTGCACGCTATAACATAACAGCTACTGGTGCCATTGAGAATGGCTACTTGTGAATGCATAATAATTCATTCTTCAAACACGAGCTGCTATATGTAACATTCTTCTGCACTTAATATTTTACTAAAATATCATTGAAGTCATGTTGATTAATTGCAATCACAATTGGAAATCCTGTTATTTTAAGAGAAATTTTGAGAATCAAATATTACATTATTAAACTCAGTTTTAATTTATTTCTCAGCTTTAACATTTTTTGTAGTTGAGAAACTTTCTATTACATGTTTAAGCAAAATTTAGCATGCATTTATGATCTGAGAGACTGGGATGTACCCAAATACAACAGTAATTGTTTATTTAAAGTAATACTTCTAAAAGCACATACTTAATAATTGTTCTCAATTATTTTCCTGGGTTTTTTTAAATTTAATAATAAAAATTCAAACAAATAAATCCACATGTATCCTAATTCTAAATCTAAACTTCAATGTAAATTTTCTATTCCCAAATTAGCAAATTATTTTAAAAATTAATTAAGATTAAAGTCTGATGCTGCTAGTCACAGTTGTACTACTTGGGTCTAGTGAGGCAATTTGTTGCTTGGAACCACTTTTAGCATAGATAGATATGTAGATGTATAGATGGGTAACATATATATACAAATATGGATATGTAAATATCTTCATAATCTTTAAAGGGAATTCTGTGTTTGGACCACTAATAATCACTTTAAATGCTGTGCATTTTTAGGATGCAAATTAATGCAAAAATCTGTATTTCCTCTTTTCATCTTAGACAATAGCATGCAACAGCATTACACTGTACTAAGAATCCTGTGTGAGCTCCAGACAGGGCGATCTGTTCACAGAATAGAGCATAATTTAAAAATGACGGCCCAGGTCCTTCAAATAGAGTAGCTGTTTTATTGTGATGGCAGCATATTTAGTCCTTGTGCTCATCATGGTGGTGCAGAATCACACTGACATAGATTCTACAGGTATAGTACTCCATGTTCTGGAAGTGCTTCAGCCAGCAGTGCTTGATAAAGACACAATTTGCATCACTAACATCATTCTGTTTCTCTCTCTTTTTGTGTGTCCTTGTATTATCTCACAGTATTGGTAATATTGCTAGTGTTGATTCTAGAAATAGAAATTAATAAATCTGTGATGACTTTCAAACACTGTATCAATTAGTCATAGAGCACTAACATAATTCTTGTTTGCAATATTGGAATTCTCATAGTGGTACATTGTGGAATTAGAGTAGCTATTTGTGAACTGACTGAATGAATCGGAAATGAATGTGTTTGGCTAAGTATGCCAAACACATCCTCTTCTTCATACAGTCATGAAGAAATACAGAATAATTGTATAGTGAGAAAGAAATGCAGAATAACTTGCAGTTAATATAATGATGAATAAATGTTGAAAATGTTTTGCCTTTCCTTGTAGCCTTTTCTAGATAAAAAATTAATTAAAAATTAAGAAAGCTTTATCTGTATGAGGGCTCTAGCATGAGTCATAATGTTATAATGGTCCATTAAAATAATGAAGCTTTGGAAGTAGGACTTCTAGTTCAGTAATAATCACTTTTTTTTCTTTTCCCCACTATGCTACAACACAAAATCATAATCATGCTCCAATACTGTCCTTACGTGACTTCTACTAGAAGTTTTGCATCCAGACCAGTAGGAGAAGAAAATTTGTTGCCTTTTAAGTCAGTCTTACCACTTCCAATTAATTTCTTATATTAAACAATGTATTCTGAAAAGTCTCTTGGTTTTTTTTTTGTTGTTGTTGTTGTTTTTTGTTTGTCTGTTTGTTTTGGGGGTTTTTGTTTTGTTTTTGTTGTTGTTTTTTGTTGTTTTGTTGTTTGTTTTTTTTTTTT
This sequence comes from Argya squamiceps, assembly GCA_037834095.1. Classification (NCBI taxonomy): domain Eukaryota; kingdom Metazoa; phylum Chordata; class Aves; order Passeriformes; family Leiothrichidae; genus Argya; species Argya squamiceps. Next base: position 72,114,429 of record JBBMKD010000001.1, on the reverse strand, counting down.
TAATAGTATTTTGCTTCTATACCTTTCTAGATTCCCATTCTATAGTGGAATTGGTAAAACTGCTACAAATAATAGGTGACACTTCTTATACTTTACCAGTTTCTGTTACCTCCTTCTTCCTCACAGAAGCTCATCTACAATTCTAAATCTTCAATAAGAGTCTAAATGTGTGATCTTACCTACACAATGAAAAGTTATTACAGATATGTAAATATCTGGTACTCTTCTACCCATAGTTTATCATTACTAGGTCCAAAACTAGCCTTACTGCATCTTTGTCATTTTTTTGTTGCTGTAAGCCCTGAATCTGCTCATAAATTGTGTCAGCCTAGAATGTTTCAGAATTTATATTTATACAGAGGCCAAGACACCGTTCCACTTAATATATTATTCTTATTTCCAGCAGACTGCATATTGAGAGGAAAAGTAGTTATTAAAACAAGCATTTGTTCTGAAAATTTCTACTTCAGTTTAAACAAAAACAACTATAGTCTTCAATGACAGTATTCAACATAAGGTTTATTGAGGTATGGTGACCTGTGCTGGCCAAAGATTCAGCTATTATAGCTTTCTTTCAGGTGAGAAGGTAGAAGGATTCAAGTTTCCAATTAGATGTGTGGCCAAACAATTTTTCAGAGGCAGGAACTAAATAATTACACCTGTCCTTGAAATGTTCTGTATCATGTTTCCAGAGAGCCATCTTTATCCCAGCTGTTCAAGGAAAATAATTAATGGCAGAAGTACTTGCAGATTCTTTAAAGTTCTTTTGCTAAAACAGTGTTATAAAATTTTAGTTAAATCAACAAACTGGTTGAAAAATATGTCAAGAGTTACAATTATGAAATACACACAACAACAACAGCAACAGAAAGCAAAACAGTTAATTGACCTCCCACTTTTAAGCCCTGGAACTTTACATGTTCTCCAAGGAAAGTGTCTTATTGAATAAGGAACTTTCCCTTGTCCACTGGAAAATGGAAAGGTAGTTAGTTGTACTTCACCCTTCAATTATATTTAGACTTTATTTCAAACTAACACCAACAATTGTTAGCACCAATATAAAGGTGAAAATAATACTTTAGCTTTACATTGCTTATTCTTACGTTACCTAGACCTCTTCCTCAGAAAAAAACATTCCTTTAAATCCATATGTTTTGTTTAAGAAGCTTGATAAACAAAAGATAAGGATCCCAGAATTTAGACTTTGTGATATAATACAGTTAGGGTGACAAAAATAAGTCTTATATAACAAATTTGTCACTGTTTTTTGATCCGGTGTCTTGAGTATTTCAATATTAAATTGCTTTTCACAGAAACAAGCAAAAATATTTTACTAGCTGAATTTAGTTTTTATAAAACATAAGTGTTATTTATTTAATAGTGATTTGTGTGCATTCCAGCACATTTCTACATTTTGATTTTCCATCTAAATTTCATACTTCAAGGGTTCCATCTGCAGCTGTTATGTGAAGACTGAAGCTTTTTTTCATTAAAGTAGATTTCCACTGGATTAACCTTGCACTTTCAAAACGTACCATTTAATCAGTGCTGCTATTTTCTTGTAATGGAAAAGAGCTAAACTTATGACTCTTGGCTTTGTATAAGCACACAGTGCAAACAATAAAGTTTCCTGCTTACACTGCAAAGTCATGTAGCCATGGAGAAAAATACTGTAGTATGGAAGATTATATAATTATGATATAGTGGTACTAATTTTTCAGTTGTCTTTATTTAAAATGTAGCAAAGAAAAAATATTTCTTTGTATTCCACATATTTACTTTAAGAATGTAAAGATTATTTTTGAAAATTATTTCATGGAAAAGATTTCATCCCTGGAAGTGAGATAGACAGACCCTGAGAAGAAGATGAAATAAATAAGCAAGCTGATTTATATCTGTCAAGTATGTGATGCAGAAACTTTAACAGAAACACATCGTTTATCATAAGGCCAAATGGCATAACATAAAATCTTATAGGAGAGGGAAAGAAATCGTATTTTTTGGATCATGTCATTCTAAATATCCTGCAGCAAAATTTCTATTGAATCAAGAATTTTAAAAGAATTGCTATTATTTTTATTATAAGTTGATGTAATAATAGCTGATAAGTGAAAAATGGAAACTGTTGGTTTTGTGTTAATGATGGTTTATTTTCAAATCAGATATGTGCAGAAAGTGCAATGGGCCTGAGGCTGAGAAACTAACAGAAACGTGTAGAACTTTCAATTTTTTTTTCTCATTGAGCTGATGGTGTGAAGAAATTTATATATTGCATGAACTGGAACACCCATACATTCATTCTCTGCCCAAACTTAGTTGTTTTGTGCTTTGGAGTGTTGTCTGTATTGTGTAAGAGACATTTTGCCTAAAAATTTCAATCTGTTTTCAATCAGAAGTTGAAGAAATACCAGTTCACACAAAATAGACTTATTTTTATGCTAAATCTGGAGAAAATGAAGAAAACTAATCCTTTCCACATTTTCTTTGAGAGGTGATGTCTTAATATAGATTAAATAATAAATCTGTTGTATAATAAATTTTAAAAGCAATTGTGCTAAGCTTTGAGACTTAGACAATCTGTGATGAAGCTTTCCTATTATTTAGTTGCTTTTTTTGCATGTTTCAATCTTACATTTCCTGCCACAAAAAAAACCCCTCCTATCAAACTTGCAGATTCATCAGGTGAATACAAAGTTCATTACTTGCTAGGGATAAAATGGTAGTTTAAGATTTCCCAGTTATATTAAGTCAACTTTTTATAACTATATATACACATTTTCATTAATTGTCCTTTTTTCTTTGTTTGTTTTGAGCCACATGCTAGCATCTATATAATCTTATTAACTCAGAACTTTGATGGTCATGGTTGTACTCTGGAAAACTCCTCCAGAAAGTTGCCTCTCACACTTTTTAGTCTGCATTTTGATTTTAATTTGACATCCTCAACTACTTGCTCATTCTGATGTACAGATTTAAATGTATTTACCTTGGCCACGAGATACTTCTAGTTACAAGGTAACCCATGACAACCACAGATTAACAGAGTATAACTGGGTGATATGACAATGATAGCTGGTATCATTATCCCCCTCCTGACAGCCATCTTGTCCCATACTGAATTAAGAGCATATATCTACCTAATTACAAAAAAAGTGATTCAAGTCTCTGTGCAAGAGATTTTCTTTATATATCCATTGTGAAAATGAAGGAAAATTGATCTTTTTGTTTTAATTAAAAAACCTCTTAAAAAGTTCTATTACTTTAAAATGTTTCTTACAATAAGTAGTAGAAATCCACAAAAGAGAAGGTTTATAAAGAATGGTGTAAACCATTCTTTACTCAAAAAAGAGTAAACCAAGTATGCAGGGAGAAGCAGAGGAAAGTAATATGATTATAAGGGATTGCACAGTTATTTTTCTTGCTAAAAGAGTATGATTGCGTAACAGAGAGGAAATCAGCCTTTTTGGCTTGTCCTGGCTGTTGCATACGCAATAGTAAAAAATGAGCTGGAGGAAAGGAAACAATGAACTAGCAGGAGATGAATTTTTAATCCCTTCTACTTTAACTTGACCCACACTGGAAGTTACAGCCCACAGATAAAGCTATTATAATAAAGTTCTCAACTGGAGCAGTTGTGTTTGTTTTCTTTAGTTCTATTTTGGTTCCAGGTTAAAAATAAAGGAGGAATATCATTTTCAACTATAATCTTAACTTTAAAAAAACTAATTTCTTCTATGCTTATTTTAGAGGAAAAGAACTGAAAAACATGATTAATAAGTGCAAATACCTGTTAATAAACTCTAATGGATAAATCTCAGTTCAAAATATGTTTGTTTTCACCTTAACACTTTCTCTGGATTGACAGATGTCAGGAGAACAGTTGTCACAGTCTTCCTTAAGTTTTTGTATTTCTGAGAGCATGCTTACTATTAGATGATGTGTCATACATTAAAAACAAAATTGCTGCCTGGATTCCTACATCCAGTCCATAGCAAATTAACAAAGTATCAATGATAATTTCAAAATTTAAGTAAAATTAAGTTTTAAGCTTAATTAAGCTGCAAAAATTAAGTAAAACCTTAGAGATGGGAGTAAGACAAACCCATACTAGTAATACTTCGTTATTTAGAAACAAAGGGATAGCTAATAAAAATAATTTTCCTTAAAATTCATAAGCCTGAGCAAAGAAATGTTTCCCTTGACTTTTAACACTCTTCACACAAGTAAGGTTTTTTAGAAATTAAATCTAATTTTGAATTATCAACTGGAAACAATAAAGTTATTATCATAACAAGTAAATTATTATGGGAAGAACAATAACAAGATTTAGTGAGAAAAAAATTGCATTGGTTATCTCAGAAACATTCTAATAACTTAGGCAATTTTTCAAAATATATATTTTAAACTAATTATTGATTTTTAAAATTAAATAGGGTAATAAGATTCATAAGTAGGCTCAAATACTTTAGAATATGTTAAAGTGTAATTTTTAAGCATAAAGGTCTTGAATAAATAAAAATTAGTAAAAAAATAGGTATATGTTATAAATGACCTATTCAAATAATTGGAGAAAAAAAAATCTTTTATAATCTCTTTGCCATATAATTTGAATACTCCTGTATCTGTAATTTTCCTTAGAAAATCCTGTCAAACAGGAAATTACTATTAACTTAAATTCAAAGCATGGGAACTAATGTCCAGAAAACTTAATGGTATGCCTAGATAGATATAGATATAGTTGGTGAAACTCAGTTACTGAACACTAATATATTAAATAGGGATGCCTATAATATATGTCTGATGGGCCTTTCTACCATGTCACAGCTATAATGTTTTGAGATCTTAGGTTATTACAAGTGGCCCGAGTTGTCTATTTTTATGTAACTGAACCATTACTACGAGCAGAAGACATGAGTTCATTTTAATAAATGTTAAATTTCATTAATTTAGGAGTAATATTTTGTACCATGTTTACTTAGAAATTTGGTTATAGTTTCTGTTGCTTGGTATTTTGTACCAGTACAAAGCTTAACACAGGTGTCCCTTTCTGTAACCAAATAGGTGGAGAAAATCACTGTGGTGCAACAATTACTTAGTGTAGGGTCCCTTATATTGTAGAAAAAGAGGAACACATGCTACATGTTCTTGTGGATTTTGATTAATTTATTTCCTGGTGTTCACCTCTGCAGTGGCTTAAATCATTAAAACATTAGTTGCCTATCTTGCTCTGCAGGGAAGCACAATTAGTAACTAATTTGATATGAGACCAAAAATAGGAGACTTTTCTATCATGCTTCTTTCAAGGTAATATCAGCATTGTTCTATGTTTTGTGTGTTTTGCTGTGTTTTTGTTTTCTTTCTTGATTTATTTTGATATTTATTTTTGACATATATATTTTGATATTGATCAGATTATTTGTTCTCTGTGAGCAACATAATTTATTTAAACTGATTTTGAATCAACATCATTTTATTTTCTGCACTAGTCTACCACTGTTATCAGATAATGCACTAAAAATCATAGCACTTTTACAGCTGGCAACAAAATCTCTGATCAGTTTCAGACACTGAATATATTAGAAATATATTTAGGACATTTAGTTTCTTGCACATTTAGAAATAATTTCTGTGGAAATTCATATGTTAAATCTATACATTAATGAAGGGTATTCAACAGAGGGTATTCAACAAAGATAATGTAGATTATGTTCCTTTCTTATGTATTTTAACTGATCTTGTTACACAGCAAGAGAAGAAAAGGCAATTACTTTAACCTCGTTATTTCAGTGGGATGATTTCAAAGCTCCTCGCTGGCTAATTCAGAATAGAAACTCAATTTGTATTAAAAGAGATTAGCAAAGACCATACCTTACTGATCACCCAAAGGTTGGTTTCTACCACCTGTCCCAGGAGAAGATGAATTTCTTCCATTTTGTATAAATAACTTATTATATATTGAACTAGAAAGTGATAGACATTATAGGAATAATTCAGCCCACTTACTCTTTTTCTTGCCAGCTTAGGCAAAATGGGTTTTTTCAGGTTTTCTATTATCTGTGGCTTCCTAGTCTTTGATGCATATAATATTTTTCAGACTCATTAGGCCAAGTTCTCTAGGCACCTTATCACTTTTTAGTAGATGTGGTCATAAACATTCCTTTTCAAGTCAGTGGATGACTAAGAGCAACTTTAATTCAAAAATAAACCATAAAGAGTTGGAATCCTACTTTAATTCCTGGGACAACTAATTAGTTAAGCATAAACCATGTCATAAAAAATTTTAGTATTCATTTTGGTGTACAAAACTGTCAGAAACTCACTCATGTAATTGCTGAAGTGTTCAAGTACTCCCATATGAACTACTACAGTTCCTCTTCCATACAGGGATATTTAAATTTATTATTTCCCATGTTAAAGTGTATGCTATCCAAATTATAGGACATATTTGGAGCTGGTTTTTTTTTCCATGCTTGCTACTGAGGCCAGGAATGCAATTCAGTACTGTGAGAAAGATTCATACCCTTGTGGGCCACATGAAAACAAAATTACTGGTTCATAGAGATACTTGTCGTTTGTATACTTTACTTCAGACTGTGCTTATGGACCTAATGCTGAGTGAGCAGGTCACTGATACACATAGAAAACGTTCACATACTCACTGTTTTCTTCACCTAATTCTTCACTATATGAAAATAAATTGACCATAGAAATCATAGGTTAAGCCATGGAGCACATTCCCTAGAATATGCAGATAAAGAGATCTTCAGAATCCAAGTCCTTAACAGTCCTTAACAATCACCTCTAGGTGCCCTGGATTTGTGACTAGATCTTCAGAGGCTACCAGCTTCCTAAACAAATAGTCTCATCAGTAGGCTGAGACAGCTTCCCCACAAGTTGTTCCACTGAAATACCACGATGGAGAAGTCTTAAAATTTAACTTCATTCTGCTTTTTAAGGAAGTTGGTCATAAAAAAAATAATGTTTTGTTCTGAATGCCAGGTCAAGAGATGTTAAGATCAGTCAGCTCTGAGACAGGTGATCTTTACCAGACATGGCTTATATTTCCATGGCTGATTCAATGCAGCACCCAGTCTATTGTAAAAGAGCATCAAATTGCCTACAGAGACATGTATGGTTTTTTATAGTCAACAACTCAATGCTTAAACAAGTAGGGGTTTCCTTTTGGTGCTCTAAATGGCACTCCAAATGCATCTTTCAATTGACTGTACAGGCAGTTCCCAGTACTGTGAACCACTCTGTTCCACCATGTGGAACATAGATTTAAAGACCAGCTAAACTAGGAGGCAATCTAAGCACCCATCATGACATTTGAGGCTCAAGATTTGAAATGTAGTTAAACCTCAGAAACCTGAATATTATGCATTTTCCACACACCATTTTTGCCTGTGTTGCCTAAGCCATGTTCTGGTAATAAGGCTTCTACTTGAACTTATGCTCAACTAATTCATTGAAGAAGATTACTTAACGATGTAAACTTACAGAGTGTCGGAACTGAAAATAGATAACGAAATAACTAATAATCTGTTTTAAAGATCAGTGATGATATATAAACTGGCAGTAGATGTCTCTAACTCTTGATTTGTCTTACAAACCTAGGCTTTTTACCAATCTCCCTGGATTCTTTGAAGTCACACTTGTAAGTGAAGATTAGTGAATTGGAGCTCCGCAAAGATAAAACTGCAAGTATAAGTCAAAATAACTTTTTTCAGATATTTGAACAGCATGTTCATTGAGGAAGCTAAATGATAAAAAATCATCAAGAAATAAATGAAATAACATCTTTAGAATGTTCCTGACCTGACTTTTGAATTTATTTTAGGTTCAGATACATCAACATGAATTTTTTTTTTCCTTTAACCTTCAACAATCTGAAAAGTCTGAAAAGACTTGAAAATGTTGTGTTTCTATATCCATCCCCTCAATAATTGACTAACCTACCTCATCTTCTTTCATAATTTCATGAATATAGGGAGTTTCAGAAAACAGTAAAAGGCTGAAATGGGAATGAGTTTTCAAAGTGAATTTCTGTACTATCAGAAATGTTTTAACACAACACATATCTCTAAATTAGAGAGAATAACATTAATTTTAACATGCTTTCAAAGCACAATGGTATTGCTGAATCATCTAATTACTAAAACTTGCTAGCTGACGAATTGTTTTTTTTTTCATCTTAAAAACATGTGTAATATGTCTTGGACATAGTTCCACTAGTTTCATGCGCTGAAGTTACCAATCTTCTTTATTAAAACTTTGGAATGTCACTTTTCCTACCAACCTTCCTGTCCTTTCAGTCTTGATATCATCTCTAGTTCCTTTCTTATCTCTATAAATGCAATCCATCACTTGGTTTCATAACTCCTCTTCTTTTAACAACCAAAAAATTAATCTTTTTTTTTTAAATTTTTAAGGTCATCCTTTAAAGAAGATGGCATACTTAAAAAAGAATCTCTCTTTGTGCTATTCTTCAGTAACTCTTCAGTCCAGTTTTTTAACAATATATTCCTTCTCATCAATCTATAATAAAATGCAAATGAAAATTCACTGTATGCCATGTGATAATTTGGGAACCCAAAATTTTGCATGTTTATTCTCCTAAATAAACCTTCTGTCCTGAAGTCCAAATTCCTTGCTACTTGTCTTCTTGTCTTTTCTTAGGATCTTGAAGCCCTACTCGTTGTAGTCACAGCTGCCATTTATTATCATTATAGTGAGGCAGATATTCTTTATTTATCAGCTGCAGGACAAGTAGAGCAGCATCTGAAGTTAGTCCAGGACATGTATTCAACAACTCCTTATACACCTTGTCACCTTCTCAGCCTACCATTTTTCAAATCCTGCTATCCATACATCATAATAGTTCAGTTGCTTATAATATTCTGGTATATATTTACTATTCTCTGTAATTTCTTACTGGCATCCAGTTCCTTGTTTCTATCCTATGCTGTGCACAGTAGAACAAGGGCACTTCAGATAGATGTAGACTCACTTCAATGTTTCGAGGGAAATGTGAACATTTCCCCCATTGCCCTTTCCCACACTCATTCTCCTGCATATTTCCGGCTTTGGTATCTTTTCTATGATGAATCTTACTTAAAGTTCTCTTCATTGTGTTATTCACAGGCAACTGTGATGCCTGAATCTTCTTTATCTTTAGCAGCTCTTATTCCTTGAAGTGGGTTCATAGTTACAGGAACCAAAGTCCTGAATATGACAACTCTGCAGCCAGGAGTTGACATGCAATATGTATGTGTTTCTGTTTCCTTTCCCTTGAATAGTATGATTCAGGGCATCACCACCTGGGCTTTGCTCCTCTCTGAGCCCTAAGTGTTCCCAGCTTCCAAGTCTCATGGTCCTGGAAATCTTTGTCCTACCCCTGTTCAATCACAGGTTTTGAACATTCCTCCTCTTTGCCGTGGGGTTTAGGCTTTGGACTGTGCCAGATCTCTGCAAAGATTTTTTCACTTTCCCATACATCTTCCCTAATGCAACATGCTCTTCTCACCTCCTCCCTCATCTCATTCCTTTGGTTTAGCAGCTTGACCAGAGCACACTTCCTGCAGCTGAAGACATCCCCAGCTCCTACCTAAGAGAAGAGAATCTGGTTCATCCTGCAGCCCAAGACCCAGTGATTAAACCTCCCCCTGGAAATACCTCTTGGGTCAATTTCTATGTTAATCTACAAATCACATGGATTAAACTGTGTCCTTTTGTGTCAGCTGAGCTATCTGGGAGTCTCAAGAAGCATATCAGGGCTTTGGAATTAGCCTGTTTACACCAAATTTGTATGGACTACCTAGCTGTCTTTTGCATAATGTATTTTTAGTACTTTTGGTGTGCTGGCATTCCCTGCCATCAGTTTCCAATAAGAAACTGGGCACAGATCTCTACTTATTCTGAGAGTATTCCTACTTGGCAGTAACTGTGTCTCTTGGCAGACACTGTGACTCAGTTCCCAGCTCCCTAGTGAGTAGAAGCTTGTGGTTTTCATTTCTATTTTTTATCCCTGTCAATTGCAGACATTCACAGGAGAACAGGTATAGGGCTCTGGTAACAAAAAGAGATGCATCTATATAGAAAGATATCTCAAAGATTAAATGATGCTAAGGCAATGACAATGCTTTTGTATAAGAATTTTCTATGTCTTTTCTTTTTATTAGTAGTTGTCTCTACTTAAAGGCATGATTTGCACAACATTTTCCATTTAAGGACCCAGCTTACAATTACATGAAATATGTGACACTAGTCTGAAAAGGCTAATCCTACTTTTACCATTCTATTCTCTTGATGTTCTACTCTAGGCTTATTTCAGCATTTTAGAATCTAAGAGATTATGGAACATGATGAGGTAGTGTGTAACCCTACATGGTCAGAAGTTAATTGGTATTTAAAAGCTTAATTCCAAGAACCTGTCAATGTTTTGAAGCTTATTTTAACAGCAGAATAGAAAGAGGACAGCAGAATGGAGGCATTACAAGTGCACCACTGTGGTGTAAGTACTTAGACCTAAGATATTTAATTAGTTGAATAGGCTTCTGTGTAGAACACTCTTCATAAAATAGATTATTTGCCACATTTAAGAATACTCAGAGTTCTTCTGTAATTACTGTGGGAAAATACCACCTAGGGAGATAAAAATTTAGTCTGAACTAAATTTTAATCTCAGTATGTATGGAATAAGTAAAGGGTGTAAGCAATATTTACCCAGGCATCAAGAGAAGCAATACCTAAAATCCCCTGTCAGACTTAGAATGAGTTGGAGTTTTCATGTCTCAAGTGGCAGATCATTCATAACTTTATACCTCCTGTAGCAATGTTCATTTTAATCACCTGATGTCAGCTTAAAATTCAACATTATTATTGATTAAACATTTGATTAAACTCATTCTAGTGTTTATGTCCCCACCTTCTGTGAATTAATTTCTTCAGACTAAATGAGCCATTTTCAATCCATGGAAACTAATTTTCAGTCTGTTGATTTGTTTTTACAGAAAGAAACTTTGAGTACTAATGTGCAGCTATGTGAAAATTATGACCCTTGATGGTCATAGAATACTATTGAATGTTTAAAATTATATATACTATAAATCATATTTCAGTAGGGTTTTTTTACAGCTAGCGGCTAATAAAAATCCCACTGGGCAGTTATATTATACTCTAAGTACTGTATTTATTCTGATTTTCCAGTTCATTGGTTTGATGTTTACTATCTTCTCTGCAAGTGTATAGAATATACTCAAAATCCACAAAAAAGCACTATGCATTCAAAACAAATGAGCTATGAGGCAAATTACTTATTTCTATTGTGGAGTAATTATTATTATATATTTCAAATTGAGAGAATGAATTAGTTTTTCACCGCAATTCACATATTTTGAATTCTTTAAACAGACTTGCTGTTCTCAGTCAAGTCCTATGTAATTTAAAATATTTTTAAATAGATACAATGCATTCTCCTCTGAGTATTGTGTGCAATAAATTATATTTTATAAAGTCTAATAAAAAATGTCAAACAACGCAAATAAATTCATCCAAAGAATTCCATAATATGTAAAAAGATAAGTGAAGTCTACACAGTCCTAGGCTTTAAGGAATTATGGACAGAAGAATCAAAAAAAAAAGTGTATGTATGCAAGCTTTGGTGTCATTTTCAAAGGCTGATTAGGAATCCTCCCAACTTAATTAAAAATAAAGTAACAGCTCAAATTTGTGTAGCATGATTGCCAACCAGTAATTAAAATCCACACAGATGACTAGGGATCAGACTGTAGGTAGAGGCAGATGTGAATTTTTTTTTGTTTTTTTCTATTGAAGCATCTTAAAAGATTTAGAGTTCTAAAATTTTGGTTTCACTGAGAATTGAAATGTATTCTGAAAAGAATTGTGTCCCAGGATACAAAATGTTCTTTGATAAACCTCAGTTTTGAAATCCTTGAAGCAACTAATTTGGTTAAACTCTTTATAGATTTTCACATGTTAAAGGGAGAGCATTTGCTTCTTCTATTTGCCCAGAAGGACTCCCTTTTGCCCAGCACAGTGCCCAGGAACCTGGGGCCTTTGCGCAGGCTAAGAGAGAGCTGTTACTTTCCTCTTCGCAGGTTCAACCAGTAGTGAATTTTCCAGAATCACAAGCACACACACATTTGTGAATTCCTGAATGCCAGCACAGACCCTCTGACTACGCTGTACCCCAGCCCAGACCCCAGCCCCTCTTACTCACCCCAGAGATTTCTACTCTCCAGCAGATCCAGCTCAGTGCTTGCAACAAACATGAAGCAGTCACACGCTTGTCCCATGGGCACAGAGACCCACAGCACAGCATGGACTCTGCCAGCACATGAGTCCCCTGCTGAGACCCAAGCCACCTATTCTCCAGCAGGTACAATTTAAAATCTGCTTGTGAACATACGCATCAGACACACAGTTTTGGGATGAGGCAGCTGGAACTAGGAATGCGGGCTTTTCCAGGTCCCTCACTCATGCTGGTCCTTTCAGTAGCTGGTTTTTTTGCGACACACATAATTCCTGTCCCGGTGTCTGGAGTCTAAAATCAACCTACTCACTCCAGTTGCTGACACGGAGACCCCACTGGCTCCAGGAGCTGACACAACAGCCCAGCTGAAATCTAACTCCAGTGTTTGGCACCACATTTCACTCACATACAGAGCTCACGAGCAGATGGTGTTGAGTTCTTGCAGGACACACACATAGCATAGAAAGTGAGATTATACAGAGAGAGAGTTAAGGTAAGGCATAGTAAGATATAAGAATATGTAGGAGAAGGGAATGCAGGTGACCTCACCCCTGATAAGTAACAGCTGTGTTAATTAACCAATACAGCCTCGCCCCTGATCAGTAAAAGCTATATCCCATAAGGATGAGTGAGATAAAAGAGGGGGTTAGCTGGTAAGGGGAGGATCATTGCAGAGGAGGAGCCTTGAGGAGCATGAAGGAGAGACTCATGAAGCAGGATTCTGGGGAGAGAGAGAATCGCTGCTGCAAGGTCAGTCTGGTCTGCAGTTGGAGCCTGTTGTTGGAACTTGCAGTCACAGTCTAGCCAGGTAAAAGCCTGCAGTCAGAGTCTGCAAACTAATACCTGCAGTCATAGTTTAGTAGGAAATAACCAGCAGTCAGAGGCTGCAAGGGAAACCTACAGTAGGAGCTTGCTGCAGCCAGAGTCAGTGAATAGGTGGAGTCAGAATGGCCAAGCTGTAAAGAGGAATAAGCCAGGACCCTTTTTATACTGTGTTTAACAAGAAGTCTGTGCCTTGGCTCATAACAAGAGGGCTGCTGCAACAAGAAGACAGGACAGACTTCATTGATCAGGTGCAGGGCTCAGCCAAAAGAACATACTCACTGGCAGAGTTTTACACATAGCTGGCCTCTTTTATACCCTTTTCTGTACCTCCCTGCTCCCCCTTTCCTCACCTATTGCATCACCTTTTGGCACACTCCCACTGACTCCCCAAAACATGTAGGACATCCAGGCCTGCATTTTTATCAGTTGCAAAGTGCTGGTTTGCCTGCAGATCCTTGGCATGGCATTGGTTAGTGTGACTGACCAGATGTGTTTCTAGTTGTCTCCTTCCCTTTCCACCTCCACCCTTGTGGAAAAATCCCCCCCAAAAAAACCACCAAAAGAAACCAAACCCCAACAAAGAAAAAAAAAAACAAACAACCAAACAAACAAAAAAAAAACAACCCCAAAAAAAGAAAACATTTTCACATCCCACATACTCTTTCTTACCAATTCTTGCCACTGACCAGCTTTGTTCTTATTGTGACCTCCTTTACCATATGTCAGGCTAGTTTGTCTCTACATGTTATGGTTTGTGGCTTCTTTGATCAGATGCCTTCAGAGCAGCAGACACACCATTTCCACATAAGCTTACACTTTCAAATTCTCTCTGCATGGCTGTGCAAAGTCTGTATAAGCTTTTTTGATTGCACTGCTTTTGACATTTGAATATGGGTCCTATCACACAGCATGAATTACAGGCATCAAAAACTGAATCTAATGTTCCTATCATCAAGAATTCATATTAAAAATTATATTTGTATTTTAGAATACTTTTCTCCGATTAGATATATTTTCAGACAGAGAATCTTTGGTAAAATGAAATGTAAGAGGACTAAATTGTTCGGATTTTCTATAGAGTATTACAGATATACTGGTAGGATTCTCTGAGTTCAACTGTGAGACAACTGATAAATAACACAACATGCTGAAGTTAGTTATTTGTAGGTGAAATAAATTTTAGTATGATTCCTTTATCCCATAGTCCCAGAATCAGCTCCATTTACCTCCTACTGTTTTTGTCACCAGTATAGTCTTGGAGTGGAGGAGACAATTCAGTTCAGGAAAGAGCTCTGTTCAGGAAAACAGTTATCCTTATTTTATCTTATGCTTGAGGGAATACATAGCACAGAACTATCATGCTACTCCATAAAATACTCTGTATACAGTGAAGTAGCAATCATTTGCCCCTCATAAGTAAGTTTAAAAACCGCTGTAAGTTCTCCAGCATGCAATCATATATTAATTTTTTTTTCTCACCAAGACCTCACTCAGTATCAGACCTTGGTTATTGTGTGTTGAATAAGCCCAAAGACAGAAAAGAAACTATATTTGTAAGCCAAATTGGTAAATGTAATCTCAGTGGCAGTGGGTTTGTGTTTTAAAGTAAACTATGCACACCATTGCATTGGTGCCAACATCTACTACTATTCAGACAATCTTTAATGAGAAATAATGATATCCTCATCATTTCAATTGGATCATTTTTTTCCCTTGCACAGCTATGAATGAACTCTTCCATCAAACTATCTCAGTGATTGCCATACTTATAACTTAAATTCAGAACAAATTGCTCTCAGCTTGCATGTCATTTCAAGTGTGCTGCTCCTCTATTTCAAACCTAAAGATTGATTTGCATGCCTGAAACCATCTCAGATGTTTTGAATATGCATCTGGTCTAATGAAGGAATGTGTATTTTGTCACAGACATTGCCTTATTCAATATATTGCAATACTGATATTTTCGTTACAAGTAGGATGATCCAATTTTCCACTGTCCTGTAGCTTTAAATGTAAATGTATTTCATCAATAACTTTGAAATTATCCTTTGGTATTTTTATCCAAGGTATTCAATACCTTTAGTCAGTGTTATAGTGGTCTGGATGAGTGAAGATACATTTTAGAGTGCCATCAATTCAAAAATTATATCAAAGATTTACAGCCACAGTGCATGAGGCATGACTACATCAGGTATAAAGTAATTGAAAATCAGCTTTGTAGTATCCTGTTAATTACAGAGAGAGAGTATGAGTTAAGAAACCCAGTTTATTTTTTTTTCAGATCTGTTTTAGACTCACTACGTGAGTACAGGCAATTTAGATGTCCTTAGGTTTATTCTATATAATACTCATCTGGAAAATAAAAGGTAATAAAATAAAGTAATATTCATTTATGTTGGAATATTCAAGGGACACTTAATATGTTTGCAAAACAATTTGAGAGACTTCATCATAAGTTTTATTTTTATGGGCATGTATCTTTATAAAGAGATATACCTATATAGAGATATAAATTGTGTTCAGTTGGTGTGATAAGTGTTGACACAGCTTACATATAAGACCTTATCTTCATTTTAGGACATGCAATTCTCTGCTCAGAGGCATTAATTTTCCACCTATTTAAATAAGTCATCTACTATAATGAATTCTCTTTAAATTAGAGTTTCATTGAAGGGTGCTGATTACATCTGAATAAAGCAGCAGGGGAAGTTCAGAAGGTTTTCACAAAGTGGGAATTAAAGACAGAAGACAGAGAAGCTCTGTGGGGCTTTAACCATATCTAATTAAAACTCCCCCTAAAACTGCTTAATTTTGACCTTCAATGTTTTTTTCAGGTAAAATAAATCAATTTCTGTTTTCTGAAACAAATACAAAAGAAGAAAAGATAAGTTTGCCATTTTACTCAATGCTTAGCAGCACTTAGTACCAAATTCCTTGTCCAAGGTTTCTATTAACATTTAAAAAGGCGTAATTAAATCACTCACTGTGAAAACAACATCATATTGTTTGTGAGCAAAGCTCACAGTTTATTGAGCTTTATTATTGTCATTTTTTACAAATAGGGAGAAACACCACCATACATAAAAAATCAACTGATGTTTTGCTTTCATTGCTCCTGTTCTGTGCTTTAATTAGGAATACAAGTATGTTAACAAAGTTGATCAAGCATATCTTATGGAGATATCTCGCAATGCAGGAGCTTAAGCAACATTTTTAACAAGTACTAGTCGCTATTGTCTTAGAAAATTTCAACATATTCCATAGCAAGTTAGAAGCTTGGAAACTCTTCATAGACATGCAAAAATTTTAATCAGGTCACTTGCAATTTGCATGAGGTTGCTAATCACAGAGATGAAAGAATACCTTTCCCTAAAGAAGTTTTACTCTGGAAACCAGCCCACAATCATTTTCTGTGCAGCATACTGTAGGACTATTGGTGAAAAGTGAGAGAATAAGTAATGTGGGAATAAGGAAAGCTTTTGTACATGATTGAGCTGCCTACTGCTCAGCAGTTCTACAGTTAGGTTATTCTTAATGTAATTGGAAATATAGCTTAAAATGCCAGAGTAGCTCACTGAAATTCTAGGAAATGGGCCTGGAAAAATCTCTCAAGCAATGGTTTCAGCCTGCTATTAAAATGAATAGTAATGATACGTTTCTTTATCTCTCCTAAAGAGATACATGTCCTTAACAAGCTCTCTGTTAAATTTACTGGAAGGTTGTTCCAGCATAAATGTGTCTTCATCCATTTAGAACCAGTGCTTTGATTTCCTCTTAAAAACAGTTCCAGTTACAAGCAAGCAAAACTTTAAGTCTTTGATACACCTACAAATACAAACATAAACAACTGTGATTTTTTTTGTATTTTTGTATTTCTAAGAGAATACTTTTTTGGTCTGTCTCCTTAGGTTCAGAAATTTAAAATTATGTGTCTGATTCTAATTCCTCCACATAGTCTTCTTTGCAGTCAGAAGAGAAATAGGTGCCTCTAAGGTGTTTATGTGTGTCACATTACAGGAACAAGAGTTCTGAAGGTATTTATTTCTTTCCCCCAAGTAAAAGCAATCTTATGACTATCTAAGCTTTAGACAGGTCCCTTCTAGAAACCAAAGATAAGGTAATCCAAAGTAACAGGGGCTTTAATTAAAAACAGTTCAGAAATTAGTTCACTGGAAAAAATATGAAATCCAAGGAGTAATTTCTTAGATTTGCACGTTTTACTCACATTTGATTCAAGCTATAATTTTAATTGTTACTTGATCCTATGATTATCTAACACTTAATGAACAATTAAAACATTTGATGAGCAGTTTTGGGTAGGGTTTTATTTTGAATTATGCATATATAATCTAGAAGCCAGTGGTACAAATTATACGCAAGAGACAATGAATTAGAGGGAGTTTTAGAGGATTATAAAGATAAGTTTATATCCCAATATTTCTTGACATTTAGATGCTAAAGTCCTTCTAATGTGTTCTCTGATTTGTTACCCAATGAGTCATAATTCCTTACAACCAAAAGTATTTTCCGAAATAATGATTCTTTTAACAGTAAAATATTTTCAAATTCTAAAACACCACTACAGTCAATATGTATTAACAGTTAGAGAAAAAGGTTCATATCAGGAGACAGAAATAAAAAAGGTAGAGTGGGGACAAATTATTGATTGCAATTGATTTTTGAGTTGCTATTTTGAGTGGCAGATCAAGCAAACAAAACTTTCAATATCTTTGAAAATCACTAGTTGAGGAGTTTGCCTCTTCATTCATGTAGTAGCACTTTAGCAGTGAATATCTTTATAGAAGTCTCCACATAAGAATTATCACATAGGCTTTTCATTCTGTATAGTATTAAAAACTAAATGTAAAGTTAATTGAAATTTGGGGTTGGTGTTGGGGTTAGGTCATTTTGTTTGTGGTTTTGGGGGCATTAGGGAAATCTAAGGATTTTTGAAAGTTGATATATTTTCTGCTAATTTGCAGATTTTTTTTTTCTGTCAACTTCATTAAGAGTCTGCAGTATTCTAATGCAGGTGCTCTTCAAACTATTTTGTTAGCACATAGGTATGGTGTCCCTTATCAGTTTCATCCTCTGCAGTGGTGCACAGGTTACAGATATCTTGACAGAGATGGGGAGCTGTGCTAGTAACGTAAACAAGGATATTTAACACCTCTGGGTTTAGAATATAAGGATGTCAAAACCTGAGATTTACAGTACAGAGAAGATGAGAGCTCAAGGTAATATTGCAAAGATCTTTTTTACTGTCTCAGAACCTGCTCCTGCTTTGCTCCCCCTGGCTGAGTGCTTTAGGACAATACTCTGGATGTCAAGACTCCTGCCCTGCTGGCATATTATTTCACTTGACTTCCCATCCATTAGGGAGCAGCTGGTCCTATCTGTTTTCTGACACTTTGTACCATCACTCACAATGACTTTGAGTTCCTGCTTATTTGTGTATTCTCTCTGCTATTCACATGATTCTGAGTGTTCATCTGCTAAAAAAAAAAAACAAAACAAAACAAACAAAAACAAACAAACAAAAAAAATCTGAAAACAGCAGTGTAGGATCATTGACTGAAGAAGAGTTCTGAGATTCCTAAAGTTGCCGACACATATTTAACACAGTCTGGCCAACATCTGCTAAAGCTTATGGTACTCTTGGAAATGGGCCACCTACAACTAGCATCATGATGCACAATTCTTTCCTTTATTAGCTTCCCAGACAGTGACCTCTGATGAAGATATAATCCTGACACATGATAAAACAAAAAGTAAGAATGTACTTTTCCTCTTGTAAATAGAAAAAAAACATTTATGGAGGAGAAATGGTTTCAGAAAGAAAAAATAAATAAATGTACAGAAGGATGCATTCCTGAAAAGCAAATCACAGAATTTAAAGTCAATCTTGCTGGTATGACCATGCAATTTCTAAATTTAAAGGCGTCAGTTGGATCGCCATTTGTAGAGAGTCTCAATACCTGAATAGGTCATTGAGCTGAGGATACAATGTGATGCTTGTTTAAGGAAATTTTTTGGTTTTACTATAACCTGCCTTCTCAGACTTCCCCTGGTGTGATGTTTCCCCTTTAATTCTGTTTCTGCCTCTGCTCTGTTTAGCTATACCTCTTCCTTTGTTCCTTTTTCTTTTCTCACATCATCTATTTCCTAGGGTTCCCTGCTTTGTTCCCTTGTTACCTGTTAGTTGTCTTTTCTGTTGTCTTTTATACTAAAAGAGAAAGTAAGAGCAGGTTCAGCCCATTTGTGTAGTTTGTGTTTAAGTTAGTGCTGATTTTGTGTGTGATACTTGTAAAGGCATGGTTCTTGTATTTGTGTTGATGTGTGTGTGTAACCCCAGGAACACACATTCAGCCTTGCCATTGGCTGGACCTGGTGTCAGGAGTTTGCAGCCATGCTGCAGCAGATCAGGAAGGAGAATGTCCCAGGGTCTTGAAGCTCACAGTCCTCAAATTCCCTTTAACAAGGAGGACCCTCACACAGAGGCCGTCAACTCACAAGTACTTCCAGAAGCCTTAAGCAGCTTGCAAGAAATAACACTCAAAAAAGTGCACCAGGTGAAGGGGACCTGTGCTAGAGCAGTTCAAGAAGACCTGCAGCTCAGGGGAAGGATTCACATCAGTAAAGTTCATGGGCAACTGTATCTAGTAATTGTATCTAGTGGTAGAAACTGCATGCAGGAGCAGAGAAAGAGTGTGAGGATTCCCCCTCCTGAGGAGGAAGAAGTGACAGAAAGAGCATGTGAGGAACCAACCCCAGCCTCCTCCATTCCCAGTCCCCTAGTGCTGCTTGAGGGGAGGAGGTAGAGAAAATTGAGACTGAAGTTTAGTTCAGGAAGAAGGGAGGGACTGGGGACGAGATGTCTTAAGATCTGGTTTCACTTTTCATCATCCTAGTCCAATCTGACATGTAATAAATTAATTTTTCCCTTAATCTGTGTCTGTTTAGCACAAGACAAAACCTGGTGACTGATTTCCCTCTCCTTATCTCAACCCATGAACATTTAGTTTTATTTTCTCTCCCCTATCCAATTGAGGAGGAAGAATTATAGAGTAGCTTTGGTGTGCACCTGGAAGGCAGTCAGGCTCAATACATTACAACAACAATGAAATACATATATTTGCCTAATGGCATCACAGTGATGTGTTTTCACATAATATTTTCTCTAAAAATAATAAAGCATGACAATTTAAGAAAACAGAAAATAAAGCTAATTAGGAAGTGATGGACTGGTCACTGGCAATTCAGCCTCACTGATTTCATGCAAGTGTGTTTGTTTTGCTGGCAACATTCTTGTTCTGTCACAGGTAATGTAGCAAGGACAAAAACTGTAGTGGCCTGAACATTGAATACAGCATTTTTCAATTCCTTCACAACATTGGCTTAAGATGTAGCAGTAAAATGTGACCTTTTATAATTCATTTCACATATGACATGTTAAATCTCAAAAGAGAAAATTATAACTAGTGTAGGAAAATAATTTATAAAATATTCAATATGTATAAATAAACTTGAGTTACACATGAAGGACATCTTGAGTAAATGAAGACAAACTCCCATTTTCATTTCAAAATCTCAATAGTTTTATTGGCTTAACTAAGTAGCTAAGCACTGCCAGACAATAAATTACACAACCTGTGTTAAATTGATTTCACATTGCTAATTGTTTAAAAGCATATTCAACATCTATCATTTCCAGGATATTTTTAAAGCGTACACTGTTCTTTTTTTTTTTTCTCTTTTTTTTTTTTTTCTTTCTCTCCCTTCCTTTCTAATAATACCTACCTTTTAAAAAAGTAATTAATAGCTTTTTTTTTGCAAAATCATCCAAGATTAATTGAGATTCCTAACAATAAACATCCTGCACATATTTTTATTTTAAAAATTGAAAATTATCTATCTGTGAAAAAAAGTATGATTAATATAATTTTTCCATTTATTTGGATGTAATAAGATAGCAAATTCGGCCTTCAAACTACATGGGATCTCACATGAGCACACAGCATTCGTCCTCTCCTTTTTTATTAGGGACATGTCTGGCCCATGGTTCTCAGTTAAATTAACCCCTTTTCTTATATAGAGGTGTCACAAAAGCTGATATTTTAAGGTGTTTTTTCCCTTTTATTTGCATCTTTTTAATATACACTGCATCAAAATATTTTTAGCTATCTATTACTCTTTTTTTACTATCTTCTTTTTATATCCCAAGAGCATCATCATGGCAACACACTGTGAGAAAGAGTACACTTACTGCAATGCGAGTTAAAGAAAGTGTTGCTAGCTCAGGTATCAGGAAACTGTCTCCAAAGATGATTCTCAGCAAAGGTGATAGAATCATTGAATTGCAGGACAGCAGCTTGGGTTGGAAGGAACTGAAAAATCATCTAGTTCTCCCTCCTTTACCTGAGCAAACACTTCTTCCATTGGAGCAGGTTTCTCAGAGCCCCATCCAGCCTGGCCTTAAACACTTCCAGCGATGGAGCATCCACATCATCTCTGGGCAACCTGTTCCAATGCCTCATCACCCTCACAGTAAAGAATTTCTTACTAATACCTAGTCTAAATTTCTCTTTATTTACTCTAAAAACATTACCCTTTGTCCTATCACAATTTACCATGTAAAAGTCACTTTCCCTCTGTTTTTTTAAATCCTTTTTAGGTACTGGAAGGCTGCTAGAAGATCTTTCCAGAGCCTTCTCTTCTCCAGGTTTAATTGCAAGTCTCTCTCAGCCTGTCTTCATAGGAAAGGTGCTCCAGCCCTCTCATTATTTATTTGGCCCTCCTCTGGACTCACTCCTACAAGTCCATGTCTCTTTTTTCCTGGGGATCCCAGAGCAGGATGCAGCACTCCAGGTGGGGTCTCACAAGGTCAGAGTAGCACGGCACAGTTTCCTGCCTGAGCCTGCTGGTCATGCTTCTTCTAATGAACCCCATGATTCATATTAATTCTTTCCCTTTCCTTCCAAAACTTGAAAGCAAAAGCTTCTCAGGACACAGTCATAGGAAGTGAAAAAATATTTCTGAGCACAAAGAGTGAAATCTGCTAAGATATTCTGTAGCCTTAGAAAGCATTTTTCCTCTCAGAAATACATATGCTTTCCATCCAGGCTGATTAGGCTCAAGGGGCTTTTCTAGGATGAGATGCACAAGGAATACTGCTAATGTCTAAGTGGAGAAAAAACTTTTCCAAAACTTGAAACTGAGGAACATATGAAAAAAATTATCAAGAGTATAGATTGCAATCTTGATTTTAAGGACTGAGTCTTGCGGCCTGTCAGTAAATGGGAAACTAAATATGGGATATTTCAATCTGTCACTGAATTATTTCAGTGAATTACTACAAGATGTGTGCACACTTGCTAATTTGGATTTGGCAGGAACTGTTTAGAGTTCTTAGTGAAACCCTATGAATTCTCCCTAGTGAGGATCTGGTGAAGTTACATGCTGAAAATGTGTACGTTGTATAGTCTAACTATCGTAATGTGTACATTGTAACAGTCTTGTACATTACCATCTCAGAAAGGAAGAAATAGAAAAGAATTCTGAATATATACGTGTGTGTAACCCTCTGAGCTGGAGATCGGAGGTAAAAGGGCTATTTGCTGCCATCTATTGATAAGCTGGACAAAGAGATGGAAAGAGCAACAAGCTCTGTATTAAATATTCTCTCTACCATGATACAAAACCTTGGCTAGTTTTGAAATTTTCCTTAAGATTTCCTTGTGGGACTAACGAAATATCATTACAATTTTTTCTGATGCTGAAAACCAACCAGTGTGACTGTTCTCAGGGAGGTAGCTTAAAACTTCATGGTGCTTACTGTGAAAAACAGGAGACAGCAAGCTCATTCATACTTTGTGGCAAGAGTGCATCCTTGGTAGTTTGTGAGTAATACAGTCACATACCAGAAAAATCATATACACAATATGACCATACACATTTTAAAGTACCCCCTCTAGAAAAATTACACAATGAAATGTGTAATGTGTCAATACTGGCGTGATATGAGAGAAGATCTGTAATAACAAACAGCTTCAAAATAAGACTAATGACTAAAAAAAAAAAAAAAAAAAATCAGCTTTTATGATGGAATTCCCCTAGTTTTATTCAAATGTGTTGCCTTCAAAAGATTTTATCTAAGTTTTGCATTGAATTTCACCCATATCCCTGCAAATCCAGAACCCAAAATTTCTTGTGACAAAGTTCGGTGATATTAGTTATGCAAGAGGAAAGTTTTTATTCATTTGTAGTTATTCTGTATAAGAGATGAGGAAAATGGAGGTAAATTTATCATATTAATCTTTTCCTTTCCTTTTCTTGATAAAATGGAATATAAAATTATGGCTATTTAGGACACTTCACTGAGGATGTTCATCAAAGAATTGTAGAATGGTTTGAGTTGGAAGGATCCTTAGAGATCATCTAGTTCCAAGCCCCCTGCCACAGGCAGGGACATCTTTCACTAGACCAGGTTACTCAAAATCCCATATAAGATAGCCTGAACTACCAGGGATGAGGCAGCCATATTTTCTCTGGACAATCTGTTCTGCTGCCTCACCACCCTCACAGTAAAGAATTTCTTTCTAATAGCTAATCTAAATCTACTCTCTTTCAGTTTAAAGTCATTACCCCTAGTCCTATTACTACAAGTCATTGTAAAAAGTCCTCACACTTTCCTGTAGGTCTTCTTTACATACTGGAAGCCTGCTAGAAGCTTTCTTTTCTCTAGGCTGAACAACTCCAACTCTCTCAATCTGTCTCCATAGGAGAGGTGCTGGAGCCTCGGACAAAGCATCATCTTCTTGCTCCTCATCTGGACTCACTCCAAGTGGTTCATGTCCTTTTTATGCTGGGGGCGCCAGAGTTTCATGCAGTACTCCACTGTGGGTTCTCTTGAGAGCTGAGTAGAGGAGGTGAATCATCTCTCATCTTGCCAGTCAAGCTTCTTTAGTGCAACCCAGGATATGGTTGGATTTCTGGGTGCATATTGCTGGGTCATGTTGAGCTTCTCATTCACCACCTACCTCAAGTCCTTCTTCTCAGCACTGCTCTCAATATATTCTCTCAATCCCTCAATCCATTTGTTCAGTCAAGACATTTGGGTGTAGAAATTGGGCTGGGCACAGCAAGACATGTACATGTGGAATTCTAGAGCTGGCCAAATTATGCCCTGAATGACTGCCGCAAAATGAGAGAAATAGTCAATAGGAAGGTTCAGTCAGCTGCGTCTTTCCAAGTATTCCATTTTCTCAAGGCAGTCTATTAATTCATATTTTCAGATGACTGGCTAGTGAGGTCCTACATCACCCCAGGAATTACTGACTAAAGAAGAAGCTGTGCACACAGGACCAACCTGTCTCTAACAGTAATGCATCTGGACTCTAAAAGTGCAAAATCTCTTCTGCCATCTCCCTGTATAATGACTATTATACTGGCAACAAATAACATTAATGATATTGTACTGCATATAATAAAAAACTGCAAGAAGAACTGAAAAGACAGTTAAGAGGCAGAGTCTTTAGAATTTATAATGCAAGGTAAGAATTTGGTCAACAAAAACTCTTTTCGATGAGTGAGCTTATGGAAATTCAGAGTAACAACATTTTTCTCTTAGCTTAACAATGAATGATTGCTACTAGCTTCTAAAATGTTCAAAATCAGGTGTATATCTGCTTTCAAAAATCAAAACTTGAGTGAGGAAAACCAAGCTATGATTATGAGTTCTATGTATGAGAGGAATTCATATAACAAATATAACAAATATAACAATTCATATAACAACATAATAATTACACTTAGGACAAGAAAAATACATAACAAAGTAAAGTGAGATATATATCAATCTGGGAGAAAAAGAGACATCAAGATGGAACAAAAGATGAAGAAAAGAAACTGATGAAGGGGGGAAAGAGTGTCTAATGTCTAATTATAACTATATTGACTTTTTTTACCTAAAAAGCAGTTACATTTTTTTTTTCTTTGATCCATATTTTTTACCTAAATACAACAAGACAGTTAAACAACATGAAACTTTAATAATGAAGGTGAAAAATGCCTGCAGACTTTTACAGCAGTATGACCAGAATCAAAGGGAAATCAAACCAGCAGCTTCAAAGTGCTTACAGCTTTCTGCTTGGCCACTCTAGGCAGGTCTAGGCACAAAGAGAACAGTTGTATTCCCAGCTACAAGACAGGTAAGAGATACTTGAATGCCCAGCTTTTCACCTTCTTCTGTTCTTCTGCAATAAAGTAAGTTACAAACCATCCTGTTCATAAAGTGCTTTCTTGGGTAACACAGGATGACAGATGGAAATGTTTTTATGAAGAATCTGTAATTCTGGAAGCTAGGCAGATGAGGTGTTTCATTCTTAGACTCCCCTCATCTTTCCCCAGAGGGTATCTGTTGAAAGATATTTTGGTCCCAGTTAACAAATACATAATTAGACAATAGAATTATTCAGATAAAATGAACTTGGAAGAAGTTTTTACTAGGAAAGCTTTGAGATGAGACCTCCATATGCTTATCTGACCTCTGAGCTGTATTTTCAAGTATTGAGCTAATTAAAAGATAAAACAAAACAAACAAAATCCTTCCTTACTGTGTTTGACATATTCTAGTTTCTGTCAGGCACCCTTGGGCAGTCTGGCCTAACACAAGCTCTGCTGAACACAACAAGGAGTCAGTACTTTTTTCAGTATTCTGCTGCGGTTTTCCCCTGGGAGCAGCTTACCGGCTCTGCTGCTTGCTCCAGGCCACAGCGAAAGTTCATGGATCCCTCAGTCTAGCTAGCTGGAAGTGTGGTGAAGCTTTTGGAAATGAAGAGCGGACTCCTTTCCGTGGGTGCAAAGATGTTTATTGCTGGATCTTCATGTGGGAAAGGGCGGAGGCTGGCCTATGCTTCTCTCTTAAGTACCTCAGAACATAGCTCAAGGCCACAGAGGGCTTTGACCAATAGGTGGGAAGGGGTTGGGTGTTCTAGAAGGGGTTAGTCGTTAGGACAATGGAAAGGGGGCAGGTGTTTGAGCACCTATGCAGGGTGATTGACAAGGGGGTCAGGGGAGGAGTTTGGGAAGAGCAAGCTGGGCACATACAAACTTGATACACGTAACTGAAAGGTTTAAACCATGCACCGCAACAGTATTCTACCGCTATAGAAATGTGCCTGTGAAGTGCACTTATCTGCAAAGATCAAGCTCAGTTAAGAGACATTTCAGAACAACTTTCAGCTGTATAAGGCACTTGGCAAGAAGGAAGCCTGGGACTTTGCAGAACTCTAATTCCAGGGAGACAGAAAGAGTCTTATTCCAGAGCTTCCACATGTGATCAGCTAAAAGTTTTTTGTGGGAAAACCAAAACAAAATCCTCCACTAAGCCAACTACCAAAACTAACAAACAAATCAAAAACTAACTAGACCAAACCTCCAAACCTAAACCAAAATAAATAACAACAAAAAATCCCAACAACAATGAAATTTGAAAAATAATCCAGTCTCTTAGTCAGACAATCCACAACCATAATATTGATTATATTGGATGCTATTAACAGGCTGAGCGAAGCTCATCCCTTAGCTATCTTGAAAATGTCAATAATCTAAATAAAGTTGAGGTGATCTGTAGGAACTTAGGAACAGATAAACATCTCTGAGTACTTAAAAGCTGGATCCTTAATTGTCTATGTAGCAGTTGAGCTGGCAGATGAGACAACTAGAAGGACAAAGAAATTAACTGGAGGGGAATAGTAATAATTTAGATATTAAAGGCAATATTTGGTTGAATACAACTGATGGAAGAAAAAAAATGCAATTACTCTGTGGCACTCAAAGAGAATTATCTTTGAGAGATTTTATTTTAGACATGCAGAGGTGATAAAACATTGAAAATGTTACCCCTTCCAAAATTTTCAAAGCTGGGTTTCTCCAATGCCACTCCTCTTAAGAAAATAATACTATTATAGAAAGGCTGCCATGAAAAAAAATTGTAAAAAAGCTCATGTTTAAGTCATATTTATAGAAAAAAATGTCAATGAAAGAAAAATTGTGAAAGCTGAACTAAATATAACTTTACATTGTCATTATAAAAGTTGTTTTCTAGCATATGAAACATGCTAAATACGTTTAAAAATTAATAGAACAGCTACAATATACTTAATATTCATTCATTGTCAGACACAATCCAATGTGATGAGAATTCTTTAGCTGAATATATATTTCTCTTTTCCTTTTTTGCTTTATTTAAAATTGTGGCAGTTAAAATGGCTAACATCATCATAATAGTAGAAATAAACCTTCTCTCTTTCAGGATTAGGCAGAGATTATCTGGAAACAAGACTGAAATACCAAAAGTGATGGAATTTTTTCTGACTTCCAACTACAATATTGATAAAATACTTCTGCATTTTCAGAGATGCTTTAGTGGCAGCTCATTTGAACACCCTTGAGCTTTTTTGTACATCATATTTCCCATCAGAAATCAGTCCTCTTCAATTATACTGTCTGACCAGTGGTGCACCTGGGAGCTCTTTTTCATGGTGGTGTATTTTTCTTTCTCATATCATTGTAGGTGCAGCTTGGCCATTACAGTGAGTGGGAATATGCAACAGTTAGAAAAAATGAATGTAAAGAAATGTATTTCAAATCATTATGGCAGCTTCAGCTGGGAAAAAAAATTATCTGAATGTCCTATTTGTGAAGAGTTAGGGGGCTTTTATTGTTAGCACAGAAATTATTTTTAGAAAGCTGACGCTTTTTGAAGGAAAGGGATGTTTTACTGTAAACACAGCTTTCTGTCTAAATAATATATATGCCATATTTTTATGACAAAGTTTTCTGGTATGAACATTAGTTATGTGTTTCAATGTACCAGTGTTTCAAAGGGAATCTTGCCCTTGAGTTACAAAGCTCTCATGATATACTGCACTATGTATTCACTGAGTATTTGTTGTAACAAAGGCAGGAGAGTATCAGGTTTTCACTGTCTTCATATTATAAGAAGTTAAATCAGTGCTGATACAATTAGAAGAGCATAGTGGTTTAAAATTCAGCTCTAAAGCACATTAAAGGTTAAATCAAGGCTAACAATCTCCATCCAATAGAAAAGTAAGATGTCAATACAACGTCTACTGTTGGGCTAAACCAGTCATGCCATAAAGAGTTCTCCTATTAAATTCTATGGGTGAAGTATTTTATAAAAATGCTAATTAAGGTTTGGCAAAATCTGTTTTGCTCTGCATTTACTTTTAAAAAATGTCTGTTCAGCACGGAAAAATAGGAACATGGCAGATGTTGTGGAAAAATCAGCATCTATTGAGGGTTTCAAGTGTCCTAAAAAAGAATTACTGCCTTTCTGAGTAAGATCAAAAGAAAAGAATTTTTGTTAAGAAGGGAAAAAGAAAGTAATTCTAGTGAACAAAAATGAAATAGCATATGCATCTGTTTTTTAAACAATCAGCTGCTGTAAGTGATGTGCATTTTGTTCTGATAGTAATAGCTTAAATATTTGTTGTACTTCTACTTAACCGTTTTTGACTATAAGAATAAAAGTAAAGTATAAGTGAAGAAGAAATGCTACTGATTTTGACAAAATTAAGAGGTTGACCCTGACAAATAACATCATGTAGGACTAATAGTGAATATAAGGGGAAAAAGCAGGCTAAATTTCTAGGCGTTAGAAGAGGGAAATCTAATCTCTCTATATTTACACAATACATGGATTTATAGGTAACTGTATAAAAAATATTTTTCTGAAAGATTCCCATGTTATTCCCCAGTCACAGATCAGTTTCCAAGGATGCAAAAAATCCACTGATTTCAAAAGAATTCCCAAAATAGAAGATGACTCAGGAAAAAAATCTCAAATATGCCATCCAATAGCATTTCAAGTTAAAGGTTGGAAACTGTTTAGCACCACCTTAGATGCTCTCAAATGGACAACCAAATACCACAGGGATTTTAAATATTTTTTATAAATATACAAGTATTCAGAGTAAATTCAGTAATATTTGCATGAATTATGATAAAACTCTGGTCTTATGGGAGTTAATAATTTACTTCTCAAAAGCCAATAATGTCTGCAAGCACTTGTGAAAAATAGGTGATTTATTTCTGGCCTTTATTGTGAAGTATTTAATTTTTACTCTGAACAAAGTCTTCACTATTACACAATTAATTATTACTTCTCCCTAGGTTGGACATACGTATTTGAATTACTTGAGTAACAGAGACACATTCTCTTGAAAATTTCCTGCCTTGGGCCTGCTTAGATACATCCTGTTAGTGCTATTTTCAAGGTTTTACCTCTCTGTGGTGGAGAAGGCAAGGAATGGAAGATGAGACATAATCTCCCTTGATTTAGTGTTCCATTTTCAGGCCAGCAGTTTTACTTCATAGACATTCAAATACAACTGAGAAGAGCTCCAAAACACATGTGAGAGGGGAACTTGTCTGGGTGCAAGGATGAAAGAAAAAATCCCTGGGTTTCCAGCTCAGTGCATAAGGCTTTGCTCTCTGACAGAGACACCTACCAGGTTCTCACATTACAAGAGACATGGGAATTAATACAAAATGAAGTGTAAAAGAGAGAAAAAAGAGGGAAATCTGTTTCCATTTACGATATCCCTCAAACCCTATCTTCTTTTCCTTTTAGTTATAATTATTTGCAATTCATAATGATGTCATGTTGCTCTCGTTTTTATTGTCTTTTCTAAAATCAGTGTTGTGAGTCAAATGTATTATAATTACTACCAGAAAAGTGAAAGAGCCCTTCACTACTTTAATAACTTTGAGGCTTTTGTAATGTCTTTTTATTTCTGTAGTAGATAGCGATCCATAAATTTCCATTCTGCACCACACACAATGAGACATGGAAACTTATGTCTGAATGGAAAGACAGTGTAGAAGATAATAAAAACTGTAATAGGCTGATAGTATGTATCTCAGATCTCAGGATAATGAGACTTCTAATGCAGTGCATTTTCTCCCTTGCTGTATTTTCTACAAATGTATCTGATAGTCTGAGAATACTTTTCTTTTGTTTAGAAAGAATTTAATGTTTTACTTGAGGGGGAAAACAAACAAACAAACATATAAACAGATATCAAATTGTCAGCTGGATTCACTTTATGTAACCTTGTTTTAGATGACCAACTTATTGGCATTGACATTTGATTTTATCAGGCAGACTCCTTTTACAGTCTGTGGAGAGTAATAAGCACTTTGGCTGTCCAATAAATAAGTAAAGCAGAAAAAATCTGGTCTGGGAATCCCTGCATCTCTGCTCTTCCCCTCTGTCAGCTTAGGGGCTGAGATACAGAAGACAAGCTAGAGAGTTTATGAGTGTTGGAGAGACAGTGGTGGAACAGCACTGTGTTGTAGACCAGTAGGAAAAAATTAAAGTTTTTTGAATAGCTTTTTTGTAAGAGTCAGCAGAGCTACATTGAAAATATTTTATATGAAAATTCAGGTATGTTTATGCAGGAGAAAACCTGCAGATCCAGAGTGCAATAATATGAAGATTATTTTAAAAGATTTCTCATAGCAAAGAAAGTATATACTTGTGAGGACTATGCCTGCTTCTTTCAAGGTAAATAAGGAAATACTAAAACCCAAATGCAACTCTCTGGATTGAATAGCAAACATATTAACACTGTTTATGAGTAGCAGACTGCATGAGCCTTTGCTACCCAGTAAGACAGCTGATAGAGCTCTGTGATTTGGCAGCTGCAATAGCTTTACTGAAAAATGCAAAAACTTAGGAACTGTTCTAGCTACTTGTATCTCAAGAATTTAATCCTCTGATCATTATTTTAAATCAGAAATTATTTATGTGGTTATCACACATTACTCTATTCATTTTCTTTCTCACTGTCAATTTTTTCTTTCACTTCAACAAACTACATTTTTTGGTTCCTTGTAAATTCAGAGTTTTAAAATGCTAAATATCAAGATAGTTTATTTCCCCAGATTTCCGAGTAATGTCCAGAGCCAATATCCATAAGCAACCCTAGAAACTCAACCTACCCTTTGTAAAAACCAGTCATGCCTTGGATAAAGAACTTCACATCTAGAAAACTAGTTGTAGTGGTAGATTTTTGCATTGTACAAATCTAAAATGAGGTGAAATGAAATACAAGGAAACTACTGAGATACTGAAAAGGGCATGCTCCAAGCAGCAGCTTGGCAGTATGATCATAGATCAGAGCCCTATGGAGCATTGTGATGTATATTAATAAATAAGTGTAGACATGGTCTAAATGCCCAGAAGATGTTGATAAAATCTGGTTCAGATAGCAATCAGAGTGCTTTTGGCACTGTATGACAAAATATTGCATTGATAGTATAGCAAATGAGGACAGCATTCCTTATCTGTTCCTGGTACTTGTGAGGGAAGACAACAGAAAAGTGTGTATACCATAAAATGGAAGGAGAATACAAAATATTTGTCACAACACTAAAAAGGTTAAACATTTTGTTCTTTTAATTAAAAACTTATAGATTTTCACATAAAGAATTACTCACAAAAGCTTCTATTTCTGAAAAATTATCTAATCCTATTCATATGCTAAAAAATTACAACAGCAACTATTTTGACAGGTCTGTTGTCAAGTGATATGGCCACTGGGAATCAGATATTCCACTAAAATGTAACTTCAAGACAGTGAACTGGATATGTCCCGCCTTGGGAAGCTATCATGACTAGTTTTTTACTTATTAGAACACACAATAAGTCAGAAGTCAGGACTTCTATAAAGCAGATAGGACTCTAAACTGAATATTTATGAAAAACAACCTTTTTTTCCTATCCAGTTGTGCAAGACAAAGATTTTACCCTTGAAGAAATGATATATTTTTGATTCTTTTTTAAAATTCACAGACCTTACCCTGGGTTGTTTTGTTATGGTGGTTTTTTTGTTTTTGTTTTTGTTTTGGCGGTTTTTTGGTTTGTTTTTTTTTTTGGTTGGTTGGTTGGGGTTTTTTTGGGGTTTGTTTTTTTTTTTTTTTTTTACTTTTTAGTTTTTTGGGGGGGTGGTTTTTTTTTTTTTTGTTTTTTTGGGGTTTTTTTTGAGGAAAAGGAATTATGACAGACACTAATTTATTGTGGACTTTATTTTCAATAATTGAAATATCTTTTTAGATGAGAGCTACTGATATAAGAACTCAGATTTTTGAAGGAGAGAATTTTCTGGATGTTTCCTTTAGCAGCCCCTCCTTTGCATTTTTAGACCAATTTATTTATTTATGTTCACACATGCACGCACCACACAGACGGATAGCTAGACAGACGCATGCATGTGGAAACAAGCCAAGGGACCACACCAAACATTACTGTTTGTCAAGGTGCCAAAAGTAGCTGCAGAGCAAGGCCACATATGCAATTGTTTTGTTAAGATGGCCAAAGTTCTCCTTCTATATGAGAGCACGTCTTCAGTCTGTCTATCCTTCCAAGTTTTATCCCAGCTTTGTGTAGGAATACATCAATCATGTGCCAGGTCTCTCCCATTACATCTTGTTACTTGTTTTCTACAGAAGAAAAATACAAACTTGTGAGTTCTTTAGAAATGAGGAAATGACAGAACAGCTCCCTAACATGAGCAATGGACCAGTCTAAGAGGTGTGCCCAAAGGCAGACATATTCAGGCACAAGTGAAATGTGCCACAATATGTGGGGTTTGGTTTCAAGGGTTGTTACAGTAAGTGAACTGGCATAGGCTTTCACTACTTTCTAACAAGTCCCTCTTTCATTGTATTGTCTTTTTTTTTTTTTTTTAATAAAATTTGGAGCAATTTGCCCATTATGAGCATCTTTCTTTTATATTCATCACTTTAAATTCAGACTTCTGAATACATATTATCATGCTATTTGAAAACTGGGACATATTTTGCCTTGCAAAAAATTTTTTTCATGTGTAAGCTTACTGGAAAACAATAGTGAACTAAAATGAATCAGGGATAAAGAAAACATGTACACAACCTTCAGGGCTGAGCAACATCTAGTACCTGTAACCTCTAGAGATATCTTCTGACATGGTCTCAAACACTGGTTACTAAAAGCGTTGGTAAGACTGACTAATATGACACCGTTAAAATGTATTAAAGACACAATAGACTGATGAAAGTAGAATCCTATCACACTGCAGCATCTTGCCATTATTAAAGCCTCTCCTTGGAATCTTGCCTAGTATTATATCTCTTAAGATATTTCATAAACGCTACTCTATTAAAAAATGTTTACAGAATTTTTTAAGATGATATCATTTTAAGCTATGTTGCTTGGGTTTTATTGGGGTTTCTTTCTTCCTATTTGCTAAGTGCTAATCAACTTTAAAGCTAAATACAATTCTATAGAGGCAAACAGTCTAAAAATTTTCAGTTTTCACCATCAAGTATATTTACATTAAACCTTAAGTGACATTTAGACTTCATTCATAAAATAAGAAGATTTGTTTTATTTACTTTTAAATGTCTCCAACTTTTTTGTCATGGTTAATACCTCTTTTTAACAGAAGCACATTCATTTGTCAAAAGTATTGGACATGTCTTGTTTAAGTCTGAAGAAGAACGATTGAGAATGATTGCTGAAATCATGGTTAATAATTGGTGCTTTTTATCTCCCCAATTTACATTTTTGTTAAGACATTCTGCATTTACTCATGACTGCTTATGGATCACATTTTGAATTCCATCTCTGCTATCATTTCTGCTCCTCTTGAAATAACTTTGAATCAGTGTCCCATCCAATACTGGACTATAGTCCGATCCAATACTGGACTGCTGGACTGTAGTCCTCATTCCAGTTTTTATTCACTTTCACTCAATTGTGCACTCTGCTCCTGAATTTCGGCACATTCCCTTCTATCTTCCTTCAAGCCCCCAGCAGAGTGTAGCACACTACACTCTCCCCAGGGTTCCAATTCCCTTTTCTTTTCTCAATAGCTGTGGGATTGCTGAATTTATTTTTGCATGCTTTGGTTTTTATAGGTTTCATTATAAGTTAAAATAGCCCCTTTGTTTTAAGTTAGAATAGCTAAGCTGCCTCATATGGGCCTCTTGCCTTGGAATTTTTCTCTTATCAGAAGTTGATAAGGGTTGATGTAGCCTCTACCTAAAGACTGCATTCTGATTGGACATCTTCCTTGAGATGCCCCTGTAGGGGTGCGTGCCCCTTGGCCAGCCTGCTGTATTGCTGGCCCACCCGGCTGCTTTTGGGGTACGCCTCTACATTCACGATTTGTGGTTTCTTCTGCTACAGCACCTCGACTATCGCT
>JBBMKD010000001.1:72033353-72079955 GCA_037834095.1 Argya squamiceps | reverse complement strand
TAAACTTCTGAATTCTCAAGTCTCCGAGGGTCCCCTCTTTCATCGTACCACGGCCGTGACAGTGGCAGTCCAGGTGCTGTAGCAGAAGAACCCACAAATTGTAACTGTAGAGGCGTACCCCAAAAGCAGCCGGGTGGGCCAGCAGAACAGCAGGCTGGCCAAGGGGCATGCACCCCTATAAATAGCAACAGCAAGAAGGCTGATATGGCATCTTCTTTCTATGCAATCATCAGTCCTTTTCACAGTTGTCCTTGATCTCCTCTCCATGTTTCCTCAAATTCATCTTAGACATTCCTCCAAACAGTGTTTTCTTCACTCTGCAGGTCCTCAAGTCCCTGTCTCTGATGAGTCCTACAGGCTCTGCAATTATGGTCTCTCTGCTCAGTAACCTCTCTACTCAGTAACAACTTAGTCTGTAAATATTTATATATGTTTAAAGCAGATAGCCTAAATTTCATTTTTATGTACTTTAGAAACCTCCTTCTGTCTTTACATACACACCAAATTCATTCCCTTTTGACTTTCAAATTCCTTATATAAGAATTATCAGCTGAAACTTAAAACAATATTTTCTTAACTAAAGGAAAAAAATTAATCTCTTTTTTACCTATTGTTCTTGATTTGATTATTAATTTTGCACTCTACTGTACTTATTTGCCTCATTTTAAACACATTTTAAGGTTTCTGTTTTCAGATCATGTCATGCTAAGCTACAATAAAAGAAAATGTGTTTTTAATTAAAATCCATACAACACCCTCTGATATTTAACAACATGTAGTCCCAAAATTCAAAGGAAGACCCAAGCCCTCAGCACATAAATCCTCAAAAGTCTTCAATGAAGAGTGTTATGGACAATTTCAAGGTCTTGTTTCTTCAAATGAAGTTCAAAGGACAAGAACTTCTAATAGGAATCTTCTGTAATGCTGTCTGTAGATTGATTTCTGCTGCTGTAAAAGGATAGGATAAATGCATGTGGGAATAGTGGAGATACTCAGGAAGCATCTGAAATTGAGGTATAGTTATTTTTGCGTTAAATGTCTACACACCACACTGAACTACTCCAGTGTAATAATTTAATTATAGAAATAAAATCAGATCCAAACATAATTTAAAAAACATGCCCAAAAAGTTTGCCATTTCTACCTGCAATTAAAATCTCCTTTGTGATAAATATATGTTTGCTCATGCACTTACTAAACAGAAAAACCTTAAGCATATTTTGTGTTGTGGTAAAAGGGCTTTACAATACAATCTGCTGTACAGTTTGAGTACTTCTCTGTAGTCAGAGGCAATATCAGACTTCTCTGCTCCCTACCATTCCCAAAAAAACTAAAAAGATTGAAAAAATCCTCATTAAATTTTGTAATTTGGTACTGTGCAAAATTTATTGTTTAGAAGTCATACTATTTTTCTTTTTTACACTTATATAGATGTAATATATTTAACAGAAGAAAATGTAGAAATTAAATAAAGCACAAAATAAAAATATTGTTTATTTATTGAAAAAATAGGTCTGAGATATTAATTATTTGAGTTTTCATCCAATGCTTGGATAATGATCTCTGTTCTGGAAAATCTCAGGCCTGTCAAGAGAGAAAAATACAGTTTAAAATTTTTCCAAAAAACCTCAAAAACTGTAACCTTTATTAAATATTATCCACTGATTTTTTTTTATCAAATGCAGGGTATTCCACAGGTATTAAAATATCTCATTATTCAAAAAACCCAATTTTTTTTTTTCCATTAACAGATATAAATATTTCAAAATGAAAAAAACAAAACAAAACAAAACAAAACAACCTTTTTGTAATAAAACCAATAATTAAAAAAAAAATCTAATAACAACAATAAGAATGGTACTAATAATAATACCATTGAAAAATATTAAGGCACTGACACAATTCAGCTATCAATGGTGGGACCATCCAGAGGGGAGTTTTAAATTATTGTTTTTGAGCCATACATAAAAGAATGTTTGGGCTTTGAAGGAAAACTGAAATTGCATGCTAATGAGAATTCAAGTTGGGCAAGCTGTATGTGAAACAACTACTGACAGAAATTTCAGCTCTTAATGTTTTCTGTTTATGCCTTTCAAAATAAAATACCTGTGTCAGGTCCAAAGTAGACTTTACTTCATTTCTGTGTTTCATGTTATTCTGTAGTTGCTGAAAGTCAGACATTATTTCTAAGATGTTTGAGAATCCATATACACTGAAAATTATTCTTTGTTGCTCCATACAGATTTGTATACTGTATCTAGTTTCAATCCAGTCAAGCTGTCTGCCAAATAGGTTTTATTGGGGTTGTAGTTTGACTTTATCACCATAGCTGAACATCAACAGCATTTATATAGCCACACTTATCCTACCATCTACTTCCTACAAGTCTGTGCCTACTGTGCCTACAGCACTTCTGCAGGTTGGGAGAAATTCTTCGAAGATCATATCTGCTAGGAACACAAAAAAAAAATGTAGATTATGCTCAGTGGTAATGTTAGTTCACTTGGAACATGAATTACACAGGCAAAAAACAATTAAATCAGCATGGTCACCTGCTGACACTAGGATCCCAGTGTGATGATCCCATCTGTCCTGAAACAACAACAACACTACGTGTAGCCATGGTGACTAATCCAATGTTAGTTCCTCTGAGTATAGACACAGCCCACTCTAAGAATCAACTCTGATGATAACTGACCACATATTTAAGAAGATCGTATGTCATAGACTACCTTTTAATGAGTTGTAAGTTTTTATTTATTTTTATATCTCTAATTTTTAAGAAAAGCTATTTTTAAGAGCAATTTTAAATAATGGGTAGTGAACTTTAAATTCTGAGCTCAATAATTGTTAAATTCCCTGTAATTGCTAATTTGGTTACCACTTGACAAAAACAGCTCTGTGAGAGGTTCCTTTTCATGTGGTGCTTTTCTTTCATTATGTTCCTTATGAACTTTTTCGGTGTGATATTTATTTATTAAGTCTAGGGCAGATATGTCTCACATTAAAAACTACTTGTTCTATTTAATTAATTTCAAATCACTAAGGGTTGTAAAATTTCATCTTTAAATTTTTCAAATTCAGTTTTGACTACAAAATTGCAAATCAGCAATTTGCAAATTTAGCAACTCAGTAATAGAGCTCTCCTATTATTGAAAAATAAAATAATTTCTATTTTTTTCTTGGAATAAAGGAAAATTTTCACTGGAAATATTGAAAGGCTATGGCTGCAATTTTTCTAAGGCTGAATGCCGAAAGATTTGTTTCCTTAAATGGTTACAAGATGAAAATAATTCCAAATGTTTGCTGAAGCTTGAATTCATTCCAAAAGCTGTTGATTGGCCATGGATATTGCTTCTCTGCCTGTGGCAATGTTTTTATCTGCTTAAAGAAAGGAAAAAATTCCATCTTTGGGAAATGATGGTGCCCTGTAAATAGTTTTTTGTGAAGTTTTTTGTATTTGGTTGGTTTTGGTTTGTTTGTTAATGGGGTTTTTTGTCATTGTTGTTTTTGGGTTTTGTTTTTTTTTTTTAAATAATGGCCACAATAAGTAGCTGAATGACTAGTCTGGAAGATGACAATTTCTTGATAAAGAATTCTTCAAGGTTTTTTTGGAAGGGATTTTTACTCTCCATTTTATTGCAACAGTCAACACTGAAAATTTTTCCTCATCATACATATCCCCTCTTAAATACTGGAAATCTACTAGATCATTTTCCTACAGCCTTCTCTTTTCCAGGCTGAACAACCCCAAAATTCAGCCTATTTTTTTAAGAGAGGCTTAACCTCTCTGGTCATTCGTGTGATCCTTCTCTGATGTCCTTCTTGTCTTGGGGGTCCCAGAGATGGATGCAGAACTTCATCTGGATGGCATTCTTTCCCTCAGGTTGTGTACAACACATGTCCTTTGATCTTCCTTTTCTGCATGACATACCTGCAGAAGCCCTTCTTTTTACTCATTATGTACCGTGCCAAGTTCAGCTCTAGACACACCTTGGCCATCCTAACCCCAACCCTATACAACTTGACAGTATCCTTCTACTCTCCCCAGGATACCTGTCCTTGCTTCCACTGCCCGTGAATTTCCTTCTTGCCCTTGTTTTTGGTCACCATGCCAGTCTCTTGCCTTTCTTTCCTCATTTCTTACACCTAGTAATTGAGAGCTCTTGTGTGCTATGTAGTGCCCTTAAAGGTCTGCCAGCTCTGTTCCGCTTCCTTGTCCCTGAGGACAGTTTCACAGGGAATTCTGTTGACTAACTGCTTGAACAGCTGGATCTGAAATTCTTCTATAGTGGATTTAGCCAGCAAACTTTCTAGCAGTGGATGTCCAGAGTGCATTTGTTCACTGGGAAAATGGAAAATGAAGGGATGAGACACATGATATAAAGCAGGGATTAAAAAAGAGCTAAAGAGCACCAGAGATCGAGCAGAGGCCTGTGACTGCTACTTGGATGTGTTCATTTTGCTGATTACCTCCCAGTGTTTCCATCACATATACATTCATTGCTATGTGGACATGTTTTAAAACAGTCATATCAGATATTTATTTACATTTATCCCTCAGGTTTATGGGTGGAATTAATCTCCTCTAACCTGAGGATATGCAAATTAGATATCTAAGCCTGAGCAAGACACCTTGGTTGGACTTAATGTCATTTTAATATAGAGAAGTAACTGTCTTCCTGAAGTGATTTATTTTATTTTGTGAGAAGGTGATGTAAATTACATGAACCATTCTCTGAAGTGTCTGATTTTACTTCTGACTGTAAAGACAGGATTTTTCAAGAGATTTAGTAATCTACAATTTTTACATCTAAAACTTATTTTAATCCTCTGCTTAATTACTTGAGATAAATATGCTCAGTACTGTGTCTTACTAGATCTGGTATTCATCCTCAGTGATCATCTGCCCTTCCAAATATTGTTATATTAATTTCAATATAAACATTCAGGATAGGAGCTACTTCACCAGTAGCTGCCTATCTGCATCTTTCTCTAGAGGAAGACTAATATATATGATACACCCATCTTAATTTGTAGCTTACAATAGGCATCAAACTGATTAGTGAAGTATTTAGAGTTTTATATCCATATGTTGTTGTTGATTCTCCAGAAACATTTATTTTCAAATCATGTAAGTTGCCCCTCATAACTTTCTCATATGTCTTTCCTTAAATTTCAAAAATGAGACAGTTAATTTTCAACTGTTCTGACCTCAAAACCAAGGAATTCTCAGCATGTGCCACTGTAAGAAAACTGTGAACTAGTGAGAGGAAATGTATTCCAAATAAATGAGCTGCATCTATATACAAGTGTCCTGATTTCATCCAGGATAGAGTTAATTTCTTTAGTAGTAGTCCCTTGAATTCAGTATGAGAATAATGTTGATAATGCATAGGTGTTTGGTTGTTGCTAAATGGCATTTACACTCAGGGAAGGACTTTTTTTGTGTTTAGTGCTCTGCCAGTGAGGAGGCACACAAAAAACCTGAGACGGACCACAACCAGGACAGGTGACCCAAACTGGCCAAAGGGATATTCCACACCATAGAATGTCTTGGCCAGGTAATAAACTGGGGGAGTTACCTGGAAAGGGTCTGATGGGGATGCAGGGATAGGCTCTGGAATTGGTCACAGGGTGGTAAGCAATCGAATTGTGCATCACTTGTTTTTCCTGATTTGTCTAAGTTTTTCCCTTTTACTATCATTATTGTTACTTGCTATTTTTGCTTTATTTAACTTTATTTGAATTTTTTAACTGTTCTTATCTCAACCTATTGTTGTACTTTTTATTTTCCTCTCCATTCCACCAGAATGGAGGAGGTGACCAAGTAGTTATGTGGTATTATTTGCCAGCTGGGGTTAAACGATGACAAGAAGTTTGGCATCCAGTACAATCCCCTCAAGAAAATTTTGTCTATTGTCATAGAGAGAAGATAAGCATTTCCAAAGTGAGAAGAAACTTGGTAAACTACCTTACAGTTTTTAGACAGTGAGATTTAATAAGACATATCCAAAATGAGTAAAGAATACTTTACAAATGCATATTGGTCAACTTACACGTACTGAAGTTCTGATTTGTATTTTCTGTTATCTTGGGAAATGCATTTCATCTATAAAGTTTGTTTACCTCTGTAAAATAGGAATATGGTGCTTTTTCTGTTTTGGAACCCAAGTATAAAGAGCAGTTGCTAAGTTTATGATACCATTAGCAGAGCATGAAAGGTATTTGGCTGATAAAAGATAATTTGGCTGAAGTTATAAAAAATAATGAAGGTTTTTCTACTCAACAACTATTTAGTTGATAGTCACTGAGGAGGAATGTGTTTATCTCGGCTTCCTCCCTAATAAGTAGAACGAAATAGTCCTCCCTAGACATCAATATATTTAATGCTGAATTGCTTTTTGAAGTATTTTTTTCACTTTCAACTAACTACAGAGTGAGTTCACAATTAATAGAATCCCAAATTATGTGTTTTAAATAGGTGGCTAGAATTAAGGAGAATGAAACAAGGTCAGAAAACAAAGTCTAAGGAATGGAAATTGTGCTTGCCAATATGTTTTTCTAGTAAATATCTTTATCAAAGGAGTTTATGACAGAGAGCAATCAAGATGTGATCTACCAACTGAGTTTTCATATTAAAATAATATTCAGATGTTTTTATTTATGAGAGACATTTTTGAAGACAGTTAGTCCTCTTTCTTGCATCAGAAATTTTGAGGAAAATGGTATATAATTAATAAATACATACACAACTGTCTATAAATGTCTATATAGAAATATGTATTTACACTCTTTTGTATTGATTTTTATATTCAGTTTGAAAGATTATTAGCATATCCTGCAGGAAAAGCTAGGTGATGTAAGACAATCTGTCAGTAAGATGCAAACTAATGACAGGTGACAATTCTCCTAAGGACTGTGTTCCTTCAACCTGATTTGATTATGGCAATATCAATTGTTGCCATTTTTTCCAACTATCTCACATAGTTTTACTATCATAATAGAAGAAGGAGACAGAGCCTGTGTTCTGAATCTGCATAATAGTTGTACTAGATCAGCAAAAGATAAAGATCTTACTCATCAAGTAAGATCTAAATATTCCTCAGCTATGACAAGCATATATAATCAGCAAATATGCTTCAAAGAAAATGTAGATGTTAAAGAGAATGGAGTGAGCATAGATTTTTGTACAAATTCCATTAAAGACTGCAAAATGTGTGACAGAGTGTGAATTAAAGTTGTTTAAATAGGTTGGCATGATAATTTAGGACTTTATTTTAAAACACTTGATATTGTTTTGTTTGTTTATTTGCTTGTTTTGCTGATATTGGGGTGAGAGTGGCAGAATGTATTGGCTCTTGAATAGATGAAAATATAGGTTTCACAGTTATAATAGGTTTAGGTTTAGGTTTCACAGTTATAATACATATCCAATACCACAGGCACCAGTACAAAATCTGGTATAAACTGTATTGCTGGAGCTCTTCCACTTTATACAAATAATAAAAACTACTGGCTTTACATGGGGCTGAAATGCAGCCATTCTTTCTGTACTACTATTCTGCCTACCAGACCAAGGAGAAACGTTCCCTGAAAAGAGTTTTACAGTACTTCTGAAGAAAAAGTAGATCAGATGCAAGAGGAGAAAATAAGTTACTACTCGTTGCACTGTTGTCGTTTATCTAGAATCCCCAAAATACAAATACTTTGGCACAGAAGCTTTGTCGTATGAAACATTTATTTCTTTTGTTTTCAGATTGCCAGACGATCTCAGGCCCATGAAAGTTCAGCCTTGCCAAAATAGTTGTAAACTGTGGTCTCCATTGTTGCATAAAATAGGACCGATCTTTCATTATTAACAAAATAGGTTAATAAAAAAGGTATGCTTTTACTTCATTTTCAGGATAACATTTCCTGTACCATAAAGTGCCCATTTTTATAGAATCATTTGCCATATGAACTGACATTTAAGTTTCTTCTTTGCTGTGATTTAGCATTTTTGATCGGTCACTCAGAGACCAACCTCCAGGGAGTCAGTAAATTTGGCTTAAAGCAAAACTCTGTTTTTCTAGGAGCAACTAAAAGACAGCTGATGCTGCTCCACAGAACAGCAAAGGCAGGAAAAGGCAGCTGAGAACTAGTTTCACTCTTTTGTCACCCATTATTTCCCCTCAGCTGGCTTCTTGCCTCTACTATGCCTGCATATTCATGGCAGCAATGGAAGAAGAGAAATCTTGTCCATCAAAAAACCAGCTTCTTACTCACCTTCTCACTCTAGATAACTGCTCTCCCATCCCTTAGATTGAAATAGCAAGTAGGATACAAGTGGGTTTTTTCCTAACTAGTCAACTTGACTGGCCACTGTAAATGTACAAATTCACTGCTTGAGCTCAACGAAACTGATCCGCTTCTCCTTTCTCTGCTTTCAGAATGAGTTGAAATGGGAATGGTCCTGTGGACCGTGA
This sequence comes from Argya squamiceps, assembly GCA_037834095.1. NCBI lineage: Eukaryota > Metazoa > Chordata > Aves > Passeriformes > Leiothrichidae > Argya > Argya squamiceps. Next base: position 72,071,487 of record JBBMKD010000001.1, on the reverse strand, counting down.
AAAATATTGTATCAAGTTCTCATAAAAATTTTCTTTATGTTGCCTTTGCATTTTTTCTCAGGAAAATGGTTTCTGTATAAAAGAATGAATTCTGATTGTGTTTCCAGGAAAGAATGTTCAGTCATTGCTACATTTTCATTATGATCAGAATTTCACCACACACATGGGGAAAGAGAGACTAGTGAGGTATTACTAGGAACAACCATTTCTTTTGTGTTGAACACATACAGCTTACTTCAATATCTGCCTTGTAGATTTGGAATGTCTTTTCCTGTATAATGTCAATTCACATCACTATTTGCCATGTCTACCTCAAAACAAGATGATTTAAAGCAAAATAAACGCAAGCACAGAGATTAATGTGAATTCAAATATAAGTATTAACATATGTAGACAGATGAGTAGGCTCTGACCTGCTATTTACTAACTGAACAGAACATGAAAAACATGACAATGTGAGCATTTCATGAGAAAATGCTGGACGTAATAAATTAGAAAACAATAACCTGATAAAATTTTCAGGTAGAGCTGTGAGAAATTGCAGGACTAGCTAGTGTGTGGGAGGGGCCTAGGAAAGTTCCAGAGTCTGAGTTTCTGAATGAGTTGAGGACTTAGGATCCAGGGTGGATCACATGGGTGTTGGGTGAACATAAAACCTAATGATCAACAGATCTGTAAATAATGTGGGTATGACTGTGGGTTAAGGAGTAATGGTGATATATTCAAGCCTGATCAACAGGAGGAGAGGAACCTGATTTGCTGCTGTTTGTGTTCATATGAGTGCTACATTAAAGGCACTGGACTGTGTTGTATACTTGTGTGTGTATGTCTGTGTGTAATTTTGTGTGCATACACACACACACACACACACATCTTTGGAGGACACCGATTTACTGTCTGGATCTACTTATGAAAACAGTAACAGACTGTGATTCCTTGGAGGTTGAGAGTGCACCACATGGAGCTCTAGTACACAGGGAATGAAGAATTCCCGATGTCCTGAGGATCACCAGGTTCAGTTGCTTTAACAGGGAGAAACATGGGAAAATTTAGTTTAAGCACTTTGACAGTTGTATTCTACATTTGTGTTTCTCTTGCTGAGCTTTACCATGATGTACTACCACTCATAAAACTCTGAAAATCAAACAAGAACCTTTCCTGAGCAGCTCTGATATGCTGTTTGCGTTTCCTTCATTTCTCCCGCTGTGTGCTCCAGGCTGCTTCTTTTCTGAAATTCAGTGTCAGTGTTAAGAGACATATTAGATATACATGTGAAATTCAAGCAGAATTCCAGGAGGAAAAAAATACAATCCCAGTTGATTGTAATACTTAGGTGCCCAGCTGCTGAAACACAGACAAGTACTGAGTATGAAATGTTTTCTTCTCTCTTCAGTGTGTGAGAACAATTGGTGCTTCAGATTTAAGACCAGAACAGACTGAATGCTAAACAGAGACCTGCCCTTATCATGCAGCTACATATTGCTAGGTAATTACAAATGTTGAGGTCAGAGATACATTTCAAATGTCTTGTTTAACTAGGTTGTAAGACAGTAGGTCTGACAAAGGAGAGCCTTTGGACCTGAAACCTCTTAAAGGTAAATGCTTACAATCTTTCCTCTATATATGAATAGGTATATTTTGCAATTTTTTCTTTGGAAATTTACCCAAGTAGAAAAGACTTAATGAAGTGCTTGTTTCCCTTTTAATACTACTGGACCATGAATGAAATACATATCTGAAAATACTTGTTTCAATACCTCTCTGACCAAAATTATATTCAAGCCAGTTCTAGAAATTCAACAGCTGTTTTGGAATACAATGTGCTATAAATATTTGATATTTTGAGGCATTTGTTATGTCTCTTACTGCATCTCTAATATTGGGATTACAGGGACCGAAGGGTCAGGGTGAAGGGAGTGGAAGATGAGACATTGTAGCTTTCCATCCTCAAGGTAAATGGCAAAGTGTAAATCCTGTCTCCTGTGTGTGTATGTAAATATATGAAGCACAAGAAAAGAAGGAATTAAGAAACTACTTGCAGTTATAGAACCACAATATGATTATGATGCAAGACATGGTGGGGCACCTTCAATGACTAAAGTGCTGGATGGATTCAAGCTCTTCAAAAAGCATAACAGAGAGAGGAGAAGAAGTTTTGCACCTTATGAGGAGTAGCTTGAATGTACATTTATGTTGCTAAGGGACGGCTCAGGATTTAAGGGTCAGTATTGTCAGTTTGCATGGCCAAGATTTGGTAGCAGGGTGGGGGCTGGCTACTGTGAGGTTCTGCCAGAAGTTTCCTCCATGCCTGTCAGAGCCAATGGGAGAACTCAGTGAAAGCCTTGTTAGAGTGGAAGTAAATATCATGGTTCCTCTACTGTTCACAGTCGGTCATTTCACCATAGATGCCAAACATGTTGGTTATACATATTGATAAATTCCCTAGGAATTCCTTAGGATATTCCCTATAATTTTTTGTCCTTCTTGCCAAAATAACAATAGAAGATCTTAAAATTCTTAATATTGAAAAGATACCACTCAGAATGATAACTCTGAGCCTGGAAGGCTCTACTGTGAACAGAATGGTAGCAGGTAGATAAATCCACATCTACAATATTGCAAGGACAAAGGACAATGAGAAAGGAAACCTTTTATTTTATCTCATCATCTTCCTTTCCCCTTCCCCTTCTTCCCTCTTTTCTTTGATTCTGAATTTTAGGTGGCCTGTAGCATCTGAAGATGTTTTCTGACCTGTGGACTGAGAATCTCTTTTTAAGGAAGATAGATTTTTTTCCAAGGTATCAGAGCCACTGTGGAAAAGTGCAGGGGTTAGCAGGCTTATGTACTATTGATAGCAACTTAGATATTGTGCTTGAACCTTAATGGTGATTGCAATAATTTTAGCTTTTCATAGTGGTCTAAATGTATGTATAAATTAATAGGGAACTTGGATTACAGACTATTTGTGTTCTGGACTGTTTTTATCAGTAAGAAAGTAGCTAAATTGTTCCTTGTGAGGTGAATTTATTAGTAAATCTCTTTATATCTATCTCTTCCCACAACAAAAAATGGTCATTAAAAATAGCACCCCTTTGTTGAAAGGCTTTTAAAAAGTCTATATGTTTGGCTTAATTGCATCTTTAAAATGACTGAAATAATCCTCCCAACCATCCTTTCCTATTATCCAGGATTATGAATAAACCTTTAAACAAATTTACAATCTCTTAAGGGCCTGATTGTCAGCTGATATAAATTAGCATATATTCACTGAAATGTGTAAATTGGCACACCTCTGGTGCTAGTAGAGCTATATTGATCTAAGTAAACTAGAGACTGCCCAATATTCCACTGAAAACTCTTCAATAGCTTGTTCAAATTACTGTATTACTTCCAGGATGGATTATGGGAATATAAATGTGTTTCCCTGTGGAGGTAAAAATGGTTGACTTTTCCTGTCTCAGTAGAACTTTAATAATTTAGCTGATTTCCATTGGGCTCTCTTATACGTAATTTCAAAGTGCTAAGTGTGTTATCTTTAAGTCTATTTACACAATAGACGATAACAGCCATAATTGTAAAACAAAATTATGTTATTCAATTAACAGTAATTAAAATAATCTAATTATATTTACTTAGCTCTGTGAAGATTCTTTTTCTGTGAGTATGAATGATGGTTACACACTTTAAAAATAAACTATGATGAGATATTTTGCTCTTTTTAATGCTCCTAACACTCAAGATGGGTGTCAGTGTCAGCGAGTTTAATTTCTTGCATTTTCAGTTATACTGTACTGGTACTGCTTACCTTTTTCTTTTTCTTTTTCTTTTTCTTTTTCTTTTTTTCTTTTTCTTTTTCTTTTTCTTTTTCTTTTTCTTTTTCTTTTTCTTTTTCTTTTTCTTTTTCTTTTTCTCTTTTTCGAGAGTTTTGTACTGTGAACAGGTTAAACGTATTTCATGTCCATAAGACATACCAACATCATTTTCAGCCACACCATAAAATATATGAAGAGTTATGTAAGTATTTTGGGGTACCTATACTCAGAGAAGTAGGGTAAAATGACTTTGTACACTCAAGGGTGGAAAGTGTGTCTCTTCTACAAGCAGCATTGCAGAGGGGAAAAATCAAGAAATATAATATAAAGGAAATTTGATTCTTCTCTAAAGACCGTGCTCTAACTCACTGTTTATCCAACGGAAGAAGCCAAAAAGCTGACTGCTTACTGCCTTGGTTGGATTTTTTGAAGACTGAATGAGTGAGGTACTTGAATAAAGTTGTATAATTTATAGCATGCTGATGGAGGTATTTGCCTGTAGCAGAAAAGTAATTCAATTCATATTAAAATACTCCCAAATGTACCCATAAAACATAAGAAACAGATATCCAGGCACCAGCTCACCTTTTCACTTCTATATTTACTCACCTTTCCCTGCATATGGCCATTAGGAGGACCAGAACTGTTCATAACCACAAGCAATTTCAAAGAGCTTTCATCTTGCTAAGAATATATGCAGATTAAAGACAAAACTAGTACTCTTGAATTTTATCAGTCAAAGGCAGATCCTATTTATAGTATTTTTTCACTAGAAATCCAGGTTCTATTTAATATACCTAATATTTTCTATTTAATACAACTAATAATAATAATGGCTCATATTTTTTGATAACACCATAGATAAACTAGCTTTATTTCAGTATTTATGTCATTCCTGCACTATAATTTCAATAAATTTTGAACAAAAAGACTTTTTAAAGAGACTTTTAAAAGCACTTTGACTAGAATGAAAGTCATTACATAAAAACATTTTGGTTTTTATACAATGTATCCTATGAAGGTGTTCATTTATTGTGAATAACAGATTTGGAAAAACAAATATGTTGTTACTTACTTATAAGGCATTTTGTAGCTGTCAGAAAAATTCAAGAAATAAGACCCTACAGAAAAAGAACTAAAATATGAGCATTTATTATATATGACATTTTCAGAAGAGATTGCAAAACTACAGTAGTTCCTTAAGTTAGGAGCAGTGTGGGGGAAAATTACATTCTATGGATTAGTAAGCAAAGTAAATGCAGGGAAATAATTCCCACAATGTTTCATATTTACATAATCTTTCATATATATTTTAGAAATAATACTATCTCATTTTAATAAATTAATGGTGAGTTAGGACAAACACCTAACGACTTTTCAGTGGCCTGACTATGATTATTGGTTCTTGATGGGGTGGAGATAACTCCCCCCATAGCAGCCTCCATGGAGCTGTGTTTTGTGCTTGTAGCCAGGAGCTGATAACACAGCCTTGGCCTTGGCTGCAGCTGAGCATCAGTGGCACAGCACCAGTGTTGTCTCCCACCCTCCCTCTCTCCCCAAAGGCCTGTAGGCTGGGTGGGCAAGAGGCTGGGAGGGGACACAGCCAGAACAGCTGATCCAAGCCAACAAAAGGCATATTCCATACCATACAACATCATGCTCTGCAATGAAACATAAGAGAAAGGAAATGGGAAGGGGTATTAATTATTAGGGCATTTTTCTTACAAAGCAACCACTATTCATGGTGAAGACCTACTTCCAAGGAAGTAGCTGAACATCACCTGCTGATGGAAAGTAGATGATAAATATTTTTGGTTTACTTCTATGTGTGACCTTTGCTTTTACTTCTTAAATTGTCTTTGCCTCAACCCATGGGATTCTTATTTTCTTCCTCTTTCCCACACAAGAGAAGAAATGCAATAGTGGCATTGGGGCCAGCCAAGATCACTCCATCCCATTAAGGCTTCCTGCTTTCAAGTATTTGTGGAGATTAATACTTTCATATAAATTATTTCATGTTTCAATTTTCTTCTGTAATTGAAAAGCAGGGAAAAGAAAAAAATTACCTACATGCCAATTATTTTGTTGCATGTAGAGGCAAGGCTAGGCAGAAAATAATTAGTGGGATGTTTCAATATAAAGATCACATAAGGGATGTCAAAGCTAGATTTCAATTCTAGAAGGATGATTGAGTTTTTGTAAACAATTTACATTCCCTTTCTTATATTTTGGTTTCTCTTCTTTTCCTATTATAATCTGAGAAAAAAACCCAAAGTAAAAGTAATACCTTCAACAATAGTTTGGTCTTCCTAGTTCTACGTCTAAAATTTCTTTTTGGGCTTGTGTCATTAAATGTTGAATAGTAACACTGTCCAAGCTGATGTTTTTTTGTAAAAGATCCTGAAGATCTACTGGAATTTTTATGTACTGCTCTTCCACTCCATGGAAAAGTGAACCTGTTCAAGTGGATCAAGGTTAGCATTAATAATACTAGGTTACTTGATTATTTTGTGAGAATTAATTTGTATTAAAAGAAAAGTTTTTGTAAATATTAATTGGCAGACATATTGTGTTAATGACTGAAAATATTTTGTCTCTACAGTAACTGTAGAGAGTTTTATAAACATTAGTCTAGTATTATGTGGAGAATGAGAAAAAGTTTAAATAAAAATTAAACTTAATACCTTCCAATTAACAAATTGCATCTCTCAAATGTTCTCAGAAGTTCTCTCTATATTTCCCAATTAATCAAATCCCAAATAAGCCTACTACTTTCAATACACGTTACAATGACAAAGCAGCACAAAGTCAAACGGCAATAGTTGAAGATCACAAAGATGAAGATCCAAAATATTTCAAGTTAATTCTATATTGATCTAATTGTTGCATATATTTGAGACCAGGCCCAAATAAGGACTTAGCTACTCCAATACACAGCCTTTTAAGTATATAGGATTACAGAATAATAAAAGTAAATAATAATAATATAAAAAAATGTCTGGGAGAAGTTAAAGCAGTAAATTTTGTGTGCAGTTTTGATTCTTTTAGACATTAAAAATATATTTTAAAAGAAAGTTAAAATCCAAATTTAGAGGTTTGCCCCTATGGAGATTCTAAATGTCAAAGCCCAGTTATGACCTCAATACTCTTCCTCATTGAATTTAGACATGAAGATAACCAATGCATCTCAACAGACTATTTTTTGTTGTTTCCTATTACCTCAACATCTACTATTACAGCTTTCTATATAGCCAAAATTTCCCAAGAAAAGACAAGATAAGCAACCTTAAAAGGATTTAATTCCTTTTTAAGTCAAACAAACCTGTAAAAATGCATTCTTCTGCCATTTAATAAATACGGTTATGTGAAACATGTGTGAGCGAAGGCAAAGGAATTTGAGACTGTGCAGCTTGGAGAGGATAAGGCTTCTGGGTGACCTAATTGTGGCCTTCCAGAACCTAACAAGAGCCTACAAGAAAGATGGAGAGAGATTTTAACACAGACATGTAGTAAAACATGGAGAAATGGCTTCAGACTGAAAGAGGGTTTAGAAGAGATATAAGGAAAAATTCTTTACTGTGAGGGTAGTGAGGCACTGGAGCAGGTTGATCAGAGAAGTTGCGGATGCCCTATCCCTGGAAGTGTTCAAGGATCAGCAACATGATCTAGTGGAAGGTGCCTCTGCCTATGGCAAGGCATTGGAACTAGATGATCATAGATGGTTCTATTGTTCTATAATCTTAATTCAAAGTACTCAATTCAAACTCCTTTATAGCATGATAAATACTGGAATTAAAAGTGGGCATGCTTCCCTCTCTACTGCCAGTGTGCCTGAGTCACTGAAAGAGAAAAACTCCTGCTTATTTGTGAGTACAGGTTACTGAACAAGCACAGGTATTAAATTCTGGTTCTGTATCACTGTAGCTAAGATCAAGGGATTGGTGTTCTCTGATTATATCCTTTGTTTGTTTTGGATTCAGCTAATCAAATTTCCCTTAATTTTTCATGTTTTTCCTCATAGCTTGCTAATTTTGGGGGCTTTTTAACCTGTGTTGTCCAATTCTGAGCTATTTGCACTTTCTCTGCCTCTATACAGACAGCTAGCATAGGGGTTGTATGAATGCATGACAAAGTCTCCTTCGTGCTCCACATCTTCACAGACTTTGCTGCAGGGGACAGTTCATTTGGCAGTACTTGTCTCTACTTACAGGCATGTGCCTCTGTGTTTTGGGGCTGGCTTCAGCAAAGCCTTTCTGAAGTGTTCTGCAGCTCTTCCCCATGGAATATGCAAAAGCTCCTTTTCCGTTCCAAAGGGAACAGAAAGGGGAGCAAAAGGTAGCATGGGGTGTGTGACAGAGCTGCTTGTTGGACTCCTGGCAGCCAGTTAAGGTCAACACACCATCCTGCAATGCAGTTATACCCCAAGAGACCACTATTGCTTTACACATCCAAACAGTAGCAAAAATAATACACATTAGAAAGCAATAAATGCTAATTTTTTAGTCTCATAAAGTAATCTTATTAGAAGGGAATATACTGTAACTTTTGCAGGGGTGTTACTATATGCTTAGTGTATATTCACTGCCTGCTCAGCAAAGGGAGGGAAAGTGCATTCAACATCTGAGGGGGTTGAATGAAAGGGAGGGGGTGCAAATAGAAGGAGGGAATTAAAAAAAAAAGTAGGATGGAAGAATCTGAAGAATCTGAGACATCAAACTGACTAAATGGCTGACAAACAGCCTGATCTTTTTTTTTTTCAGCTTTGTCCATTGTTTTCCCTCCAGATACACCACATCTGTTCATAAGCCTGACTTGTTATGTCATGTTTGATTTAGGCTGTGCAGGGCAGGAATCCTCTCTGTGCTGCATTTGAGTGGTATGTGACATGTTTACATGTGAAAATGAAATAGGCCAGTTGCAGAAGAGGCATTCATATCAGTGAGCAGAAGCATCAGTGAAACACTCTAAAACATTTTTCTAGAAGCTGGACTCAGTTGTTTCACCATGCTGAATGACACTTGCATTTTGACGGCAGATATTTGTATGCAGCCCATGAAGAGAGTAGGGCAGCTACTTTGTATGGGCATGTCAACAGTAATAAAATTAACTTTTCTACTTTACCAAAATAAATATCACAAAATTTCATGTTTAAAAGCTTAAGATTTTGGTGCTTAAAGATTTAAGAACTTAAATCATTAAGATTTAAGTGGACTACCAATAACATAAAATAGTATAAAACAGAACTAGTGCTACTTCTAGGGGAATTTATTTGTGAATTACATGAGCTTCAAAAGGAACTCTATCTGGAGGGGAAAAAAAAAGAGCATCAAAAATACATAGACAGATAGAATGCTACTATATAGAGATTCATGTTTAGTGAAAAGAAGTAATCATGTATTTCCAAGAATATACTCTCTTATGTATATTATGTAACATGCTCTCCACTTAATCAGTGTAAATTTTATATATTTTACATATAATTTTCACCTATTTTTGGCAAGATAGAACTTACACTGTTTTTAAAACTCTTTTTCTTTTAAGAAAAAAGTCATAAAGGTCTTTCTTTTGTTCTTTCTTTTTAACTTTTTGTTCCAAGGACATCTATCTGGAACATAGGTTGTATTTGTTTCATGTTCTGAAGAGATAGGAAAAAAGGGTAAACATTTATACGTTTTTGTTATGTTTATCATAACTTCAAACTGGTACCTGTTGGGAAAGGGACTGAAGTTCAGGGCTCATGAGGGAGTCACATTCCAGAGGACCTGTTTTGACAACCATCAGTGTGCCAGCTCAGAGCAAAACTCATTCCAGACCACAGGCAAAACGTTTTAAGGGCAAGGTCTCAAAATCTGGAGTTTCCCATTGTCCACCACTGTGACTGTTTAGCAAGCTACAAATTCATATAGGTAGAAACTTGTTTTATTGCTCATGTCCTTAATCTGTCCTTCAGGTATGGTCGACAGTAACTATGGACCTCTTGTGTGCATTAACAAATGGATGTATCTCTATAACATGTTTGACAGAACTTTATAGGTAGGGTTTTTTTAGAACACTGTAACTTCAGAAATTTTATGTTTAATTTCACTTTTTTATTTGAGTGGGAAAAAAAATAAAATGTGACCAAAAGGTGTCTGAGGGAGTGGTGCTGGATGGGTAGCTGGCAAGAGAGACTGAGAGAGTTACAAGGGAGTGGGAAGTTTTCATCTTGGCAAGTGAGTAATAGGCTATTTCACCATTCTACTAATACTGTTGATGTTAACAAGGACCGATCTGTCAACAGTGTGGCTGAACTATTGACATTTGTCATCTTCTGTCAGCTCTCACATCTCTTTTCAGTTGAGGCTGTACTTTCCTAGAATGTCAGATTTTTGAAAAGAGCCCATTTATGATACTCATAAGGCAAACACAAGGGTACAATGAAGTGGATTTCCATGAGTAATTACATCTGTCAGCAGTGGCAGTATTTATGATCCAGAATCATTAACAAGACACAGAAGCTACCAGGATTCTGCCTGTACCATCTGAATGAGTGACTGCTATTGTCAAGTACTGAATGCCCTGAGGAAAGGTGAGGATGACGGTTTTCTGAGGCCCCAGCAAGAGTGACAATGTGCTGATAAAAAAACAAGCAAAGTTGGTGTTTCCTTGATTCATACCTGCAGAACTGTTAGCCTTGAGCAACACAGCATGATTAGCATAGGCATGATTGCATTTTGAGTGTTAGTTTGATTTCTGTACACAAGCTTTCAAGGACAGAATGAAAACAGCTATTCATAAATACGGCCCCAGTTCTTCTCTTTTCTGTTGTCTGGTCTAACTGACAGCATCTGATGTCAAAAGAGTTGGAATTTTAGGTATGAAATTTCTGTACATGTATCATTTCAATGATGACAAAAGGAGCCTGGCTACATGACTTTCTCAAAGGTGTAATAAGCCAAAATTTTTAGAGATTATGAATATCTGTTGTAATAGTATTCCATTCAACACTGTTTTTTAAAAAGCAGAAATATTATCCCTTCTGTAATTACTTTTTGTCTATGCAAGGTTGATATGAGCGCAATCTCACGGATGTCTATCAATAGGTGATACAGATGGATGTAGATGTAGTCAGAGACAGAGATATGAAAAAAAATAGAAAGTAATATCAAAGATAGATGAATACTTGTGAAAATAAAACGTCTTTTGTCTGCTCATTAATTAGATAAGGATTACAGGAATGGAGGTTAGTATGAATTGTATCCATTTGTTTGGGTTTGGCTTTTTTCAATTAAGAATATCTCAAACATTTGAGGAAAAAGTATATACACATAATCATAGTTTGTCTTTTAAAAAATGAGACCTACAGAGAAATACATTATTCTTTAATATGTTTTCTGAAGACACTGGGTTTTTTTCCTACTGTATAATAAAATTTATAAAAAGAAAAATAGTTTCTGTAGTCATTAATAAGGAAACTAAACTACAAAACAGCATTAAAGATGTTAGTTAGTGAGAATTTAAGAACACTTACTGTTCCTAATGCCATACTGCAAGGGATTGTGCTTCTCTATTTCACACAGCAAAAATAACACTGACTGGATCAGCAGAATAGTAATACTGTCATTTGCCCTCAGTGTCAAGCTCACAGATTTGCAGCAGTCTCTATCAAAAGCTGTAGTAATACCAATGTGAATTACTTAGACTCTACTTTCTGTAATTTAGTAATCCATGGTCTTGGACTTCAGCAAAATTTACATTGGATAGTGTTGTGAGTTGATTCAGAATGGATTACAAAGGAAATCAGATTTTTAGGGCTAAAAAGGAAAGGTAGATTTACCAAAGTAAAATCCAATAGAAATACATAACTTTTGAGATCAAAGTAATCTTCTAGTTTTTGTTATGCAACCCCACATTGCAGCAAGAATTCCACTACCAATAGTTGACATTTGAATACATCATAAGCATTGAAGTTGCAATTAGGATTTTTACAATATTTTGATTCATACTTTACTACCAGAAAATTCATGAAAAGAAATCAGCTTAAGGAGGAATAATTTGGTGTGTACAATGAGAAACAGTGACTATAACCTGATTAATTTTAAGTAAAACCTATTAAATTAGGCTGACATTATCATAGTACTGATTTTGATTTAAATTAAGCATTGTCCATATGTGTTCAGAGAAGTTAATTTCTGCTTAATGTAAATACCAATTGAATTGGGATACATCTATAACAGTGGAAACAGAGTTTAATTTGAATTAATGAAGATATATTTATTTCTAGGTATATTTTCAGGTCCTCAGTGGAATGGCTTGAAAGTAGGCTGAAACACAGCATGCTCTGTGACCTTTGTTCCATCTGCTCACAAAGAGCCTTGCGATACCCATAACTCAGATTCTACCTATTGTACCCAAGAAGTCTTAAAAAACCTTTTCCATCCTCCATCAGTAATATGATACTTCTTCAAGGCATAAAAAATATGTGTTGATAACTTAAAGCTGATCAAGTAATCTGTCACCATTCCCAGCTCATGCACAGCACTTGTAAATCCATTCTTGATTTCATAAAACAAAGAATCAGTGTTTTCTGTTTCAGATGCTCTTTCCTAACACCTGTGCTTGAACATAGAGTCCTGAGTCTACTTTTGCAATCCACATTACAGGAAAGACACCTGCCTGTTAGAGCAGGTCTGAAGGAGAACGATGAAGATGATCAGAAAGCTGAAGCACTTCTCCTATGAGAACAGGCTGAGGGAGCTGGCTGGGGTTGTTCAACCTGCAGGAGAGAAGTCTCTGGGAAGACCTTATTGCAGTCTTTCAGCTCCTAAAGAGTGTTTATAAGAAAGAGCGAGATCTTCTAAGAGAATCTGTAGCAAAATGACACAAGGCAATGATTTTTAAACTGAAAGAAGATAGGTATAGAGTGGCTATTTAGATTGTCTGTACTCTTTACAAGGAAGTTGGTGTAATACTGACTGACAGAGTTTGCCTTGGGAAGATGTTGATGTTGCATCACTGGAAGTGTTCAAAATTAGGTTGGATGGAGCTTTGAGCAACCTAATCCAGTGGAAAGTGTCCCTGCCCATGACCAGACAGTTGGACTGAAGGATCATTGATGGTTCCTTCCTACCCAGTTCACTCTATGATTCTATGAGAAATGGATAAACAATAATTTGGAAAATAATTACATAACATTTGATACAGGTAGGATGAAGCACATATGCATACATAAAATTCAGAGTAGAAGCAATCTAAATCAGTTCTACTATTGAATTTATGTTGGTGTGAATCTGTGATCTCAGTTAGAAAGGAAATAAATGTGTTGCAGCTTATACTTATCACAATTTTTATGTTTTCTTTTTCTCAGAAGAAAGAGTTACATTACCTACATCTGTTAGCAGTTCATCATGCAACCATATTGTATATCTTTTGAAGAAAAAGCACTGCTTTTGTTTAAGTTTCCATGATATGAATTTGTTCATGGAAAGCTGATGCAGATTAGGGAGGAAAAGAGAGGACATTGGTAAAGACATATTTAGATCACTATTGTGTATGAAAAGAAGTCATCTGTAGGAGAAATATATAAATATAAACATGCAATTTCGTTTAAAAGATAAGTCCTAAAAGAGGGTATTTTTAAAACAGCATTATAGAACAATTTGCACTAACATTTTAATGCCACTGCAAGAGGAGACTATCTGAGACCTTTACTACTATTAACGAAAATGAAAATCCTAATTAACATTGAGAGCTCTAATAAGCTTGTCAGGTTTTGAATCCTTAATGTATGCATTTATTTCAACATGTCTGTCTCTGCTGAAATCAATTACATAAATTAAAAGTCACTTTTTAATTATTTCTTTTTTACTGTATTTTAACACATTTACTAATTGCTTAAAAGTTCTCTGTAAAACCACTGAAATCAGATTTCTGGCCTAGCAGTCCTCTCATGTTGTCACTTTTTTTTTTCTGATTTATTTGTTGGGAAATGAAATATTGAGGCAGTTGTTCCAGCAATATTTTTGTCTTTGTAGATAACTAGATTTATGTGTTTGTAACTTAGAGATAAAAATCTCTAATATTCTGATTTTGGAGATTTTTGGAGAAGGACCACAAAACTAAATTCATGTTTGCATTGCATATTTGAGATTCTTGCCACACATAATTTTCACCTTAGAAAGAAGTCAAGAGAAGACTAAAATGCCCTCAGTGCTGCAAGTTCATATCAGGCCCGTCTCACATTAAAATCCACAGAGGAAATATTGCATCAAACAATACTGACAAACAGTCAGTAGATAGTAGATAGAACCTCACTTCAAATATTCCAATGGAAAATGAGAGAATCTCATTTTGAAGTAAATCTGATTTAAATATATATATATGCAGTTTATGACAAAATGGAAAGGCAGATAAATCATGGTTTTCAGTTCATATCTTAAAAAAGTAACAGCAAATCATATGTCAAGTACTAACTATTTTCCTTTTATGGGTATAATTCTTCATCGATTACCTGTTTTTCCTTTAATTTTAATCATAAAGGTTTTTATTTTTTTATTTCAGTTGATATTTAACAGAATATTATGATGTTTACATTACATACCTTCAGTCTATTCCCTGACACAAGTTTCTAGTTCTCCATCTATTTTTAGGAGACAGCAACATGTATTAGCGTGAAGGATTGGGTCAAACAATAAACAACAAAGAATGAAGGCAATGCAAAAATAATTGGTTTTCTGAGGTCCAACATACAGTGGAATTTTGTGTAAGGAGTGAACTGCTTTATATATTTCTAGCAGGTATTTGGGCAAGCAACATTTGTACTTTCAGTGTTCCTATAACAGGATTTTTTTTTCTCTAAGTAAACATAAGAAATAAGAATTCCCTTGAATGTGTAATTAATATAACCACTTCTGATGCTATTTAGTTTCCATGCAACTGAATACATTTAGTTACTGTATAGGAATGTGTAAAATTTCTTCCAATTTCATGCACCTATCTGTAGCTACCAGCTGATATCTGAAGACTTCAATACATATACCCAAATAGCATTCCTCTACATGGTTTCATATAGTTTACAACTCTGTATTCAAATGTACTAACATATATGTACTAGATCAAATTAAAATTAAAAAGCCAGTAAAACACCTGCTGTGTTTTTGGAAGATAGTTGTTGAGTTAGACTAAAAGACCCAACAATACTGAGCAATAGTGTACAGATCAGCAATGCTATACGTTATAACCATTAAAATATTTTTTTCCTTCTGTTGGATCAGGATCATCTGCATAATTTTTTCGCCATATAGCAAGATGATTTGCTAATTGTGTTTTGTGAAAATACAAATTAACACAAAATGAGACCGATTTTGATCTCAAGGTGGATTTATCTGTAGACACTTAAAATTATTCACAATAATATAATGTAAATATTAGCACAAAGAAAAAGTTGTGTTAAAAAGTCAGGGAAAATAACATCTCACTATATTATTAAAGGTAATTGAGTTTAATTGCAGACATAATATTTGCTAGTATTCATTAGAGTTCTCTTTTTGTTCCTGAATTTTAGTTCAATACCACAAAGTTAATGATCTTTTCGTATATCCAGTAGGATGTGTTGTATGAAAAGGTATGTCTACTGTTCATTAGCAAATAAACTCTGGCAGCACTCAGAAATAGCACAAATTCAATTTTTATTTTTTTAGCAGTTATTTTACCTGTAAAATTAAAGGAACACTTTGAAATATCCAGATTTGTTTGATCAATTCCAGGTTTCCTAGCCAACAGAAATTTTTGCAAGCAGTGTTTAAATGCATTAGAATTTTTGATTCATTTTGATTCACTTATATAAAACATGAAACAATTTGTGACAAGTAAGTCACTGTGGAATGTTGTACTACTGAATTTGTATTCTAGAAGAACCATAATAGTTTAGCTTATTTTCCTATTTAAGAGATAGGATAGTAATCTAATAAAGATTATAATAATAATAATTCTCTGAGTGCATATATATGATGTGCTAAAAATCACCATAATATATTTCTGTTATTGCATTACACTGATTTGGCCACATACGAGAAAGACCAATATATATTCAGAATAAATGATAGCTAAAATATTTAACATGGATTCTTCATAAAGTATGTGTGTATGCTTACTTTTACCAATATGCAGAAAATCCTTTACCAGAAAAACCTTATATAAGAAAAGCATGTTATTTCATAAAGTGAAACTAGTGAACTAACCTTTTGTCTTGCTGTGCTTGACAGTAAACAGCCTACAGTGATTTTTCTCTTAAAAATATTCCCATCACATGTTGTACTGTCAGAGTGATTTAGGCCACTGTTTCTGAAAATGGTTGAAGTTGTTTCCTTTTGCTATACAAGTATTTGCATGATGAAAGCAATTATATCTTGTGTGTCTCATTAAAGATGTTTTCTAGCCTAATCACAACTTGTTGTGACAAAGTAAGTGACAAACTTCATATGTACAAAAATAAGCTTATCTGGCAACCTATCCTAAGAGAAGATAAAAGAAACAAATTGTATAATCAGAGTACCTTGATCTGTGAAGAATAACTGTTAGGGATTGTTGTGCTCATACAGATTTGTCTCCCTGCAAGAGCAATATTGGTGAGTTATACATTATTAACACTAGATTATTCATGTCATCAAGACAATATTATTGCAGAGAATTTTAAAAAAAGGGGTTGCAGAACTTTTAATTTTTTAAAAAACTTGATTCGATTTAATAATAAATAGCTTTTTGAACATTTTATTGATATCACTTAAATCTTGGGGGTGTTTGTTGGTTTGTTTGTTTGTGTGTGTGTTTTTACCTGAAATAATTTGTTTCTGTGGAAAAATACAGTATCTTAGGCTGGTTTAGGCATTCTAGTTTCTTTTTAAAGTATGCCACCTGGATAAGTGGTCTATGATGTACCCTGACATTTCAACACTAAGGAAAAAGTTGATATTAAGCTTTCAAAGCACGCACTACATTACTAAAAAATCAGGAAAGCAAAAAGATAAAGTTTTTAATTTTCATTTTTTTGAGACAACACAGTGCTATTTTTAAAACTACTTTTTTTAAACAACTTGGTTTATTCTGACCTAATGTGACAAGTATGTGAAAAACTCCTAGGCATAGGATTTAATATGTAGAAGTCTATAATATATGTTGAGAGGTGGATAAAGGGCCTTTAAAGGTCCCTTCCAAACCAAACTATCTTATGATTCTATAGAGATTTACACATTATATAGTAATAACATATATAATATTACACATATAATACTGAATAACATATATAATATGTTATTAATTGTAATATATAATTAATAGTAATATAGTAGGTGTGCTAGGAAATATGAGTGGATTATAATACTGGCAGTGTATACGACATGTAAAATTCAGCTACTCGCAAGTATGGATTAATTATGTAAGAATACTAAGGATAGTTGTAAGAGTGTCTGATATTAAGGTTTGTCTTCCTTTTCTCAGTTCTTTTTTCCACACAGTGATGGTTTTAAGAGAATTGAGCTGAAGTCCTGCATAATAGTCTGCATCAGCCTGAATTTTGGGCAACTTTTGGTTTACATGATTATCTGATTCTGAGAAAACAGCTAGAGTTTCTGAGTTTTCACATTACTTATATGAACCATTGGCTATTTCAGCAAGGATACTTCTTCCTTGTCATGAAAATCAGTCTACATTTCACCCATTTATAAAATCTGGGAAAAACTTTATTTTGCTTGTACATAACCAAACATATCTAGTAAAATCTCCCCCCGACCTATCTCTATCTGTGTATGGTCAGACTTATCAGTGCTTCTAACACTGCTTCTACTGCTGTAGCTGCAGAAACAATGGGCTCTCTGACATACAGCCCAAGATGCCAAACTTTATGTACAAAGAACAACTTGCCATTTGGTTTAGCCCATCTATGGGTAGGCAGAGCTGTAGTGTTTGCTCTGAGCATGATTTTTTTTAACTCCATAATTTGTGAGGAGCTCTTTTCATCAGACTGCTGGAAGTCACAGTGCGTGGTGGATTATGCCCATGTGTCAGATAAATGATTTCCCCATTCCCTTAGATATTCCAGTACTTTGGTCAAACACATCTCACAAACTTTTTTTTTTTCAGGAAATTAGTTAAAGAGACAATTCTAAACAAAACTCAGTTTTTTATGTTTCTGAGGACAGGTCATTCTAGTAATCATCTTTATCTATAATATGGGAAACACAACTATTTTATTTACAGTGTCCTTCACATTCCTCAAATCTTGTTTCAGAAAACTTTTCATCTCAAAGTCCTGTGCAATCTATACTGTAAACACTACTCTGCTCAGCTGCAAAAACCCCAAAATATTCTTATATAATTTTAGGTATTCTGTACTGAAAACACAAAATTTTGCCTTCTAGTTATAGAGGCCTATGGCCATATGTAATTTCTTAGAATTTCAGGATGGTTGAATTTATCAGGGGCCTCTGGAGATCATTTAGCCGACAACCCCTGCTCAAAGGAGGCTCAGCTAGAGCAAGATGCACAGGACCTCGCCTGACTGGGTTTTTAATGTCTCCAAGGTTGGAGGTTCCACAGGCTCTCAGCTACACTTCCAGTGCTTGACTGCTGCTATGGGTTCACCCTATGTGATAGCTGAGCACTCACATATCTGCTCCTGCATTTTATCCTTTCTTAAATATGCTTTCTCCAAGGCACCATCATCTTGCCTGTGGGGCTCCACTGTGCCTTACAGTGTGAAACAGGTGTTTCAGTTCCTTCATCATCTTGATGGCCCTTCCCTACACTCTCTGGTATGTCCCTGTCTCTCTTATCCTGGAGAATTCGGAAGTGGACCCAGCACTCCAGATGGCCTCATTAGTGCAAAGCAGAGAGGAAGCATTGTCTTCCTTGACCTGCTGGTAACACTTTCCTTAATGTAACACAGGAAGCTCTTGATTTTCTTTCCTTCAAGGGTGCATTTCTGCTTTGTGTTCAGCTCATTTATTAGGACCTAGAGGTTCTTTTCTGCAAAGCTGCTCTCATATTTGAGTTCCCCCAGAACTCATTGAATAGATCATCAAATGCTAACATTTTTTTACTGTGCTTTTCAGTTATTTATTTTAAAATGTCTTTATTCAGGTGCAATACTCTGACTAATCCCAACTAAAAATAGTTTCAATGTTCAAATCTCTCTACTGGCCTCTCTCATAAACTTTGAAGCAAATAATTAATTTAGCTTCATTTGCACTGGTTTTATACTCTTGAAATCCTATTTTACACTCTGATTACCTCTCTTGCCTTTTTGATTCTCTGGCGGAATCCTTGGTTCTGACTTTTTGATGAAAAAATAAATTGCATCCCATGAAGGAAAAAGCATTTCACAGCAATTTTTCTTACACAAAAATATGGTTTGTGACTATTCTATGGTAACTCATATATACAGAAATCTTAATAATAATATCCTGAAAAACTTTCTGGCTTCTTAGAGACTCCAAAAATCATCACCTCTATGAAAATTCATTGCAAAGGGATGCTATAAATGAACATTAACTCCAAAACCTCTGGCCCAGAACCCTTCCTGCTAGTTTTTGGAACCTAGACTCAGTGCACACAGACAGACACAGACAGACAGACACAGACAGATAACGCCACCAGTGACAGTCACACAGATGGCCAGAGAGAAGATGCTGCCTTCAAGAGCACCCACATACAAGACTCCCACCAAAAACAAGCCCAGACAACCACAGCCCCTCCTCTTCTTGGGCTGCCAGAGGCAGGAGGCCACCAGTGACAGGCAAAAATAAATCTATGAATTCCTCAAGAACTGGTCTGATACCCCTACCTGCATCCCAGCTTTTTCTACCTTCTTGCATCTTTCTTACATCACAGACCCTCTTATCTGCATCCTTACCAGTGTCAAAGCTCAATTTTGCCTGTAGTTTTCTCATAGCCCGTTAATTATTGTGACTTGTAAGGACTGATTCTTAGCTTTGTCTTCACATGCTTGTCCAATTTATTTCTCTGTGTGTTTTCTTTATGACTTCCTCATTTTCCTTAACATCCCATTTGACATCACCTTTGATCAGATAATTTTACTGCAATAAACATTCCCACATTTCGGGTACTCTGATCAGTATTCTAATCAGTGACTCACCAGCTTTGGTTCTGGTTACTGCCTACTTAACTATTTTTGTGTCTGATTTATGCCTCTGTGTGTTTTGTTTATGGCTTCCTCCTTTTCTTATTATCCATTTTTTGCATTGAAAAGTCACAGGTATGTACCCTTGAGAGAGCAGAACATCTCTCTTCCACTTTGTACTACAAACAATTTCAATGCCATAATTTAGTGGCTGCTAGGGTCCATCGGTATTCAAAGATAGTCTATTTTTCTCAGTGACCCCATAATTGAGATACTTAATTCTGATTGACATTTACCCTTTTCTTTTTGCCTAGGACTATTTCTAAATATTGAAATGGTTCTTTTGAATGTGTGACAATGTAATGCTAATACTTAAATTCTCCAGATTTAGGTATGGAATTTACATATCAGACAACAAAAAAATTTCAATGTAAATCAAGGATCAAAAAGTTAATTGCAATAAATTTATATGTTGCATTTATTTTTTTTAAGACATAATGTGATAGCTTGTTCCATTTCCTATATCTACCAAATAAAATTGTAATGTTTTTCTGCTGAAGCATATTGAGCATGCCAATGATTATCTTCTCAAACAAGTCTTGAAATGCTTATAATAATTCCTGCTATTTCATTTACCACTGCTCTGCAAGATACCTACATTTTTGTCATATAGTATTTGTACAGAAAAAAATTTGGACTTGCTTCAGTAACCTATTCCAATGCTTTACACTTGACAAAATCTTTATTTTTTTTATTGTTTCTTCTGATATACTGCATTTTATAACTTCATTTCAAAATTATCAAATTCTACATCTATCCAAACTTCTCAGGTTTCCTATAGTGGTTAATTTTAAGAATCTATGTCTCTTTTTTATTACTTAAATTAGGTTGCATTAAGCATGTTTTATTTTCATTTAGGGGAATCCTTTCTCTAAAGAAATGGTCCTCTGTAATTTTTTTCCCTTTCCTAACATATCTAGACTTCCTCCATGCATTATTTTTCAAGGATAAATTCAGACTGACTTTTATGAAGCTGGATTTTTCTAGGTATGAACCCTTTCAGTGGTTCATACCTTTATCCTCCTACACAATCATGCCCACTCTAGTTCTTGAAAGGGGAATATAAACAATTAAAGCTCTTGACCTTCCTCACTTTAAGGTCAGAAACTTAGCTGAAGGTAAATTAGGACAGTTGATTATGCCAGTGTTTTATTCATAAAAGCAAATACAGCTGAAAGACTGTATTTCAAAGCAAGCCAGAAAATATTCATGTGGGCAAATTGAATATGCCTAATGCATACAGGTAAGAGGTTACTGCAAGCCTAAATAATGTTTCAATAATCTAAATAAATATGCAACAGTAATATTATTAGTATATTTACCATGCTGTTATCTGGATGGTACTGCCTACTTTCCTGTGGCTGAAGCCTTGATCCCCAAAAAACAGATTCATCTCATCTCTGCCTTTTTCTTACAGAACTCTAGTTGGCATTAGGCTTAAACCCTGTCAGGAAGAGTGTTAGCAGAAAACCACCGTGGGTGATCATACACTGGAGCTAGTGCCTTGGTTCTGTTTAGTTCACAGGTTTAACCATAGTTACACTTCATAGCTTTCTTTTGCAGCCTCTACCTTTCATAATAGTATGTTTTATTTGTTTTCTTTAATCCCATATTTTTCTGACTAACCTGTTTCTGAACCAGTTCTCTGCCACGTGGTCACTTTTATTGAAACTTGCAGATGGCTCATCCTTGTCATGGCTTAGCATTGTCAGGCAGCTAATCCTCACTCATCTACTTGCTTACTCCTCACAGCAGGGATGGGGGAGAGAATCAGATGAGCAAAAATGAGAAAACTCAGGTTCATAGGTAAATAAAAAGCTGGGCATGCAAGAAAAGCAAAATGAGGACTTCTTTCAGCTCTTCCCATGGGAAGGCAGATGTTCAGCCATCTCCAGGAAAGCAGGGCTTCATCACATGTAATGGTGACATGGGAAAACAAATGCTATAGTTACAACACAAATGTACCCCACTCTTCCCTTCCTCCTTCTAACTACAGATTTATTGCTGAGCGTGACACCATATGGCATGGAATATCCCTTTGGTCAGGGTCAGCTGTCCTGGCTTGCTCCCCTTCTAATCTTTTGTGCACTCTCAGGCCGATCACTGGTGTGGTGGTTGTGAGGAGCAGAAACATCCTTCATGCTCAGATATTAACTAAGACTTGGACATGTTATCAGGACTTTTTGGGTCACAGATCCAAAACATAGCACCATGCAAGCTATTCTGAAGAAAATTAAGCCTTTTGCAAATGAAAGCAGTACAATCACAGTAAGTCCCAGGGGAGTGGAGTAAGACTATTCCTATTGCCTTAATGTAGTTTACAGTGCCCTGTTTAGTCCCTAGTGTAAGAGAGACAGAGTATTCCAGAAAGCAACTCAAAGCATCCAAGAGTCTTTATTCTTATCTCTACAGAAGTTAGAGAAATGGAAGCATTCAATAATAACAAAATTTTAGAATGCCTTGTTCTCTCCTCTACCAATATTTACAGCCTTAAGTATTTTGATAGAATTTAAATACAATTTTCATAATTACCTTGGCAAAGGGGTAGGGGGAGATTGTGTGACCTGAAAATCAAATGCCTGTGGTGTTTCAAAATTACTTAAACCACAGTTTTCTTGTACGGTTTGAATAACTGTTCTCTGTATTTGCAATAGATAGAACAGATCAAAAAAGAAGTGAGAAAATGAGAATCTTAACAGGTGAAGACTAAAGTAAGATATATCACAATTTATTTCCCTGCACCAATGATCTCTTGTCTTCCAATCTTGGAAAAATTAGGATACGACTGATAATTCTGCTGTTATGAAAAAACTAGCTCAGGTACTTTTTCTTTCTCAATACTAACAGGATAGAGAAGGATTTATTATGATGCATATCAGAGAGCAAAACATGATGAATTATAATCATAAGGAAGACTGATGATAAGGAAGTTGTTTTAAGAACAATGCAGGAAAACTATTATTGTTCTCTGTATGGAAAACAGAGATTCTCTCTCAGCTTTACAGGTTTTTGAAAGAACTTTGATCCTAAAACCCTAGTATGGCAATATGTCCTGACAAACATAAAAATAAAAGTTTTAGTGTGAATAATCGAAACTAGAAATGAAAGATTTCTTTCCGAAAAGAGAAATTTCTCTAAGGGACATAATTATATGAGGGGACTAGAGTTATTTTATGATTCAGGCAAAATACAGGAAAATGCATTTGGGAGAATGTGATTCAAAACTCGAAATGTTTTGTTGGAAACAGACACTAATATATTCTTGAGCATGGATGAAGAAGAGGATAAAGGGGCAGGATAAATAATTCAAACCTCAAATGATAGCTTTGTCTTAGATTTCTGTTCTCTGCCTAACATCTACTTTTGTTGGTTGAAGACAGAATATAGCAGACTGTCTGAAAAAGAAATATTTTAAAAGTATTTATACTTCAAATTGTTTAACAACTGAAAGAAAGATTTATGTACACAAAATAACTTCTAGTTAGAATATAGCTTCAATACTGATACAGAAAAGGGGATGCTTTCGTGTATATCTTCAAACTGAAATATTTAGTGTAGTATTTGGAAATTTTCCTTATAAGCATAAGGTTTTCTTTACACCTTTGCCAGAGGTGTAAATTACTGCCAAACCCTGTGAGCTCCTTTTCCAAACAGAAAAATATGTTCAGATGTATCAATCTCTAATTATTGCTCATGGAAAGCCTTTAATTTAGGTACTGCTTTCATGGAGTTAGTCCATCATTGGCCTTGCCTTCCATTCATGGAGTTAGTCCCTCCATCCTTGCCTTCCGTTCTTAAAAACATTATAGAAACCAAAGCAAAATTTTGATGGTTTTGGTTTTGGTTGGATGTCTTTAAAATTATTTTTTGCAAGGCTTTTGTAACAGGTCTTTAGCTGCCTTTGCTGTCATTAGTGGCTATAAACTTTTAAAGAAAATATAGTTTTAGTTCATACCTGGCAGGAATTCTTATTAACCATTTTAAGTGTGACCTAAATTTGTTTGGGGCATATTGGAGCTAATGGAGTCGGAAATCCATGTTTCATAGCCAGAAACTCCAGCTGTCAAGAGTACATTTCCATTTTGTCTTACTTGCACATTTATCACTATTGAGTGAGACCCTGTTATACAAGGGCATATGTTCTAATTATTTTCTGAAATTATTTGATGATGTTTTTCCTTTTTTTTTTTTTTTTTTTTTTTTTTTAACATAGGCTTTGTAGGTTTTGTTTCTGTCCAAGCATGATTAATGGGTTTGTAGGATCCATCATCTTTAACAGCTATTTCTTCTTTGCCTCTGGGCAACCTGTATAGGCGTAGTTCCCTTGCCCAGACTCAACAACTATTTTTAAAATGGCCAGAAATCTGTTGTAGTAACTTGTATTTGAAGGTAAAATATAACACAGGGAATTGGTTACAATTTCCCATGTCATATACAATACTATGAGGTACAATTTCTTTGTAGCTCTTGGTATCTGGTGAATCATCAGCTCTCAAAAGAGGCAATACGTGATATTATCTTAATGCAAAAGATATATCCACTCAGACCATTCTGACTGCATGCACTTTCAAGAAGCTTTTTTCTCTTTTTTTCTCTCCTCTTCCTGAAAGTTTATTGACATTTATGTAACATGTGTGTGTCAAATATTTCATATTTGAAAAGAATTATCTCATTGTAGTACATATTTATTTGGTTTATTTAATGAATTAAACACAAAATTAGACACACGAATTGAAAAAACAGTGACTGATTACACTGTTTCTGTACGACATTTATTTTAGAATTTTCAGGTTCATTTTTTCTTTTTTATCAGTCCTGGAGCCAGAACTCAAAGAGATCTGAAATTGTGTTTTTTTCTAGTGAGTCTCTGTTGGAGAGACATCAAACCTTTAAACCTCCAAGGACTTATCCAGCACATTTTAGTGTGACATCTCTTTATTCTCACAATCTATGTAAACAATGTGATAAATTAGTTTCTAAGAAAATTGTAACAGTTGAGTGGTAACATTGATCACTCATGTGATTTGGGGTTATTTATACATAATGCAATAATGTATAAATTTTGGAGAACACAAGAGAGTAAGGAAATAAGTAACTGCAGAAATGTCACGGACTTTTCTACAGGCAAGCAGAAGTTTTTATAATGGCTGCAGTACTGTATTAAAAGAAATGAATATATTTCAAAATAACATCTATCAAAGGATTAGCTACTTCTTTATATAGCATTAAAAAAAGGTTTCACTTATTTTTCTGTTTACTGAGAATTATACCACAGTAGGATATCTAGCTTTTGTGTGTGTTACAAATGCAAGTTTATCTACACTGCATTTTGAGAAAAGTCTTTAGACTATTGAATATAATAAATACATTTCTCTGCTGTGTATAAACTAAACTTTCAAGGGCAGGCTCTGGCACAGGCAGTGCACATCCTTCAAAATACTGAGGACCCTCTTATGATTAATTTTCTAATGTGTGGTATAAAAACCTATCATCATAGTAATTTTGATACGTCTAAGTAAAAATTAGAGACAATAACAACTTCATAGCCTGTGCAGAGTGAAATATATGACAAAACTAAATGTGTTATGGCTACACACATTCCAGTTTGGAAATAGGTATCTCTCTGACAAGACTATTTAGAAGACTTAATTTAGTTCATTAAAAACTTTAAGAAGAAAACCATTTATTAACAACACATTTTGTGTTAATGGCTAATTCTTAATCATTATCACTATTTATTGCTGCATATAAACCCCTGCTAGCTCTTAACACTTCTAAATTAGCTGTGAGTATACATTGCAGCACAGGTGATGACAAAAAGAACAAAAGAAATGAGCACTGAAGTATATCACCTCTTTCTTCCCCAGTTTTCCCTACTTATGCTGGTGTTCTTGTGTTGTTCCCTCAGCCTTCCCTCATCCCCTGCTCCTGATGCTGATTAATCTTGTTTTTTAGTCTTGCCAGTTTTCCTTCTGGTGTGCTCAGCAGGATGCCTTGCCTTTTTGCAGTCCATTGTGTCTATTTTTTCCTTTGTTCTATATCATGAAATTACTGCATGGGTCACTGTTCACACATTTTTATATGCCCCCTAAGCAGTTATAGATGTCTTTGACCTATTGAGGGTCAGATTGCTCACATATTTTGCAAGACATTTTTTTTGTGTTCAGCTATGCTGTCACAGTTAGAGAGTGGTTATGCTTTGCTAGTGATTCAGACAAGTCTAGATGCATGCTTCCATTTGGATTTAAGGCTACTCAATACCAGTTATGTCCTAACTAACAGATTTATTACTTACAGATGCCATAATCCTGGCTTTTTGCTGCATAGGATCTTAAAATAGAAATGAAAGTCAGTGACGTACCTTTTATGTATTAAAAACCAGCCTGACACTGAGATACCAGGACTACAATAAATCATCAAAGGTAAAGTAATACTTACTGAAGGACAGAGCCTTTGGAATAGGTGTTTCAACATTTTTGAAGTGCAGATATCCAAAATAAGCAAAACATATTGAAAAGAGTAGAGGAAATGCATTTGTAACAACTTTAAGGAAACCTTTCCTTAAATAGTAATATTTTATCTTAGTTACATTCTTTTTCCTGCAACAAATATCTCTGTATAAATAATGGTTATTTTAGTAGACCATGTCAATTGCATTTAAACACAGACTCTCCAAAATTTTGCTCGTGGGATAACCCTGTGCATTCAGAGGGAAAAAAAAATTATCACATAGTAAAAACTTCATAGGATCATACCATTACTGAGTAATTCAGAGATCTTAGATTTCTAACTCCTGCTCAAAACAGGATCAGGTGTAAAATTAGATAAGGCAGATCAGAATTTTTCAATTGAGGTCTTAGAAACCTCCAAGGGCAGAGAGTGCACAATATCTCTGGTCATCCTGCTCTACTGCTCTATGCATCTTATATTTACATTAAACTATTTAAATTTCTTTCGTTTTTCTGAACTTTATGTGAGGGGGAAAAAAAGGCTGCTATTGCAGGAATGTACTCATTGAGAATGACTCTCTTCAGTTGTACTCTGAGTAGATCAGAAGAAAATAATAATTCCTATGAATAGCACAGCTTTAAGTTTTCACACAAAAGACTGTGTATACTTTGTATTCTTTAAATTGAGCATGTATCATTTGTAGAGACCATAATTCTCTGTCTTCTGTAGCATACAGGGAAATAGGATTATATGGTTATGTTTCTTGGATAATTTGACTTTGTGATTTTCTGTCTTATACTGTGGAAAAGTATTTCAGAAGTTGTTTTTACTGGTAGTGGAACAAATTACTTACTCATTAAGAAAAAAGTTATCAAACTGACAGTGAACAGGATATTAAAGTGGGCAGCAAGCAGCTGTTGAATCTCTGCTTTACATTACTGTTATGAGGATGTAAAATGAAGATGCCACATATATACTCATATAAACCCTTTGATTAACTAAACAGTAATTTTAAAATACTCTGTTATAACTTAATCATGGTGTTTTACCCTGTTGCATTAACACTAAAACACCTGGCTGCAAAGCTCAATTAGTGAACATTTTCATTCTGTAACGCTGGCATTAATGTCTACAGTAGTGAAGAGAAGCTTTTACAAGCTTGCTTGAAGCACTTCCATGAATACATAGCTTTGGTGTTGTATGTGTACTTCTGGTTATCGAATGCATTTGTTCATATTGAATTAGGAAGCATCCTCTGAACTGCTGAATTTGGAGATCTTTTCCCAGCTTTTCTAAGGTAACTCTGGACATGCAATTAATGAATTCATGTGAACAATGTTCCTACAGAACATCCTTTACAAATACTGTAGCTCTGGTTACAGATATAAAAAACAGCTTAAGTGTTCATGTTAAAGATCTATATAGGAATTTCAGGTTTTAGCTGCACTGTTAGTTTCTTGTAAAGTTAAGACCTCTTTTACATCAAAAATTTTGATGTTATTAGTTGCCAAATCACAGCATTGCTTGGGTTTGAAAAAACATTTTGAGATCATCCAGTCCAGTCCTGCAAATGATTCTGTCTCTTTTGGCATATTTTGATGTATACCCCTGTGAACTGAGTTTAGGACCAAATACATGCTACTATTCATTAAATAATGATTTGCTTGTGCCCAGGGGACTTGGGCTCTCTGCCCAGGCTCTGATGCAGCTGCTGCCTTCCCACTGGCAGGTTCAACCAGTAGCAAAGTTGAGCACATGTCCCAGACGCACACAGGGGACACTGACAAGGCTGGATACACAGGCAGCCACAGACAAGTCTCAATAGCAGCCACACATAGGACTCACACCAGACACAAACCTGGACAGCCACATCCTTTCCTCATTTTTGGCCTGGCAGAGGCAGGATGTGTGACACAGCACACACACAACACTCTTCAGGTCCATAAGAACACACAGTTACATATTCCCCAATCACCAGCACAGGTCCTCTGCTGCCTTTCATCCCTGACTGGATCTGGTCCCCTTTTATCCATCCCTCATTCCAGGAATTCTCTGGCTGGTGCAGCTGTATGCTCATCGCAGACATGCAGCACTCAGGCGCCCCACAATAATTGGTTCCCTTGAAAATCAGACATACCCTCCACACAACAAAACCCCCACTCTGAACCAGAGGTTCATGAACATATCAGACTTAAAGTTTGACAGCAAATACAGATGCATACCTGGTTTGGTGAAGATAAAGACACTTGCTCCCAGCAGTCAGCACCAGACACATGGCTTCTGGCCATCCAGTCCTGCTCCAGTGGCTGGTGCTGAGCCCCTCACTTATATCACTCACCCCGGTCCCTCCAGTAGCTGGTTTTCAGCCATAAACCATTCCTGTCTCTGGCTGAGGTTAATGGTGCCTGCTGTCTCCAGTGGATGATGGCTGACACCTCATGGGCTGCAGTAGCTCACACCACAGTCCAAGGGAAACCAACCCACAGACATTTTTTAACTCAAGTAGCTAAACATCCAGTACTCTCACATTAGTCCCTCCAGTAGTTTGCACTGAATCTATGCAGATACACACAGGACAGTTTGACACAATTATGAGAATGTTAATAAGACAGGACAAACTGCAGCAATAAGACATAGAGGTCAGCCAGGCAGGCATAATGACTGTCACTATTTTACATATGACCTGAGTTTTTTAATACCTTTTTCTGTCTATCACACCTCTTTGTTCCTCCTTTCTCACTTCTCTACTCTCCCTGCTCATGGGCTTGTATAATCCTAGAGATTCCCTCATCCCTTTTTGGGTGACAGGGATTTCCTCCCAGTCTACCCATGGTTTCTTGACAGCCCATCAATTAGTGTGACTAGCAAGGTTTTTTCTTCTCATTGTCTCCATGTTAGTTTGGTCACATTTATATCACTATATTTTTAGAGTTGGCCATTTATTCATCCTCCCAGTTATGAGGTTGATCAGATAACCTTGCTGGAATAGAGATTCGCACAATCCCATATACTCTTGTCATTGACTGTGAATACTGAAATCTGATTCCTGTGACTACCTCACACACAATGTGTGAGGCAATGACCTTGCCAAAAGGCCACAGTGCCAGCAGAAGACAAACAGAACGGTGATGGGAATGGGTTTTATCAACATTTCAAGGGCTTCCAGAAAAGATAATATAGCACACAAAGTCCAGCCAGTAGCCTAAATCATCAAGCAAGCTTATGGTGAAGAGACTCATCTAAAGTCAAACCAAGTAGTCTATCCACAGAGTTAGAAACAAATCCAGTGATCATCTGACAGATTATTATGGCTAAGAGGCAAGCCACAGCTTTAGTTGTGTTTCAGCAGGGTTTATGGATAGCAACCAATATTCTTTCAGCATACTTTAGACAATGAAGTATAACCCAGGACTGAGCTTAAATAGAGGTTCTGTGCTCATGAGTAGTGTGTGTGTGGCTGGCAAGCTCCAGGTGATGCTGATCAGGTTCCTTAGGTTTTATTAGGTCACTCAGAACCCTGGCAACATGGTTATTATCAGAGAGAATGACAAACATTGCTAAAGTCAGGATAAAGATCACCCTCTGTTTTACTATTATAGACTAAACCAGTCAAGACATTACAGAATACAATCAGAATGTTCAGTCATGATTTTCCTTGGTAAATTCATGCTGGCTGCTAAAACTCACCTTCTTGCTCTTCATGTGTTTAGGATAGCTTTAAAGAGAAGTTTGCTCTATAATTTTCTCAGCATCTGAAGATAGGCTGTCTGGTCTATACATCCCTGAATCTTCCTTTATCTCTTCTTGAAGTCAGCATAGATATCCTCTTTTTCCCCTCCCTAATTATCATGACATTTCACAAATGATAGAGAGCAACCTTCCAAGTATTTCAGCACATCTAAGTACATCACATATGATTTAATGAACTTGTGTGCATCCAGTTATTTTAAACAGCCCATAACTTGATCCTAACGTACCATGCTCTTCTCTAAACAGTGACATTGGATACATAAACTCGATTTGTGTACCACGTCTAAAACTTCCAAAGCTACAGGATTGTTGTGGGGAAATTACACTGTTTGAAATAATCTAAGGAAATCTAGGTTTTCTAGGTTCTTTTTCAGATGAATGCAGTGTCTGGATTACGGGATAGCAATGAGTGATGAGAATTCGCTATTCTTTGCTTCAACACCTAAAGTGTGGGTTAAATAATATATGGTTACCTAAGGCTTTTTATAACTAGTTCCTTGTTATAATATCATCACTGTAAGGCAAACAATATTTTGTGGCTTTTTAATAATTTTTGTTTTATGGGGTACTAATGAAAAAGCAATAGTCCACTTGGCAGGTAAATGCACTTGGAATATGTAGACTACTACACACAAAACGGCCTGAAAAAAACATCATAGCATTTTAAAACTAAGCAGTTGAAGATAATGCTTTGGCTTTGTCTTCACTCTTCATAAAATCAGGGTATTAATAACTCTTTCAGAGTGATGTAGCCACAGTATATGCTGCTAAATTAACGGAGTATAACCATACTGTTGCAATAAAAGGAAAAGAGAATCCTTTATCATCTGTGAAATAATAATTGTGAATTTAGAACAGCTCTAGATTAGCATAAGGTAAATAAAACCTACAACAATGCATTTAATACTGAGAAAAAAAAGAGAAATAAGGAGCTAGTTTTTAATGGAACTTTATCCTTGTCATGAGTGTAATGGGAAAAGTGCATGCAAATAATGGTGGTATCAGAATTTATACAAAAAATGATGATCAGATTAAGGTTTCTGAATCAAATCCCTTTTCCTAATATTTTCATTCCCTGACTTTGAAATCTTAACAATGACTGTTAAAACAGATGAGTGTGTGCTTGCAAAGTTTTATAGTCACCACTAGTAGACAGCTTTATGCTTTAATCTTGTTCTAGTATTGTCACCAATGCCCCAACTAATAGAAGTAAATAATTTATTAAGAACTTTTCTTCTGGAGAAGGTTCTACATACTCATTTTCCCACCGACCTATTTCCCCTTCAATTAATTGCATGACCTTCTATTAAATATATAGACAAGTTGTCTCTCTTGATGTTCTCTAAGCAAAGCAATTGACTCTGTATTGATTTGAAATTTGTCTAATGTTTGTTGAAGTTCTACTGGGAATTCAATGTGTATAAAGAGGAGATCTCAAGGTAATGGCACTTAATTTCAAGAAGAAAGCTTGTAAAAACCATGTCAAGTTGACAGTACAAAGCTAGATAGACTTCTTGAAGTTGAAACTGTTCAAATACCATAATTTCTTATTAGAAACATACACGAGTTCTTACTTAAGTATCTTTAGAGAGTGCTTATTTTTGCACATAATTTATTTACAGCAATATTCAATTTATTGGGTTTTTCCCCCTGAAAAACTTTATAAAATAAGTTTCCTGAGATGGAAGAACAGGTTTTTGAAACTGATTTACTACTTTTTATTTCCCTATGGTGGCACAGAACTTATTTTGGACATAAATTTATGTGTATGTTTGCCATTGCAGAGGACCATTGCAAAACTTATAGAATTTACTTTGATGTTGTGTCAAAGAACAATAAACTCAATTTTAGACCATTTTAGTTTAATGTTTAAAATTATAATTCAATTACCTTTCCATTCCATTTTATAGTTACTCCATCATTCCAGAAAAGTAGTGGATGCTTCATGCATCCATATTTCTTACATAAAGTGTTACCATTCATCATGTCTAAAATAGGCAGCAAGAAAAATAATTCTGTTGAATGCTTTGTCATGTAATGGGAATCTTAGACTTCATGAACTTTATTAAACTGCAGCACTGAAAAAAAATAAAGCTTTTCTTTTGTTTCCAGAGGCTGAAATTCCTCTGGTAATCAAATCTAGATGTAAATGAATGTACCTATCAGCACCCAAACAAATACCCAGAATTTGTGATCTAAGTAGATGCATTGGTAGTTTCTTTAAAAATTAAATCCCATTGTGAAAAATTATCACAATTTAGCTAAAAAAAACAACTAAAACTCTTAGCAAGTGAAACTACATTGATGTAGCAGACTAGAGGAAGGACACATTGCAAGGTGAAGTACCTGGACCAAGGCAGTCCAGCAAACAAATCAAAAAAAAAGTTCTCTTCACTAAGAAACAATATTTTTCATAAATATATGTTCAATACTGTTCCTTCAATAACATTACAAATACACAGATTAATTTCTTTAATCTTCCTCTTTTCTTCCTCACTCACAATGAAAAAATAAATCTCCTTTACCACCGAAATCCATCTCATTTAATTAGCATAATATTTCTTAATGTCTTCTCAAATGAATAAAATTAGCAGCAATAATGGAATAACTAAATGGTATGAAAGGGAAATGCCTGAGAAATTAAAAACATATGTAAAAGGTACAATGGAGACAGCTGTAATTAAAGGCTTGTCATGCCTTCAGCTGCCACAGCAATGCTGAACTAAGAGGATTTACCTTAAAAAGACCTCAGGCATTTGAAGATAGGAAAGAAAAAAAAACCAAGCCAACCCTTGAAATGAACACTGAACAGCTAAACTTAAGGAACCAAAGAGTTATAAGAACAAAAGAAAGAGGGCAGAAAGTGTAAGAAATTGAACATACAAGAAAAAAGGGATAATTTTACATGGGTAAGGGCATTATTCATAATGCTTTTACTTGTCTGAATTTATACCTAAAACCTTTAGTTTAATTTTTGATTTTATTAAACATTTTCATTTATGAACTGGAAGAGATTTCCCATCTTTCAACACATTATCAGAATAAACACAGCAGTGAAGTGTCATATAAAATTATTTGGCCTTCCCTTCTGATTTATTTTTCAACACATTTAGAGTACCTTACCAGATTTTTTGGAATGGCATACAAACCATCACTAACATAGGTATAGAAGGTTAGACTGAATTGACAGTAAGATGATAACTTGTCCACTTCTGTGAAACATGGTTATGAATATAAATAAAAAAAAAACCACTCCAGAGAAATGAAATAAATTTATGAGCTGTATGTTGCTTCTCTACTGTAAACAAAATTTATTTGATTGTATATTTTCTTGTTCAATTAATAATCTCAAATACGTAATTTGTTCAGTTAAGAAAAAAATATTTATAATTTTTAGGAAAAAATGATGCATGAGTGTGTGCATGTGTGTTTTTAGAAGCGTATTTACATTTTGAAGTATCAAAATGGATTTTCTCTTCCAGTTAGCATGCTGGTTAAAACTACCAAGCAGAAATTTCTCTAATTTGGAATAGAAGGAATAAAATAAGAACTTGTATAGATAAGAAACTAACATACTGATGATAGCTTTATGGAATCCCTGATAGTTAATGATGTCACGTGTTTCAGAAAGTGCTGCCTGTTTTGGGTAAACACCTTTGTAGACACCAAGGTCAGAGTATAAGCAGCACTGTAACCTAAAATTTTGAAACAATTATTTTGAAATAACTGATATAAAGATAACCTACACTTTTATTTTCCTAGTGACTATAGCTGATAACAACATTGGTAATAGAAGAATTTGTCATTACTTGGCATCCCTAGGGAATGACTGAATAATTTTAATAATTCTTATTATTTTTTTTCATTTGAAGATCTGACAGCGTTATATAATAGAAGTTAAGTCTCACTATCTTCTTCAAAAAGAAAAAGAAACAAAAATATAGGCTTTACAGCAAGGCCCATTGGAACTCTGACCAGAATTCAAGTATGTCAACTCCCTGTTCATGCTCATCTGTCACAGGTTATTCAAATCATCTCTTGTTTCAGTCACCAACACAATAATTAGACTAAATTTCCATTGCAAACACTAGACTGTGTAGAGAGTGAGTTGGTATATTGAAATGGGAGATTCAGTTGCCTAAGTTCAGATGTTGAATATTATTTTCTGAGACACTTTAGGTTATTCAGTGCAATCATATGGAGCTGGCAGACACAGCAGACGACCCAGTTTACCTATGATCTTCTGGAGCAGGAGTCAGAGGCCAGATGGAGCAAATTAGGACATCTAAAATGGCCTTAGGAAACACTGTTTAAAGAATGGACTCCTGCCACAGTTAACTGGGTTCAGAAGTATAATATAGGTCAACTTAATAGCTCACAGTGATCATAGCAGGAGCTTGGATATTTGATGTATGAATGTCTGGGGCTGAACTTTTTCAAACAATAACTTTACCCAATGCCACTTGAAAAAAATCAACATTTATCTCCCTATCTGCTAAAAAATATATATTTTATTCTTTTGCTTTTACTTTTGTGCAGAATATTTCCCTCTGCTAGGATTCTTTATTTTCTGCCAAAGAATTTCAGATGGTATAAGTGTCTCAATAATGTAATTTCCCCAATCTGTGTGCTAAATGTATGCATTCTTGGTTATGTTTGTTTCTGGAAAACAAATATTTTGAAGAGAAATATTATTGTACTCATTGTATTGTATTGTAGACTTCTAACGTACGTTTTATAATAAATCTAGAATAACTTTGAAAAAGGAATCCAATTTATCCAGCTTCATAGATGAGGAATCCAAGTCACACAAAGTCACACACACTTCACTAGTCAAAGGGTCTGTTTTAAGTGAACTGACCAATTACAGGGCAACAAAATCTACATTGTTACTTCTCTTCATGAATTCCCACTCTTATGTTCATATTAATGCTGTTCAGGATTTCAGAAAGGATTTGTAATGCTGATCCCATCTTGTTTTCTCTATCAACTCTTACCAAGTTAGTTAGTTATTCTAAATCACCTGTGACAGTACTGTATTTTTAATGGTAACTTGAAGTGTACATGCACAGAAATACTAAAAATAAAAT
This sequence comes from Argya squamiceps, assembly GCA_037834095.1. Classification (NCBI taxonomy): domain Eukaryota; kingdom Metazoa; phylum Chordata; class Aves; order Passeriformes; family Leiothrichidae; genus Argya; species Argya squamiceps. Next base: position 72,036,211 of record JBBMKD010000001.1, on the reverse strand, counting down.
AAAAAAAAAATTTTAAAAGTTAGGTAGTTCCGAAATAATGAAAACTGTCCACTATGTATTTTTAGAAATCATAATCCCACACATGTACTGTGGGAAGGGACCTCAGGAGAGCTTGAGTACCACCTTCTGCTCAAAGCAGGGTCAGCTCTGACTTGAAACCAAAAAGCTCAGGACTTTGTCTAGTCCAACACAAAGGACTTTCAGATCTTCAGATGAAAAAACATTCTGTAAGAGCTATTAATATTACTCAGTACTCTCCTAGGAATGCCAGTTATGGCGGTTTCAACACTTATCAACATTTCTGTTGTCTGAATCGCACCTAGTATCCAAAACCTTTGGAAGATTGTAGAAAGCTGCCTCACAAGGAACTCTGACAGCTATTAGCATTCTTTGATGCATCCCTTTGGGTGTTAGGGAATTTTACAGGTCTCGTTATCTCAAGTAAATCATGATTTAATCCCCATCCACTCCTTCTCCCCGAACTCTTCAACTAATCACACAGGCTTTGGTGAAGAGTGAATCAAAGCTCTACTGTGCCCACCTGTCACTAAATACACCCAATGCATCCTGCAGTGATCCTACATGTTCTTTGTTCAGCCTTTTAATATTAACAAAGTGGTAAAAGATATTCTTGATATCCTTGCTATCCCTTGCAAGTCTCAAATTGAGCTGAGCTTTGCTTTTATAACATGATCCATAAATTCTCAGGCAACGCCTTTAATTTAAGCAGGAGTGATTTAGATCAGGACTCAAAGTTTCTCTAATTTCTAAATCACATTCAGCTAAAAAAAATTGGGAACAACAAGCCTAGACCATTCAATTGATGCTAACGAACATACTACCAACTTAATTGAATATATTAGATTTACCAAATGGATGCCTATGTTACACAGGTCATTAGTGAGATTTTAGGTGCTTTTTCCAATAAATGTAGTGAAGAGACAGCTTTCTTAACTTTCCCTTAATTTGCATTAAAAAAATGTCTCTCTTTTGAATAGAAAATAAGGATGCCTTAATGGAAAGCATATAAATAGTTGATATTAAATCTCCATTACTCTTCAATGTATGAAGCATACAAAATAAAATTACAACCAATTTAGAATTAATTACACAAACCCCAGGAATTAAAAGGGTAAGGAAGGAAAATGGCCACGGTGAAAAGGGACAATGTAGAACTTTCTGTTGAGTCATATGGTTCAGAGTGGACACCCTTGTGAATTTAGTCTCAGACTTGACCCATGGTTTATGTGTGAAAGTGTTAGCCGCATTTAATCAATTGACTAATTTAAGATCTATAAAAAGATTCAATAGAATTTACTGCAATTCTAACAGTCACTTAATTATAGATCTGAGAGTACAATGTTTATGTTATATTTTCTATTGTGTATTTAAATCTAATCACACTTGGTCTGAAACATGTTCCACTGAGAGGGGGACTCTGCTTGCAGCCTGCTGCTGCTCAGGATGGCTCCAAAGGCGTCACTGAGGTCTGTTGTTTATAAAGTTATGAGATGTTTGATTTTAGCTGTTCAGCAACAATGGTACCATTCCCCTCGGACAAAAGTTCTAGAAGAGAATATTTCAAGGCTGCCAAAGACAAATTACTATATTCACTCTTGGCCTTTGCCTAAGTGCAATTCCCGCCTTAGTCATGCAAGAGATCCATAGGAAGCACATACTGGAGCGGGTTTACTGGCAGGACTTGTCATCCCACAAGGGCCCAATGCTGGAGCAGTCTATTTCTGAAGGGATACGCCCTTGAGTCAAGGGATCCATTTTGGGGCAGTTTCTGAAGAACTACAGCCCAATGGAAGGACTCATGTTGGAGAATCTCATTGGGAATCTCTCCCACAGGATCAGCCCCATAACGGAGAAGGAGAAGAACATGAAGAGGAAGGAGTGCCAGATAAAAAAACCTGTAACTCCCATTTCCCATCTCCCCATACTGTTAGGGGAAGGAAGTAGAGAAATCTGTGAGTGAATTGGAATCCAGAAAGAAGGGAGTGGTAGAAGAAATTTTAGCAATTGGTTTTAGTTTTAATTATCCTATACTGATTTGATTAATACTAAATTAAACCAATTTCCCTAAGTCAAGTCTGCTTTGCCTGTGACAATAATCGGATTGTTCCATCTGCCCCTGATGCTGTTGCAACCCACAAGTCAAAAATTATTTTTCTTCTCCCTTTTCCAGCTGAGGAGGGGAGTTATAGACCAGCATCAGTTCACACCTGGCATCCAGGCAGGGTCAACTCACCTCATTTACTGAAATATTCCCTCGCCACTACTGCTGATAAAGTGGATCATTTCTTAACCTGTTAAACTTAGCTAGGTTCAAAAAGACTTCACATTTGAATATCTGTATCTAGTATTACCCATTTTTTTCTGGAAGAACTCACATCTTAAAGTTGATTGGTATTTGTAAAACTCCAGAGCTTGCTTGATGAGAATCTTAAAAGGGTTTACGATTATTTTATGCAACCTGAGCTAGCGTGCTAGGTTTAGCACGAAAGTGATTTTTTTCCAAGAAAGTTATAGCAAAAAACAATTAGTGACTGGCTTTGAAGTTAACAGCTCGATTAACCAATTAGAGAGTTAGATATGCCTCTGGACTGTAAGAAACAAAATGCCAATTTCTGAATTCAGTTAAATACTGTTTGCCTTGCTTATAGTAGTTTTTTTTTGTCATTTAGCCCAAGCCTGTAAAGAAACAAAATAACAATTTCCAAGTTCAGTTTTACCTTGTCAATACTGGAACTTTTCTCTGCTGTTTAGTTTAGACTAATTATTATGGTAATAGAGGTGCCCCCACCTAAATGTTTTGTCTGTCAAATGTTAATTACCTTCCTTTGTACCTGTCC
>JBBMKD010000001.1:72015111-72033253 GCA_037834095.1 Argya squamiceps | reverse complement strand
CCAGCTTGTCACCATAACTGCAAAAGTATGCTATACACAAGACTCCCCCAGGCTTTCCAACGAATCAGTGGGATTCCCAGGGACTCCTGCGAGAGGAAACCCCCAGCTCGGCCATGTGGAAGAGCTGATCGTCTCCTGCTCTGCGTCGTCCATTGGGAGCAGTGGCGGTGTGCGCAGCCCCTTGAGCCGCCCCTACCTAGAGCTGATTTTAATAAAGGCATTAAAAAGGAGATAGTCTCCTTGCCCATTTATTTCATGGACTACACAGGTTAAAACTCAGAGAAAGCCTGGGAAAGTTCCTTTTCCTCCCAGCCCCAGCACAGGTAACAGGGCTGGTTCCGCTCCCCTGCACGGCTCCCGGGGCCTGGCGGGCCGGCCGGGCCCTGCCGCTGCAGCCGTCCTGGCTGGGATGGGCCCAATGACTCCCGGGCAGAGGGAGGGGAGGAGAGTACGCCCTGTCCCGGCCAAGCCTGGGCCCAAGTGGCTGCAAACATCTGCCACTACGCCACACTTCCATCACGGCCCGGGCTGAGTCCCCACCTCCTCCAGCAGCTGATGAGCAGAGGAAGTGTTGGGGCAGGGTGGGGAAAGCCCAGACACATGAGAGATCCTGGCTCCAGCCCCGGCATGGCCTGAGTCTGCCACCTTCAGCCATCTCCCAGGGAACAACCAGCATGCCCTCTGCAGACCTTGGAGGATGTTAACTCTTTCCTTACACAGATGAAGCTTGCAAAGCACTAACTTTTCTCTGAGTGAGAGAAAAGCTAGAGTGGAAGACATGTAAAGAGGCAATATGAAGATACCAGGGTCGGTGAAGAAAAAGTTACATCTTAGGCGAGGAGATGGAGAAAATGCCTTGGTTTTTGGGCGGAGAGTTTTTTGTGAGCTGTGGTAACAGACTGCAATATGCTAAAATATCCCTTTAAATCGCGGAAAAAATATGCATTTGGGGAGATGATGAGAGTATTTAAATTGTAGACATAAGCAAAGACATTTGTGATGGATTAAATAAATATTGAAATAACTGTGATCTAATGGAGAATTTTGAACAGAGGAAGAGAGAAAGATAGAAGCCATCTGCCCCCAGGGAAAAAAGAAGACCTCTGTTTCTTGAGATGAAGATTATTTTAGAGATAGCGACGAAAACCCTTTGCTTTTGGAACCATCCATCTTTAAAATGATACCCTATGAGTATGCATAAGTCCATGGCCTATATGTAGCTGCAGCAAAGGCTGTGTGATATGGGAGGTTCACAACTGCAGATTTCCCCAGGAGCTGCTTTTGTGAGTTAAAAGCCACAAGCGGACTGTTATCTTGTGGAAAGTTACCATAACAGACCAAAAGAGATTTCTCTCTCTAAATGGACTGATGAAAAACTTTTTTATAAGTGGTACTCATCTAGAGTTCCAAGCTCTGTCTTTATATGTTGTCTGTGAGAATAGAAAGCAAACTGTTGAGGGGGAAAGGGAAGTGTTGTGAAAGTTTTATTCTTATTAAATTTTTTTCTGTCTTGTAGTTTTGTTAACAAACCTGTCTTTATAATTTATGTTTGAGCCTGCTTTTCTTTTCTTCTAATCCTATGTTACAGCATCACAGCAGAGAAAGAGTAAATGATTCTAGTGAGCACCCAGACCACTACACTAATTTTGGGAAACAGAAATTTGCGAATGTGAAACCATTACTGCTAGATGAATGGGAGAAAATATCTGCAAGTTATTCCTCAAGAGATCAAAACAACAAAAACTTCACTGGCAAATCAGGGAATTTTGGCTAAAGTTTAGCACAATATTGAATCACCATAAAGCATTTCGCAAAGCAGTGACTTAGCCAAATCCAGCCCATCCAACTTTAGGCTATTCAAACTTCAAGAGGAAGAAATTAAAAGAAGAAGAAAGAGAGAAGAAATAAAGAAAAGGACTACCACTCTTGGTTCCAGCAGTGTTCCAGCTGATATACAATGCAAGGGATGTAGAGTCAAGACAATTTTCTCACTGTGCTCTGGCTTAAATACCCTTTGACTTTCCTGGCCCCTTCCCCCAGGCGAGACTTCTGGTCATTTGGCCACTCAAGAGCTGGGTTAGGGGCTGCAGGGGTGAGGTGTGGAGCATTGCCTCTGGTGTGCCAGGGACTGGTGATCACTGCAGGACTGGGATCAAGTCCCAGGGTGAGGGTTGGTGTATGGAGCAGTGCATTGCCTTGCCAGGACAAGACTTCACCTGCCTTTTTCCCCATACATGCCCTGAAAATGTCTCAGCCAGCCATCATTCCAGTTTTTTTGTTTTTGCAATCAAATAATTGGACTTGAAATGAGGGCAGTGGTCCACATAGTGTCAAATGCTATTTCTATTCTAAAAGAGAGGGAAGGAGTAAGGCAGAGATATTTACAGCTACAAGCAGGGGAGCATGCCAAAGAACTGGGCGTCCTGCTCTTCTTAGTTTGAAGAGATAGGAGGGAGGAAACTGCTGCTTGTTGTTGTCCCAGATGGTATCTAATAAATTAAACAATCCATCTCCCTCAGCACAAGTAATCCTTGTTTTTCATATCTCCACCATATGGATCACCATTTGATCAGTACCAGCGATTTTCTGCCCAATTACTGCCTAGTTTGTCTTTACTGACACAGAATTTTGTACCTTCCGATGCCAAAACAGCAGAGGTGATAGTTGCCACTGGAAGACTAGTGATAAAACATGTTCCAGAGCTGCACTTGGAAGAGTTTATCTGTCCAGCGCCTCATTTATTAATATTCTGACACCTTCAATTTCTTTTTCAAATTAATTCTTAAGCTCTATGAGTTTGATTCTTAGCATTCTTTTTAATTTATCCTGGAATATTAATTAACACCTTAATGAAAATCTAAAATTAGTAGTCAACGCTTAATTCAATCTTACCCAGAATTTAAAAAAGAGAAAAGATAGAAAGGGAAAGCAATCAAAAATAAAACATTAAGTTTCTCTTCTTATATACCTTATATACCTTAAGTATATAATATTAAGCCAGTTCATATAATTTAGTTTTGTCCTCTTGTACATGCAAATGCTGAAGAAGAACTGATCTAAGACCAAATGTTTCCCAGAAATCCTTCCTTGCCATGGACAATCCTTGCTGGTAGTAGATAACTTAGTAATGTGATAGAAGTCCTGCCATGATTTCTACAGTAGCTATAAAGGGTTGGACCAGAGGTCTGACTTACTCTAGACAGCTACAACTAAGCTTTCTTGTAATTTATAAGCATTAATGCAGAAGCAACTAGGTCTCTTGCTTGTTTCATGTAAGAAATTTTGTATTACTGTAGCATGAGGCAAGATGTCCTCTAAATGCTATCTTCATTTTTATTAACACTTAGATGACTGGATTTGTATAAGTAGTTCACCAAATAATCTCTGCATTCGTTCAGATAGATTCCATCATTTCATCTCAGATGAAAGTTGACAAAAAAGTATTTTTAAAATGACATCATGAATTAATGGTCCACTTTGTGCACAATGGAGTCATGGAGCTGTTCAGGAAATGATCAGCAGGAAGTCTATGCTAAACATTTTTGTTGTAAATATATGTAAATATATATATGAGAATGTGAGACTCACTTCTCTAAATGTAAACACAGAAATATTCTGTCTAACAGAATGGGTTAACATGATTCCTAAACATACCATTACAAGTAATCATAATAATTTGGAAAAAGGTCTGAAATTTGGTGATAGTTTAAAGCTTGTTTTTCTTCTCTTCATGATGTGATGGGTTGAACTTCTCTGGTTGCCAGGTGCCCAAAAAGCTGTTCTACCACTTGCTCTTCTCAGCTGGACAGTGGAGAGAAAAAAGGTGGAAAACAACTCACAGGCTGAGATAAGGGAGTTTACTAAAGTAAAAGTGAAAGGATGAACGTGCACAAGCAAAGGAAAAAAATTCACTGCTTTCCATTACCCAGCAATAAATGACCACTTCCTGTGAAGCAGGGCTGCCACATCTGTATTGGTCGTTCTGGAAAGCAATGACTTTAAACAAGTGCTTTGCTTCTTCCTACTTTTCTTTACATCTGAACCAACATCATATGGTATAGAATATCCCTTTGGTCAATTTGGGTCAGCTGTCCTGGTTGCATCCCCCTCCCAAGATTCTGTCCACCCCTGTCTATGGAAGGGGGACACAATGTTGGGGAGACAGCACTGATGCTGTGCCAGTGCTGCTCAGCAGAAGCCATTGGTGTTTCTGCCAACACCTTTCCAGCAACCAATCTAAAGAAGAGCACTAGGAGGGCTGCTCTGGTGAAAAATAACTCCATCTCTGCTACATCCAATATACTTGCCTTCTCTCTGCCTCAAAGTCAGTACATGGATGCATACAGCCAGCAAATAAGAGATGTTTTTGTTCTTGTTCGTATATCAGAATCTTAATATATGTTTGTGTCTATTCTTGGTAAGGGAGTCATCACTCTTGCTTATTCTACAGACAAAAAAAAGAAAGAATATTGTAAATTCTGTGACATTAATTTGTAGCACAAATGAAATCATGTCTGGTTTTCAAAGGCTTTTCAGAGCAAATTAATGGCAAGGAATAAAACACTGAACAAAATGCTATTAAACACTGAAGAAGCTGCACTAGATTAAAGACTATATATGGCACAGTGTGAAACGTTGTTTGTAGTCTTAATTTGGTTTGGTTTGATTTTTTTTAAATTCCTTTGAATCCCTTCTCAGAGTTGCCACAGATTCAATAGGGCCAAGTGCTAGGTCCTGCATTGAGTCTCTACAACAACATGTAACACAGACTGGGGAAGAGTGACTGGAAAGCTGCCCCATGGAAGGGACCTGAGGATGCTGGTTGACAGTGTATGAACATGAGCCAGTGTGTGCCCAGGTGGCCAAGAAGGCCAGTGACATCCTGGCCTGTGTCAGCAATAATGTGGCCAGCAGGAGCAGGGCAGTGACTGTCCCCTGTTCCCAGCACTGGTAAGGTTACACCTCGAGTGCTGTGCCCAGTTCTGGGCCCCTCACCACAACAAAAACATTGAGGTGCTGGAGCAAGTCCAGAATAGGGCAACAGAGCTGGTGAAGGGACTTGGACACAAGTCTTGTGAGGACAGCTGAGGGAGCTGGGGTTGTTTTTTTCTGGAGAAAAGGAGACTGAGAAGAGATTTTACCTCTCTACAACTACCTGAAATGAGGTTGTAGTGAGGTGGGGTTCTGTCTCTTCTCATAGGATGATAAGAAATGGCCTCAAGCTGTCACAGAATCACAGAATATTTGGAGTTGGAAAAGTTGCACTAAAGGTTTAAATTAGATATTGGGAAAAATTTCTTCACTGAAGGTTGTCCAATACTGGAACAGGCTGCCCTGGTAATGGAATCGCCATTTCTGGAGGTATTTAAAAGATGTGTAGTTGTGGCTCTGAGGGAAATGATTTTGTGGTGGACTTGGCAGTGCTGTATTAACAGTTGACTTCAATGATCTTAGATGTCTTTTCAAACCTAAATGATTCTATGATCCTATGAATGTATTTTATTCGAAACATGAGCTTTTTAAACTTTGTCCTCCCCAGCACACTGATTTTATAAATGTAATTTTAATACCAGCATACTTTCCATGCCTCAGAGATAAAAGTTTTCAGCTTTCTAAATGCCAAGCAAAACAACTGTGTTGTCATCAGGTATCAGTACATTTTTGAGCCAATAGTTGATTATTTCTAATGCATTTATTGTTATCAACTTATGCAATGAGAGGCCACTACCACTATTAAAAATCACTGTTTTCCAGGCTTGTAATTTCCTCCAAACACACTAAAGAGAATGTTTTACATGATCACAGTTCAGATGAAGAAATATGTTTTGTTACTGAAGAATGAATCAAAAAAAGAGGAAAGAAAAAAGCAAAAAGAAAAATAAAGGGAATAATTTGGAATTAGATTCAACACAAGTCATATCTGGACCACAAGTTGATAGAGGTAGTCAGGAATGGAACAAACCAGTATTCAGAAAAACTGTTCAGGGCTACCATTTTAGCATTGTAAATATAGGAAAAATAACATTAAACACTATGAATATTATTTTTCAATACTTGAAAGCTGCTGGTCCAGCTCTAAAAATGGATTTTGCAAGGATGACTTTAGATCCTCTAAACTCCTCACAGGATAGAGTTGTGACATTGGAATGGCTTAAAGGAAAAAGAAAAAAACAACTAGTTGAAGACTTGAAGATGTTTTGGTACAATGGATTGATACATTTGAGATTCAAGGTGCTTTACAAGTTACCAAGTAAATTTTAGTTGTTCAAAGTCTTGTTGTAGCCTTAGATATTTAAGTATTTAACTTTGAATACATACTACTTGTTCAGAAATGTGGCATCTGATGTCTGGAGATTCTCAGACTAGGGGTGAAGGGCCCATGAATTTTATACTTCAGGAGGTGGTCTTCATCCATATGGAAAAATGTATTAAAAGGAGACAGGCTTCACTTGCCTTGCTGAAGGACAAATACCAATAAGTAAAGAATACAGAATTTTAGAATCTGAAAAGGCAAGTCCCAAGCAAGTACATCAATGTGTAGGTGTTGTTTTGGTTTTTTGGGATTTTTTATATCCACTTTTAGATCCTACCTTGAAATGTAGAAACAGTTAATGATTCAGAAACTCAGCATTTTATTTATAATTATTAGAGTCCTATCCAGTAGAATAAGACTACATCCTTTAATGAAATTTATACTGTATGCCTGACTTTATTTTGGGTTGGCTGTGACAGACAAAAGAGATGGTGATGTTAAAAGAAGATGTAAGGGTTATATAGCTCTGGGGTACTCAGCAGCCATCTGGCTTTTCAAGAATATAATGTGTCTTTCTGAGAAAGGTTTACTTAAATTAGCTAAGAACAAAATAGACAATTGTTAAAATTACTAGAGCACTGAAAATAGTGTTGCTTTAATTGGAAACTCTCTTCTCTCCTAGTGCATGGGACACTCAATAAACTTTTAACTGAGAGGAGTTTAAAATCCAAGTATTTCAATATTTTATCCCCAGTTTTAGGGGAAGTTTTGTAATTTTAATCTGTGTTTCTGTTTTTCTCTTTGAATTCAATACAATGATAGCCAACTAGATGTAAATAAAACTAATCTAGAAAATTGGATTATTCAAGTATTTGAGATTTAGGTATTGTTTTCTCAGTTTCACATAGCACTGAGCAAGAGGTTGAAATTTAAGCAGAAACTCAGAAAAATTTAACTCAGAAAAAAAAATAGCCAAATCTCTAAGTATGTCTGGTGTTTTTTTCCTAAAATTGTTCTATGGAAATATTTATGGTGATTCCTTATTATTTACCTTTAGATCTCTAAGATAAGTCCTGAACTGATTATTTCCAGCCTTCAACTCTGAAATGTTCTGCTTCACACAGCTTCAGGAAAGTAGTCTAGAGAACCTGGTAAGGAAATACTACGGTAAAATCTCAGTGTTTAATGGAAAATTATATCAAAAGAATTCAAAGAAGAAAGACAATATTATTACTTTCAGAAGTTACTATCTATTTTGTAATATCATTATGCTAGTACAATTAATAATACACTTTCAGAGAGTGAAGCACTGGTTCTGACACCTGTCAAGTGGTTTTCAACAGCTAATTTTAAAACATAATGATGCAAATGAGTACAGATTGTGGCACTTAAATTTTTTGTGAAAGATGTTTTTTCTTTTCAAAGCTATGAAAATATTGGAGCATTGCTATATCATGGAATGCATAACATTCTATATTATTCTGTAAAATATAGAGTGATAATTCTTATTTTAATATTGTCTAATATATTTTTTTGTTTTTCACAAGTTCTATGGCAATCTACATTAATAAAAATAAGGGTAGGTATGGCTTTTATGTGTTCTTTTGCTTTGCACCTATTCCATAAAAAGGCTCCAAACCATTATTTTATGTCACAGTTCAATATGTTGAAATAAAAATTGTCCTATTTAAAGTTAAATATTTTTTGGAATGGTGATAACAGTTCTGGCATTTCAAGATGGAAGGTTTCAGGAAAAGGAATACTTTTCAGTACATACAATATGTTGAAATCTGTACTTCTGGTGAAGGTGAGAAATGCAAATTGAAATAATTCTTTCACAGCCTTGACATTTATCAGCAAGTTCTTATATTCCACTTATCAGTTCCTACTGTCAGAAATAACTACAGGTTGTGCTGTTAAAAGAATGCTAAGATTGGTCATTATTGTTGATACATTCCCCAGTCTGGAAACTGTCGTAAGGAGGTGAAGTGGGATTGAATTTCCAGGCTGAAACCAACAGCAACTCTCAGCTTTTCTTCATGCTCCAGCCCTCTGATCATTTTCATGGCCCTTCTCTGGACCTGCACTAATAGATTGATGTCTCTCTTGTGCTGGGAGCCACCGAGATAGATGCAGTGGTCCAGGTGTCGTCTCACAGAAGCAGAGGTGAAGGAAGTGATCCTTCACATCTGTTGAGCACAGGTGAGGCCATGCCTGGAGTACTATGTCCAGGTTTTTCTGCTCAGTACAAGAGACACGAAACTACTGGACTGAGTCCAGCAAAAGAGCCCCAAAGTACATTAAGGGAGTGAAGCACCTGTCATATAAGAAAAGATGGAGTGAGCTGAGCGTGTTACCATGGAATACAATTTAGATCTGCTCAGAACAGGGGCAGTTCATTCTTACAGCTGCAGAAGAGAACACAGAGCACTAGAAGGACCACTTTTGTTGATATGAACTCTGCCCAAATAAGCCGAGGAGGAATATCATCAACATCTATAACACCTGAAGAGACAGTGCAAGAAGATGGAGCCAGAGTCTTTTTAATGGTGTCCAGTAACAGGAGTAGAGACAATAAACCTCTTGAAACTCAATAGGTTCTCTTTGAACATCAGGAAGAACTTTTTTTACTAGTGGTGACTGGCCTTTGGCACAGGCTGTACAGAGAGGTTACAGAGAAGCTGTGTAATTTTCTTCATTCAAGATACTCAAAAGCCATCTGGACACAGTGCTCAGCATCCTGTGTTACGTGACTCTGCTTGACCTCCTGAGGTGCCTTCCAACCTCAAGTATTGTGATTGTCAGAGCATGAATGAGCTAATGGTCATAAATTGTGACTGCAAGGATTCTGATGGGATATGTAAGAATGACTTTTCTACCAGGAGGACAGCCAAGAAATGGAACAAGTTTTCATATCTTGAGGTTGTGGATTTTCTGTTCATAGAGGTTTTCAAGATCATACTGCACACAATACTAGCCAATTTAGAATCATAGAATTGTTGAGGTCATTGAGTCCAACCTGTGATTGATCACCACCTTGTCCACTAGAACATAGCACTAAGAGCTATGTCCAGTCATTTCTTGAACACTTCCAGGAATGGTGAATCCACTGCCTCCCTGGAAGCCCATTTCAATATTTGACAAACCTTTATGTGAAGAAATTCTTCCTGAAACCTAGTCATATACCTAAAATGTTAAAGGTTCAGGTTTGAACCCTGGTCCTCTAAGACTCCATCTCCTATGGTAGTCTCTCAAAGGAAGGGAATTACCTCTTTGGGGTTTCCAGTTCTATTCACAGGGAGGAACTGACATCCTTTTATTTGAACTATTGTCCCTAAACATTGTGATGGCTTCAATGAAACTCCTGTGCTATACATACACCTTTTGTCATGATTTCACAGTAGGGTATTTCAGTAATAAGTAATGCAAATGATCCCAAAAATTTCAGGGGAATAAAAATGAAGAAAGATTCTACACATCTACAAAATAATCTGGCATGGGAATTATCTTAGTATCTAAAAGCATCATGGAAGTTCTGGGTCCCATCAAAAATAATCTGTGCATTTAGGTTTATATATAAAAAAAGATAACTGCTCAACTTCATTAAGAACAAATATACATGTAAGTATTATTTGAGTAAACTAGAGACTTAGTCAATTAAACAAATTTTTCTGTTTAGCCTGTTCAATTTATTCAATGTCAGATTATTTTTTACCCCAGTGGCTAGGGTCTGTCATGGCAAAAGGTCAAATCTCATAATTAATTAGGCCCAAATTATTGTTATAGTTTCCCCTAGTTCTGTCAACAAGCAAATCAAAAGGTTTTAATATCTTTTTAAAAATCATATTATTTAAATAATTGTTTTAAATAGATAATGACATACATACATCAAATACTTGTTCTTGTTTTCATGTAACTGATGGGCATTGCATAAACCAGACATAATGTTCCGCAGTTTAAGTGGGTATATGGTCAATAGATTAACTACCAGATTTTAGGTAGTACTTGAAACTTGTATTTTATAGAATCATTAGAAAAATAATCTGTGGGCTAAAACAATAGAAAGGAACTGGAATTTATTTAATGAGGTACATTAACTCGAAATAACGAATTATCATTACTTAAAGACGAACTGTCATTACAAAATTAAGATAGTCTAGTATTGAAATGAATGCACAACAAGTTGGTCAGTGACTGGGAAATCAAAGAGAGATTGCATAAATCAAAAGCCATATTGTAAAGAATCAGTTAGAAGAAATACATCAAGTAAATGATACTAAATCTAGAAAGCTAGAAAGATTCATTCACCTATATTAGTAAAAAAGGAGTTAACAAGGAAATTTTTGCATATAGGTAACCAGAAAAGTGTACAGATACAATACAGAAGAGGAACAGAAAAAATGTAATAGATATGGAAATATCTTCAATAGCTTATTACACTTTTTTGTTTCAGCCATCACTGAGGAAAACAGACTAATTTTAATCATATACTGCATAGCATAGAAAGAATTTTGACAGGGAGATAAGAATATGGGCCTGAAGGAAGGAAGAATAAGCAAAAAAAGTTTTATGTTATCTCAAGTACAACAAAGCACAAGGAAATTGACCCTAAAGCAACAGAACTAGTCAAAGGGATATTTCAAGTAATGCTTGTTACTTTATAGAATTTATAGAAAAAGAATATGCATGCCCTAAGAACTAAAGAAAATGAGGTCTGGAGGAATTATATATCTGACAGCCTAATTTTTATCTGGGAAATGACTTATCAATATACTTTAAAAAATCAGCTTTAAAGTAAGAAGCATAAGAAAAAGGATAACTTTGTCAAAAATGAAAAAATAGCCCATCTTCATTCCTTATCATCCTAACTATTCTAATCCATAGGAGGAAAAGCATATGTAATATAGCTTTTTATTTTTCATAGTTGTCACTGTCACATATTATCACATAACAAAACTTAGGAAACATGGTTCAAATATAATCACAATGTCACAATGCACAAGTGTTTGTGGGGAGGAGGAAAGTAGACACTCTCCGTATGTATCAGAGATCAAGGTCAAACCATAACTGCATATTTTTTAGGCATTGTGTATTTTTAGGCATTACTATACAGATTAATTAATTTCAGATCTTATTTCAGTCTATATTTTCAGTAACCCATGCATTTCAGATATTTTTGACATTCATACCTAAAGGAAAAGACCATTAATTAATCTTCTTCCTAACTCTTGGATTTGTTTATGCATTTTCTAAAAATACTTGCTAATGCAATTTACTTACTTCCTCTTTGTTCTCTCATGCATAAACTCGATATTGCATCCAAGTTTTACTCAATATGGTGTATTTTAGAGATGCTTGAGATTTCATTTCTGTTTTCTTTTTTAACCCTGAAATAGTTTCCACCCATCTGCCAAGGTTGTGTTCCTGTAGTGATCAGTAATTAATCATCAGTGATTTGTGATTATAGCCTTGGACCTTGTCTATTGTCCCACAATTGCACTTTCAAGGCTATTTCTATCAGCTTCTGCTTGCTGTTTTGGGAGACCCTGATATAATCCTATATTTCTTCAGTATCTTTTAAACTGTGGTTTTATTTACACAACCCAGACATTTGTGAGTATGGCTGTAAGGTCACTGAAAAGCCCACTATAAAAAATATGAGTTATCAGAAGACACACATGCATTTAAGTATATTTTTATGCATTTAAGTATATTTTTTTACTAATTACTGTACAAACACTGGCTCACTATCAAAATTGTTTTTTCAATTTCCCTCAAAATAGATCCTTGAACATTTATATCTTACTATTTTTGCAAAACTTCCTCATCTAACTTCTTTCATTTTAAAAACAAAAAGCCATTTTTTCTGCATTTCTACACAGGAAAGTTCAAAAGAAAGGATACTTTTATTCTTCTGGATTTTTTTATTTCTTAGATTTGCTATCAGTTACCAGTATAATTCATCACAAGTTCTTTATAACTAATCTAAACTCTTTATTGGACCTTCCATGATTTTTTTCAGTGTGTCTAACTTGCATCATACTGAAATTAAATGTGTTTTTTATAGGTCATGGGGGATATTTGAGTTGTTTTATTTTGGGTTTTTTTTTCTTGTTGGTTTTAATTTTTTAATATTATCATAAGATTTCGGAAGTCTTATTTTAAGCATTTTTGGTAGTTCATCTCTTCCTGTAAGTATCAGCACTACTAAAGAAGAAAAAGTGTTTCATAAGTTTCTTAAGATGAGTTTTTTCTGACTTTGAAAATGGGACAATGTGTCCTCATTGCCTATACTGAAAGAGCATAGGTGGAAAGGGGAAGTATACACATTCTTAGAGTGTTTCACATTGCTAAATTAGTTTCTGTTATGGCCACATTATCCACCCACACTATGGTTCATAGCCAGAAAATAATTCCATTCAGGGAGAGGGAAAAAGCCCTAAATATTTTATTCTTTTTTTTCAGCTGTGGCTTGTTTTAAACTTTATCTGTGCTTGAAAAAAGAATTCCAGTGGACCAAACTTGTATTTTTTGTTTCCTGTTGAAAAGAATAATAGACAGAATAGTAGCAGGGGGTTTGCCTAAATTTCCCATCAATAGACTCGGTGATTACACTTAGAGATTAATTTTGAGGTCCTCGGGCTGGAGAGGATGAAACTACCTGAAGGTACAACAAAACTGTAAACCATTTTTAACCTCCTACAGTATATTTCTAATTTTGGCTTTGTTACTTACTGGTTACTAGTTCTTTGCATTCCTAGTTTAGGTATTAGTAAGTCAGTATTGTCAGGGAAGAAAACTGAAAACTTCTGAACACTCTGTCAGGTGTTAAAGAGAATCTTTTGTTTTCCATGCAAGAAATAAAATGCCAGATGTTTCTGTCTGATTTAATGTATAGCAAACCACTATTAGAAAAATAAGAAAAATAAGAAACCAGCAGGCCCTTCACATTTGTATTGTTAGTTTCTACCTGGAGTTGAAAAGAGCAAACTCCCTTTTGACAAGAAGAGACATAGCAACAGAGATGAAAAACATATTTCTGTAGAAGTATAGCTCAGCAAAAGTTAGGACACCTATGATCTCTCTAGGGAAAACAAAAAAAATATTATTCTCAAAATCCCATCTACCTGCAGACAGGCCAGGCAGTACTTTTTTGAAACTGGGTCACTGTGAAGTCAAGAACAAATCTGAGTTCAGAATACACTACTGAAAAAAATGAGGGCTTTCCAATGAGTACAACATATAACTAAGAATACTCAGACATGGGGTGTCAATTTTTTGCAGTTTATGTTTTACATTTTTTGGACAGACGAAAAACTCAACAAAAAATTACCAAAACCAAAGAAGTGAATAAGAATTAAATCTGTTTTGTCATCTAACTGTCCTAACGACAAATTAAGAACACTAGAATTTAGACACTTAAATTCCAATATTAATGACTCAATGTGCCTGTAAATGATCTTCCTAAGAGTCTATTAGAATTTTTAGACCTTGATAAGGATTTTTGCTTGTTCATCTCTATTCATGTTCTGCATATATAAGTCAATATAGTAGAGTGCCATGATAAATTCAAAGAGCCATTTCTGAAAGGTCACAGATCATGGAAGTCAGTCCAATGTATTCCCTTTATCTGGTCTTCCCATCCTAAAAATGTGATTATATATTTATTGTGAACCCACCTAGATTGGAACACAAGAGAATGCCATACAGGAAATATACTTGTTGAAATCCTAGTAGATTCTGAAAGTGCTGACAATAGATGACTGGAAAATATTTCCCTCTCACGCAGCTAAAAAAACCTTAAGATTTTGTTGCATAGGTTCTTTCCCCCTGGAAAAGACAGCAAAAAATCCTTTTGAATAGATAAGAGTATTGTCAGAACATTTAATTCAGCAAAGAATCCTTTGTTGTTATATGTTGTATTTGGGAGGATGCATGAAATTAGTAACGGTAAAAGGTCAAATATTCAGACTCCAGGAAGTTGCAATGCTGGAAGTAGTACAAATCTCCAATTGAAGTGAATTGGTTGCTACAACAATAAAAGCTGGCAAATAATAATTACAAATTCTGAGTACATAAATAGTACATTGCCACTAGCATTTGACAGAACCTATTTGCATATCCAGTTTTCCAACCTTAAAAGCAAGCAGAAATATCTATGAAGAATTATTACTTCTCCTTGAGAAAATAGAAATAATTTTTTGTTAAAGGTTAGTCTATGGGAAAAGTTATAGGATAAGACAAGGAATGAGGAATTGATCTGTGCAGTAATACTCTTTAGGAAACTAATAGATTTTCTGTCTGTCAAAATGCTGTGGTTCAACTCTCCTTGCACAGCTTCATTCAGTAGGGAATTTGCACCCATAGACAGGAAAAACAGTCATAAATCTTGAATCATTACAGCTTTAGAGGTGTTTATTTTTTTTTTTTACCATGATTAATCAGTTTTCAGAATAGGTGTTATGAAAGCTATGCACAACCTCTGCTGTCAAAGCACACATCTACTTCAAATCACCCCCACACACCCAAAAGAGATGATGCATAATTTTGAAAAAATAATAATGTTTTATTATTTCTGTGAATATTTTTCAGTACTAGGCAATCAGTATATAACTGGTATAATGCTAAAAGTGCACAACCCAATTTCTCTTAGTAAATTTTCATCTAATCCCAGAGAAACAGTTTTCCTTCTCTGTGTTTGTAGCCATGAAAAACAGAACAGGGACTGAGGAAAACAAAAGGAATAGGTTGGCCCTTTCCATTTTCCCATGGACTTTATAAGTGGTGAGCATGATTTCAAACAAGATCAGTGTGCTTCTGAAGATTTAAACAACCCGCAAGATTCTCACCCCCATCACCAGACACAGCAGGGACAGAGCAGCCTTGGCTGATTGGATCTGCTTCTTCTCTTCTGCTTCACTCACATTTAGGGACTTCCTAAAGGCAGGCAATGGGAGTAGGGAATGCACACCAGAATCTCCAAGCATGACCTCCAGCCTAAGGAGAAAGTAAGGCACAATATCAGCATCAGAATCATGCTCCTCCAAGAAAAGAGAGAACTCCATCACAAACTTCACCTTCCTCCAGGTAGGAGGACTTGTGTTACTGCAGTTTACTGCAGTACTCTAAAACAGAAAATTATGTAACTGGCTAATTATGTGGACTAGTATACTAGTTAAAGCACAGATTGGACTGACAGTAGCAGACTGACAGCTGCACCTGTAAAGTATGCTTCATTTTTTTCCTGTGGCAAGATTTCAGTGTAATACACAAATCCAATTGTTTGTGATCATTGGAGTCATGGTATTGGGAATAGAAGACTTGGGCACTCATGAAAGATTGTACTTCATTATAGCAATTTTTCTTTCTCTATAAATATCTCTGCAGTTAATCATCCAGAAACAAATGAAGATGAGACTGGTTTGTGTTAGGAATATTAGGACTGTTGTCACATCTCCAGTTGATCCAGTCCAGAATCTCTCCTGCCCCAGTAGCTGGAGGTCAGACCCATGTCCTGAAACTTAGGTGTGAGCTACAGGTGCAGCTGCTGCTTTTCTGTAGCTGATACCAATAGCCAGGGGTGCCCACCCACTTGTTCTAACTCCAGTAACTTGTTCTAACTCCCAAATTTCACTCACACATGCTCCCGTCTCCCCTTGTGGCACATACACACACACACAGAATACAGAGGGAGATTATGGTTAAAGACAGTTAAGAAAAGATTTAACAGGAAGATATAGGAAGACAGGAGAGACTGCAGTGATCAAGCACAGGGTTCAGCCAGACCAGCACACTGAGAAGTCCTGTTTTGCACACTACCAACCCCTTTTATATGCCTATCTCCATCTCTGTTCCCCCCTGCTCCCCTTCCCTTAAGTATCAGTTGACACTGCCCCACTAACCCCCTCCAACATGCAGAACTGCCAGGTTCTCATTCTCATCCATTGCAAATTCCTTGTTTGCCTCCAGTTTTTCAAAAGCCCATCAATTCCACATACCTGTGCAATTTAGTATTGTCTTGTGTTGCGGTGAGAAAATATGAGGTTAGATAGGCTACTTTAGAATAATAAGAATGAAAAATAACACTAGAGTAATGCTTTAAGAATGTAAATTGTTTTAAAAAAGTTTTTATTTGCAATAAAAGTTTTTTGAGCTTCAAGACTTGCCTAAATGTATACTGCAAAAAATTAGGCCTTGGTATTATCTTGGGTTTGTGATGTGGGGAAAAAGGTGAAGTAGAACTATCCCAGGCAAGTAGCAATAGAAGAAGAGAAAACAGCCTCAGGCTAGCCCAGGGAAGGCTCAGGTTCAACCCCAAGAAGAATTTTTTCATTAGAAGGGTAGTTAAACATTGGGATGGGCTTCTCAGGTAAGTGGTGAAGTCAACATCTCTGGAAGTGTTAAAAAGACTGGACATGACACTTAGTGCTGTGGTTTAGTTGACAATGATTGTGGTGTTTGGTTGAAGGTTGGACTCAATGAAGTTGGATGTGTTTTCCAGCCTTAAAGATTCTATGATTCTATGATTCTGTTGAAATGGAAAGCAGCATAATGGAACAATTGTGATTTCTGACTTGAAGAGTTTCCTAGGTAACACTTCTGAAGTTAATACACACTCAATGTCCTGCAGCTTCATCATTTTCAGTGAGAAATAATATCACAGGAAATAAGACTGAACCTACCATATGTTCATGGTTACAGAGATATTTCTTCTTTCTTTTACATAAAAATTTTGTTCCAGTGGAGCATGAGGACTTCTGACGCATTTAGAATTTGCAGTTTTGACAAGGCCACAGGACAACCAGAACTGTCAAACTTGTAGTACACATATCGATAGCACAATATAAATGAAATATATAATATATTGGGTGTATATGTGGTCTGCTGCTGATGCCAACAATCTGTGTAAGCTGAATAAATTCAGCATGCCCTGAATATGTCAAACACACTATGTTTGTATACACCAACAGGGAAACACATTCAGAGATAGGGCTAATGTTTCGGGGGGGGTGTATAGATACAGTCTATAAAAAATGGATGACACAGTGTACAAACCTACTTAAGTAGCTACAGGAGGCTGATGACTATATTTATCTTTGTATTCAGTATTGTGTCTAATTGGTAATATCAGGCTTCTAGCAGGTGAGACAATCAGTGGCTGATACAAGAAAAGTGCAAAAGATGTAAATATTTTTGTTTCTAAATAAAGTAAAAAAACCCCCATTTTTGATACTAATTTTGTTTTTTATGACTTATTGTCGCAGTGTCAGTGTCTCTTTGCCTCGGCCAGCCCTGGCACCATGGCAAGAAGGGGCATGGCTTGGTAGCTGAATGAACCTTGCCCATCCCGTGGGTTCTGATTTGCCCGCAGAAGTGAAGTGACGACAGCAGGAAAGAAGGAGAGTCTGCTCAGGGTCCAACCACTGGTTTTATTCATCCCACAGTGGGGAAAACCTCAGCTCAGGGTGTCTGCCTCGGCAGAGACCCCTCAGCAGAAGGAGCCCTGAGCAGAAGGAGAGGCAGCACCTGAATGCAACATTTTTTATTGGGGGAAGGAACCCAGGGATGGGTTTAACTGAGGACAAATCAGGGATCATGTGCGCATGGCTCTGCAGGTAAATGACACATATTATAACAAATCAATAACTCAGGCAGGGAGACAGTCAGAGTATTGTCCAATCACTCGACGCCCTCACTGGAACATTCTAGACTTTTGGGAGAAGCCTCAAACTGATAGACAAGACCCAGGGGCTGTATAACTTATGACTGACACCTAACTAGGGTTGGGGTAAAACCAAGAAGGGTTAAACATGGTGACATGGGACAAACCATTACAACTTATAAAAAACAATATAAAACAAGGAATAAATACATACATAAAACTGATAA
>JBBMKD010000001.1:71995098-72015011 GCA_037834095.1 Argya squamiceps | reverse complement strand
AAAGAAAAGAAAAGAAAAGAAAAGAAAAGAAAAGAAAAGAAAAGAAAAGAAAAGAAAAGAAAAGAAAAGAAAAGGAGGAGTACTCTTCTAGAAGATGCTTTACACTTCCTGGCATCCACTGAGTAGTCTGATTTTTATGAGCCTTAAGATTTAAATCTTTCAACAGTAGGTATTAAAAGGCTGCTTTCTCTATATTTACTTTCAGAAAAAAAGGATATCTCTTGGACATTACATGAGTCAAAGCAAAGACAAAAACAAGCTATAAGAATAATAAGTTTAATTTAAAAGTCCAGTCTCAGAGAAAAATGGGTTATTTAAGAAAAAGAAAGGTTGATGTAAATTACTCCCACCATGTGCTTTGCCCTCATATGACAAGATTTTGTACAATTTACAGTCAAGAAACCCAAGTTAAGTGAGTTGCACAGCTAAATGCTATATTGTTTAATCTTAAATTGAAAAATAGTTTAAAAATAAAAGAAATATCTTAAATTTACCCTGTAAAAGTAAAATATTTACAATTTTTTTTAATTGAAAAAAGAAAGGTAGATATATCTGCTACAAAAAAAAAATCAGGTTGGAGTTCAAATTGAGAAAGATATAGGGGAGAGTAAAGAAAAAAATCACCATTCTGTTTTGGCTAATTAAGTTTAAATATCATTGCCCCTGGAAAGTATATGTAAGTTAAAGAAATCAGTTATCATATAACTGATTTGTATATTCCTAATTTTGTCTAAAATGGTGTAGATTAATTTCAACAGAATTTGATGTTTTATAGGAAATCATATTTTATTAATAAATTGATTGTTTAACAGTGACTACTGTTCATGCTCCTTGGGGTATCATTGTTTGCTTCACATTGTTTCTCTTCCTCTCTGAGGTAAAGTTCCTGTGACCACCCTGCCTAGCTCCTGCCCTCAAGACCTCTTGGCTGTTAAATGCATCCTTTGTCTTCAGCTTTCTCTTCAGGAAGGATATACAGTTTCATGACTTGCCTGTATTTAAAATTGAAATGTTCAAATTTACTAAGAGTTTTTTTTCCACTAAGCATGGTATTTCTTTTCTCAGTCTAGAGGGTTTTTTTATTCACATAACACTTTCTTTTGCACTGCAAAAGTAAGGGAAAAGCAGTTGTCATGTAACAAAACACTTCCACCATCATCTTCATCTCCATTTAAAAATTCATTCTTCAATTAAAAAAAAGAAAAATACTGAAAGAGTACTTCTTAAATATATATTTGGATGGTGAATTAAACATTTCCAAAACATAGGTATCTAGACCTTGAGGGTCTCTACATATGTTGATATAGATATGCACAAGAAGAACCATTTTGAGCCTCCCTGGGAAAATAAAGTAAGCCCTGTCTTACTTCACAGGGATGAATGCAGAAGGCTTGTTTTTTTCAAGATGTCCAAAAATGACTAAATTTCAGATGATTAAAAATAAATAAATTTTTATACACATTTTTTTGTCAGCTGGAAATTATTTGAATCTTTTACTGGATAGAATTTATTCCTTTGCTTTGTCAGTTTAATTTTGCAGATCACAATGTGGTCTGCCCACAGACATTAAATGAGTAGTTCAAATTAATGATCTCTTTCAATAAATTTTCTGATGGAGTATCCGTACTAAGCAGAGGAAAAAAGGCAACTCTCTTTTATACTTTTCTTAGTTATAATTAATGGGTATTATGAAGAAAAAGCTGCAGTCATCTCATTCTGAAAGCTTTGAAAGGAATGAAAATCGAAAAGGTAAACTGCTAGAGGGTATGTTATGCACCTGTTTGAGGAGGGTTACATTTGTTTCTAGGAATATTTAAGAGACATATTTGATACAAAGCTTTTTTTTTGTGTATTTTGACCATAGAATTGAATGTATGTGGATCTGTCTCATAGCATCAGAAGTTTGTCCTAGTTCTGGAGAACCATCTGGAGACTTCATCTTTTCACAGGTTCTTACTAGCAGACCATCACTACATATTTCCCCCTCCAAAATTAATATGAGAAATAAGATTTGTACAAAAGAGGATCACTGAAGTTTCCCAGAAGATGTGTGACTGTGGAAAACTAGAAACCCAGGCTGTAAAGTTTGAATGCAACTCTAGCTGCAATGTATGAACAGTGGTTTTTAGGAGGGAGTTTGGAAGAACTTGGAAATAACTTATTATTTATAATAGAAATAGACAGGTGACTGTAGGTTTAAAATAGAAATAGACAGATGACTGTACAAATTCATAATATTTTAACATAATCATGTCTTATACCTTACCCTCTGAAAGGCTATTCAAAGAATATTCTCTGTCTGCAATAGGATTTTGGGTGTTATTTCCTTCCTAGTACTGAATTTTCTCTTTTCTCGATGTTTTATGCTGCTCAAATGTCCCTTGAAAAATGCTTATAGTATGTGGTTTACCTCCATTTACTTTTCATGCACAAAATAAATTAAACATTCCTTTATTTTTGTTGTATTATAAAGCATATGGGCCATCATCCTACAGTAAATTAACTATACTTCTTTGTCTTTTATTTAATTTATAATACAGGTAGATACCACATTATTACCGATCTCTGCACCCTGTCATATCCCCAAAAGAAATAATATTCTAGGAAGTCTTTGTAAAACAGGGTTTTAATCTTTTCTGATTCCTGTTCTGCTCTTGGCTAGTTAGAAAATAGTAATGAAAAAAATCTGCAAACGTTTCAAAATTGCTTCCATCCTACATTTCAGCAAAACTTATATCCATTAAATGGTTTTTTTTCTTAAGTGCTAAGGACAGAATCTCAAGTATCAAAGATATTTCAGAGGATTAAAAGAATTAAAAGAGATTAAAAGAATTTTTTTAGCTGGCAATAAGTAATGTAGATAGACAGAGAGGGCAAAACTCTGGTGAAAACCTTAAAGTATTTAATTTTACACATTGGAAGAAGAGAAGAAAAAAAAGGAAAAGAAGAGGGACACAGAACAAAGGAAGAAAAAAAACAGAGGGAGGGAGGAAGAAAAGGAAAAGAGGAAGGAAGAAAGGAAGTGAGAAGGGATCACATGAGTATTATTTGTCCTAAATGCTCATTTTCTGCTCAGGACATCTGGGATGTTTGGAAGAAGAATCAAAGCAAGAGAAAACAATGCATCCAAGGTTCTTTGGAGGGATGAATCCTGAGAAAATTGATGGCTAAAAAATATGGCTCTGTGTTTAACAGACTACTGGTCTGTGCATATGTCTGACCATGGTCTGCACCTGATGAACAATTTTGTCATCTTGAATTCCCCTTCTAATTGTTTACCTGGGTGAGATGTTCTTTCATATATTCTCTGTGTGTGTGTGTGTGTGTGTGTGTGTGTGTGTGTGTGTGTGTGTGTGTGTGTTTGTGTGTGCGTGTGTATCCAGAGATTTATATGACAGCAGATGGACTAGGATCATGGGTCAGAGGGGACAATATTTCTCTGACACGAGCAACTGGAGCAAGGGAGGGTATATACGGTTGTGAGCAATCACTAGCAAATACCAAGTCAGATTAATCAGCCAATTGGATAGAAGTCTTGGATGCCCTAAGTTTGGGCCAGACCAGTTAATGAAGAGAAGAGACAGCCTCCAACTGGCTTCTGGAGGGATCACTTGGTCTAAATCAGGTCTTGGAGGGGCTGTTGGGTCAACTGAAAACACATTTGCATGTGTGTGTGCATGCATGGGACAACTGGAGACAGGAAGATCCAAGGGGGTGTGTGTGAGTGTGTGTGTGCATGTGTAGGTGGGGGGATGTTTGTACACCCATGCACATTGACCTGCAGACCTCTGTAACTTTCATGACAAGATGCCAGCAACTCAGGAGAAACAGGATACAGAGACAGTCTGGGGTTCTAGTAGAAGACGTTCATCCTGAACTACCATAGAACAGAACGGAACAAGGCTGCTGTTGCTCTTTGTTCTTGCGTGAGTGCTGTGTATCCTTTGCTAATTTGTTCACTAGCTGCACTTGCAAGTGGATGCTTATTGCATAGATGTGATTTTGAATGTCAAGGGAGAACATAAACTTCCCCTCTCTACTGGTGGGACTTAAAATCAGGGAACTGAAAAAACCTTGCCTTTTCCCAGTTACCAAATTCAACAATACCTAACTAGTCTACTCTCTATTTCATCCTAAGTGTCAGATTAATTGTGCCATTATTATATTCTTAAATTCATCATACCTGTTTCATATTCCATGCCTCACGGAAGAAAAGAGTTAGAAAAAAAAAGTTTTAAAATTGTATTTTCAAGAGCTTTATCCACAAAAAATGATTTCTGATCTGATACATTTATATATACACACACACACACACACACACACACATATATATATGTATGTATGTATTGAAAAAACTCCACAGCTTCTTTTTATAGATTGTCCTTAAGGTCAACTTTATGTATAATTCTGTTTAGTAATTTTAAGAACAGTACAGAAAGAAAAATCTACACAAAACTTCAAGAAAGACAAATTACATTGTACTTTTTGTAGTAGGGTATGTACTCTTAAGTATGTTCCAGTGCTAGGGAAATAAATAACTATCCAGGTGTTGAGTAAATAATGGGTCCCAAATTAAAATGAGGACAGGAGTTTAAAAATACAGACAGAAAGAAATAATGAATAATGAACAGATTAAACAGGTACTTGAAATTGTTTGTCATGCAAATTTACCTTGCTGATTGCAAGCATTACTCATTAGGGATTTGTTAAATGGATAAGTGAAGGTGTTGAAAATTTGGACTGCTAAGAGCTGGCTGAGCCAAATCTGAAAAATGTCAAATGTCTGTGAAGTGGAAAGGATTCCAGCACTTTTTTACCAACCATGTCAGCAACATGGATGGTGGGATTGAATGTACCCTTAGGAGGTTTGCCTGACAACACCAAGATGTGTGGTGTGGTTGAAACATTGGGTGGAAGGGGTGTCATGCAGAGGGACCATGATGGGCTTGAGAGGTGGCCACATGAAAACCTCATGACAGACCATGAGAATCTTGTGACATTCAACAAAGTCAAGTGCAAGGTCCGGCCCCTGGGTCAGAGAAGTCCCAAGCACAAATACAGACTGGTGGTTAGCAAATCCAAAATAGCCCTAAGGAGAAGGACTAGAGAATGCTTGTGATGAAAATTTCAATGTGACACAGCAGCATACACTTGCAAACCCAAAAAGACTACCACACTCTGGGCTGCATCAAAAGCAGTGTGACCAGCAGGTGGAGAATTGAGGTGATTCTCCCCCTCTAGTCCACTCCTGAGAGACATTACCTGGAGTATGTGTCCACCTCCAGAGCTGCCAACACAGGAAAAACATTAACCTGTTGGAATGAGTCCAGAGGAGGGCCATTAAGATCATCACAAGTCTGGAACACTGACTTATGTGCTGCAAGATCTGGGGCTTGTTCTGCCTGGAGAGGAGAAGAATCAAAAGGATTTTATCCAGGGTATTGCTCAACATATTAAAACATTAAAGTTGGTCTAAGCAGAGTGAGAGCTGCCTGTGGCAATGTGCAGGATAGCACAAAATCCGTATTGGAAGAATTCTCATACACAAATCAGTTAGAAGTTTTATTGTGGAGGTCTGAAGTGTAGTTCATCACCTTGACTGACATCTGTTCATGCCCATATATTCGTACTGCCTTGCTGATGGTACTAGACGCCTAACTAAAATTTTCAGTGTACAGTCTAAATTGAGATACGATACTAGTAAGACAGTAATAGTAAATGTTTTTGTCTGTCAATTAACATATATCTTCTAATTATAGTGTGGTATCATATAAATTATGGGGCTTAATGGACTTGTTCTGGTATTGCTTATCAAGGCAGAAATATGAATACGAATTTTTTACCAGAAGTTTGCCATTATTTTCTGGGATTCATCTTCTTTTGCAACACTAGTTATTTTTCCTATTATACTTTACAGAGCAGTGGTAGGTAAAGTTTAAACATATTCATAGATTGAAAATTTACTTTAGATCATTATGGAAAATTGGTTTTGTCCCTGGTGAGAAAAAGAAAGAAAAAGAAAAAGAAAAAGAAAAAGAAAAAGAAAAAGAAAAAGAAAAAGAAAAAGAAAAAGAAAAAAAAAAAGAAAAAGAAAAAGAAAAAGAAAAAGAAAAAGAAAAATCTAACTTGCAAATTTGCTTATGAAACAAATGAGAAAATATTTTAATGAAAAAAATCACTAATGAAAGTATGAAAATTAACTGCTTTGGTTACCAGAGAGCACTTGGTCTACTAACGAGAGCACAAACTAGAGAAGTAATTATGTACTTTACATAATTGCAGACACTCTGTGCAAACTAAAATTATATGGAACATTATGGACACATCTTCAGGTTGAGGAAGACAGCTAATTTTACCATAAAACAGAGAAAAGTCATTCCAGAGCAAATTAGCTAAATTTTTTAAAAGAAGGAATGAAATACTATGTTCATTAAATTATTGTTAATGTAATAATTAATTTTAATTAGACTCAGAAATTAACATGCATGTTAAGTTCAGAAAGTATGTATAGAGTTTCTCACTCCCTTTCTTCATTTTTTAAATACAAAAATCCATGTTTAGAAAGTCCAGAAAAGGTTGACGTGAGAACCAGGATTGGACACATTTTCTGTTTGCTTGGTAGCATTGCAAGTAAAAGATTTGCTGAAAGAGTTTTTGTATGGTAAAAGACAGGCAGAAAACAAAAATGAAAACCCCATTTTTTTCAGCCCAGGACTATTCTCCAGACAGTAGTTATTGTGATTATTATTAGTAACTATTCCCAATACCTTCAACAATAATATTTATATGCTCTTGTATAATCCTTGTGTTATTAATATAACTTAAAATAAAGAGTAAGTGCAGCCCATTATTGTGATCATTAAAATAATATAAACACAAATTATAATTTTAAAATTTTATTCTGCTTTTGTTAAATCTTCAATTATCCAGATCAATCTTTGTTTCTTTTTATACTGTAGCTTTAAACACTCTGTCAATTTCATATTTTTTTCCTCCAGAATGTTTATGTTTTATCCAAGGCATTTCTACAGTCTTGTTCTATGACCTTTATAATTTTTTTTCCTACTTTTTCCGTCTGTACTATAATGATAATAATTTTAATATTTCCTTTTCTATTGATATAATAAGTGAGGGATGACATGGGGGAGAAAGAGGTTTGGACAGCTGAACTAATTAAAGCACTTCAAATGCTGGCTGAGTGAAATACTATGAGTACATGTATCACCATCTGGTTGCTTATCGATTTTACTAGTAGCACCATTGTCTTTTCAAAATGATTTGCTAGCAAAGATAATATTTGTTTCTGTACTTGTACACGTTTATACCTACCATGATACATTTAGCAAAGTGTTGTCTGTTATCTCAGCATTTCACTGATTCCATAGTTATCTCAGAAAAACCCCCTCTGTCACTCCAAATTTCACATTCAATATAACAAATTTATAGAATATAGATAGATATATATAGAATATAGATAGCTATATCCTAAATAGGAGCTTCCTATTTTCCTTACCTTGCAGTACATTATTTTATCCTACTATATCCTCTTTGTTGGCCTTTTTTTAACTAGTCCTTGCTTGGTTGGTAGCTTTACCCGTGGGCAAGGGTTTGATGAGCTTGTGAATGGGCATGATGCCATCCAAACAGATGTGATAGAAAATAATCAGCCAACAGGCCCTATTATATGTATAAAACATATTTGTAAAGGGCAGAATTCTAATCTGGAAATGTACAAATAACTGCTCACACTATGTAGTATTTGGATGAAGGATCTACCATTGTTGATCTAGTTCTCAATCATACTTAAACACTGCTTTCAGGGAAAACAAGTGAAAAGTTTTTGATGTCACACAGAGGAGTATTTTATACTATTAGAAATAAAAATCATCTTGCTGGTAAAGCAAAGGGATTTCCTTTTCTTTTTTTTTTTCTTTTTTTTTTTTTTCCTCCTGGGTAAGAAATGCCATGCAGTATGCCAAATCTGATTTTTAAACTTTAGTTTCAGGAATAGTGAGTTACATAACAGTTTAAGCATTCCCATTGACTTTAACCCATGGGAGGGACACAACACTGGGACAGGCACAGACCCTGATGAGTCCTCCCCCTGAAGAAGGAGTAGCAGCACAGACAGCCTGCGATGAGCTAACCCCAATTCCCCATCCCTCTGCACCACTGAGGAGAAGGTAAAAACTCATTACTAAATAGGAGCCTGGAAAGAAGGAAGGGGTGGGGAGAAGATGTTTCAAGATTTAGCTTTTATTTCTCATTATCCTACTCTGATTTGATCGATAGTAAGTTAAATTAATTTTCCCATCTTAAGTCTGTTTTGCCTATGACAGTAATTGCTGGGTGAACTGTCCTTGTCCATACCTCAACTCATGAGCCTTTTGCTGTATTTTGTCTCCCCTGCCCAGCTGGGGAAATTGATGATAGAGTATCTTTGGTTGGTAGCTGGCATCAAGCCAAGGTCAACTCACCACAAGACTTTACAAATAAGATGAGATAAAGATTTTGGCCACTAAAATGTTAATTTAATAAATAATTAAATAAATAAGATTTGTTGGTGTGATGGCTTGACTTTCCCTCATAATGTTGAACTCTCGTTATATCTGTGTTTGTGTGCATAGTCTCAGACTGGTTCTCCTTTAGTCCTGATTTTAGTTTATTTTTATAGTTTTTAAGATCTTTTTATTTCACATTATCCTTTGCTTGCCAGCCTGGTCCACGGCTTCTTCCCATGACTGTGACTCATCTTCTCCCTGTCTTGATCCACCTTTTTCAAAACTTTCATGGCCAGGTTGACCAGGTTGATATTTCTTTTTTCCTCACCTGTAGATCCATAATTGAATTAAATAATAAGGAATAATTGAATAATGAGGATGACTCATCATACAGATCATAAGCATCTACATTTAGAAACCCGTATTTCCCAATCTCTAGATTGTTGCCCAATGTCTTGGGAAGCATTAACTTTACAGTAGACTCTAGTGTTTCATCTTCAGCTGTAGCTGAGTGTATTGACTATCACTGTTAATTATAATAAGATTTGAGAGACCTGGATATCATGTAGATTTTGATATTCAGTGTTCTCTGTTCTCCTCAGGTGTTCCCAAAGCATGCAACACCATCTGGAGTGTCCTAAATTATCCATCTTGACCTCCAGCTAACTTAGAAGCATGTTGATTTATTCTCCATATTCTGTGTCAAATCTGTTCTGTTTTCTAAGGCAGGTTACTCCTGTCCTTAGTAGATAGGAGTAACCTGCCTTAAGGTAGCTGATTTGAGCTGTTAGAGACCTAAATCCCACACTAAATGTTTTCAAGGGCCTAAGAACTAAAGTAGAGCTTGAAACTACTATTATCCTACCACTTGGGACGAAATTGGGAGAAATAAGTCCTTCTTTATTTTGCTTTAGAAATATGTTTTCCAGACAGACAGAAGCACAGTTCTAAAGGAGAAACAGATCTTCAATTGCTTGCTCAACCAGCTTAGGACCTAGAAGCTGCATACATCCATTACATGCTCTGAGGCACATGGAAAAAACCACCATTTTAGGTATAAGCACTTGTCATAGGCATTTGGTTGCAGCAGAGCATGAAGATAATAATGAATATAAACCCACGAGAAAATGGGCTTTTTAAGTCCTACGGCACAGAGAACAACTTTGCCTTTTTTCTTTTCTTTTTTTTTTTTTTTTTTTTTTTTGGTAGGGAACCTTCCAATTATGCAAAATCTTCCCAAGCAACATAATAATAGAAGCACAGACATAAATTTTATTTAAAAAATTATAATTCATTGATCACTTTATAGTTTAGGGCTTATCTAGCATTTTAAAACTCTAAATCTCCTTGCAGCCCTAAACACTTGATATTGTCATTAGCTAATAAATCAGTAGAACAGCTGTGATTATTCCCACTATTGATATAATCTTAGGACCAGCAGACATTTACTACTCCTAGTCTGCATTTTGCTTGAAAATGCAATAATGAAAAAATGAATTTTCACTGAATCTCAGGTTTTCTGTGTGTTGCTAGGTAAGGTAAACTAATTGAGAAACAAACCCTAATGGTGCAATAATTTCATTTTAGAGCAAATATTTCATTTTAGGTAAGAGAAAAATCAAATAATTGTGTCTAGGATCATTCTCGGTGTCCAAATCAGTGCTAAAGAGAATGATGCACTTTCCCAATTGATTTTTCACATAAAGTAAATATATTTGTAATGCTTGCTCACTAAGTGAGTAGCTGAGTATGGATTCTGTTGCCTTTTTATCAGTAAGTTTATTTTTCTGATGTACATATGCAATGTAAATGAACAATGCATTAGACCAAAGCTTTTAAATCAGAATGTTTTCTTTTTTTAACTTGTTATTTCATTAAACCAAATGGCAGTTTGGTTTAATGAAATAACAAGTTTTACCTCTCCTCACTGCTTACCTCTAAATAATTTGTCAAGGGTTGGACATCCAGACTGGACTTCCCTAAAAATAAAGAAGTGAGCAACTTTAAGGAAAATACCCCAAACATTGTACTTTGTGATAGTTCTGTCTTAAGAACAAAAGCACCTATATTAAATGTAGATGATGTTTGAAACCTTGAATATTGCTATGAAGCCAAAGTATCATTCTTAATCTAACCACAAGAAGCAGGGATGCCTTCATCAAAAGCAATTTTATAAAACCTTTGTTCAGTAGCATTTATAAAAAATACTCCGTTTAAAAAAAAACACAACAAAAGAAATGAAAAAATAAAACAAAACCAAACCAACCAACCAAACAAACAAAAAAAAACCCCAAAAAAAGTTCAGTCTTATATATATTTTTTTTCAGTCTGCTTGGACAATGAATTAGGAATCCAGTTCTATTCAGGAAAAGAACTGTGTCATTTATCACAAGCAGAAATGGCTTAATTATTATGTTTTATTTGTCATTATTTATTAACCCCTCTCAAACTCATAAATCTGCATTCTTAGCTCACAGTTCTCTTAACCTTTAACTGGTTAAGTACTCACAGCCCTTAATTAGTTTCCCATTTCAAAGCTTTTGGATTCTTGTCAGACCTTCTAGATCCCTTCTGCATTGAACAAAAATACCCACCAACTCCATTCAGTTATTATATTTCTTATTATAGATTTTAATACCTGACAAGAAGTTAATCCTCCTTCAGCCACAGATTTCTTGGCTGCTTAGAGAGAGTTAGTATAGGCGTGTATATCTGTTCTTCCTCTTGTGCTACAACATGAAATCTGTATTGCCTGCATCCCACAGAGAGCTGCTAAAATCGCTTTTTGTGCATTTTAAGCCTATAGGGTGATGTGTTGTAATAGTAAATCATTCTGGCCAGGCTCACTGCAGGCTGTTTCCTGTGTAGGTCTGGTATGATGAAAGCAGTTAAATGAAATATAGCTCTGGTCTAAATTGAACAGAGCTATCGAAAACAGAAAGGCAGAAGGGAAGATATTGCAAGTAGTACAAATCTCTCCTTTCTCTCCTCTTTGTCACTGGAATTGAGTGAATTCTTAAAGTAGGTATAGGAGAAGCCACCCAGCACTTTACAGACATTTCTTTATCCCCTTCCCTTCTCAGCACCCTGCTGAGGTAAGGGCTGTTTTCCAAGAATTGTAAGAAATGTGGATTGGTGTATTGGCAGCTCTATATGAGAAAAGCAGACACCATGGTGTCCTTTGCTGCTGTCCTTCATCCACAACTGAGTGACAATGTCAAGGGCCAGGAATCTAGTATCCTTTACTTTTTCATTATGTACATTGATCAAAGGATTTACCTGATTAAGTTGCACCTCAGCAGAAGAAATTTGGGGCTTAACAAGGAAGAAAAAGATATGGAGAACCAAAAGATTCGAAGTATAAAACCTCTTTTTCTTGTATCTGAGGACTGACAGTATATCCTTTTAGGCACTGTTTCATCCAGTTCTCTTTAATGCCGTAGACTTCCTTCTTATCCCAGTTTTAGTATCTCTTTGCTTCATGTCCCTCTAGAAACTCTGGCTTCATTTTCTATTTATAAGAGGTTCTGTCTGAACTAGACTGCACCAGCCAGCATTTTGGAAGCAGGAAACTCTGCCCCCCAGCCACATCGTTTTAGCAACATCCAGTACATATTAAATAAAGAATTTTAATTTCTTACTGCATTTAGTTTATGTAGCAATGTTTTACTAGCAGGATGGACACTTAAGCCATGGCTTCTGTGAAAAGGCATTGGGAGCTGCCCCTGTGTCCAACAGAACTGATTTCAAGATGGATCCTTAATTTTTCAAAACCAAACCCATCAGCAATGGTGGAGCCTCTGTGAAGACATATTTCAGAAAGGGTAAAACCTGCTGTGCAGGAGCTCTGTGAGAAAGGAGTGAGAAAATATGGCAGAAACAACTCTGCAGATACCATGGTCAGCAAACAGGGAGGGGCAGGAGGTACTCCAGGTGTCAGAGAAGAGATTCCCCTGCAGCCCCTGGCGCAGACCATGGTGAAGCTGCTGTGCCCCTGCAGCACATGGAGGACCAGAGTGGAGCACAGATCCACCTGCAGCCCATGGAGGACCCCACACCAGAGCAGATGAATGTGCTCTAAGAATCTGCATGCCAGGAATAGCCCATGCCAGAGCCTGCCTCTGGCAGGATGCAGTGGAAAACAGTCAGGGAATTAGGCCCTGAATGGCCACTCGCCTCTCCTAGGGTTCCCGACTGCTCGGCGAGGCGAGTCTGCAGAACAGTGGATCCCCGTTCCAGACTATCAGGAGGAAAGGTGCATCTCAAGCGCGAAGGTAGTGGGAAGGAAGAGCGGGACTCAGCGGAGGTTGAACAGGGAAGGGTTTATTGGCTCTCGCCCTGCCAGTGCCTCTGCGGAGACGCTGAGCAGGGGAGGGACTAAAGCTTTTATACAACTGAATGTAACACCGAACTTGCAACATACAACCAATGAACATCGGGGAAGGGAATGGGGTGAGACAGCAACAACCTTTGAAAAGAAGGCGGGAAAATGGGGTGAGGAGCCCGGCCAATCCGACAACGTATCACCTCAGAAGTATCAGTTTGAGGGGTGGAGTGTTGCCGGGGCTGGACTCTCCACTGAAATTATGATTGACAACTCAACTTCGTAAAACTTTTCAAAGTTCAGAACCAAACAAAATGGAAGCCAACAGACGCCATCTTGAAACTCAAACTTGCTCAAAGGCCTAAACTATAAACCCAAAACCCAAACCACCACATCAGGAAGTGAGGCGTCTGATGAGTACACACAGGATCAGGTTTTCTGTCAAGGACTATAGCCTGTGAAGAATCCACTCCAGAGCAGTTCTTGAAGAGTTGCAACCTGTGGAAAGGACCCACATGGGAGAAGTTTGTGAAGGACTTTATCTTATTGTAGGGGCCCTGCACTAGAGTGAAGAGAGTGAGAAGGAAGGAGTGACAAAGAAGTGACTCCAACCCACATTCCTCATCCATCCTGCACCACTAAAGGCAGGAGAAGGTAGATAATTTATCAGTTCAGTTGAGAGAGGGAGTAAGAATGGGGATGAGAAAGGTGTTTTCAGGTTTATTTCCTATTATCCTACTCTGTTATTAATCAGCAGTAAATTAATTTCCATCAAGTCACATTTGTTTTGCCTATGATGGTAATTGATTTTGATTCATGAGTTTTTCCACCATATTTTCTTCCCTTTTCCTGATGAGGTGACAGAGGCTTGTCAACAAAGGTAAAACAGTAACTTGTGTTACAGTCATGGCAGTATAAAAAAGAATCAATGTAGGTGTACCTCAAAACTGCAGAGTATATTCTTAAGGACGGGATTATTATGAATGCCACAACATTCAGAGTCAGTATAGACCAAAGAGGCCCAGTGGAAAAAAAGATCTCACTCATCTTCAACAATTCAGGATGTTTTTAAGTTTTGGCCTATTTAAAAAGCAATTACATCTTTAACTGAGAAAAAAAATCAGGAAAGAAAAGAGAAATGTGGAAAACACCTTTTTCCATGATGTAAAACTTCTTACTCTGATCTGAAATAGCCAGTTTGTTTTTTACACACATAGACAGAAGATTTCTGACAGACCCCTAGGTAGTATTTGGAGAAAGGGGCCATCTCATAACTCTAGAGGACCAGCATAGACAAAAGACATTCAATGATTGTAGAAATAATCTGATTCTGCTAAAATACTACAACTATGATACTAGTTGGCCAAACGACAGCAGCAGCAGAGAAGGAAGCAAAATAAAACCAACTTGTATGACCTGTTTCTTGTGAAGTCTGTGCAAGACCACTATCTGTTTAGTCCTAATATGGTCTAAATATTTTCCAGAAGAGATGGAGATTTAAAAAGGGAACAATATTGAATACATTAAAGGTTTTAGTGGTGGATTAATATGTTAAATAATAAGATTTCCATCACAAGAAGTTAGAATTTCGATTTCTTTTAGCTCTGAAAAACTGTGCGTTTTTTTTTTTGAAGGTTAAACTGTTAAAACATTTTGCTTCCTGTTTGTCTTTATGGTATGGGTTTTTTTGGTCAAATTTTATTGAGATTATTATTGTAGAAATCCTTAAAAATATAAAGAACATGTATTCAAACATGCTTGCATTAACCATACAGGAAGTGAAGATTTTATATCTAAATAACTTCAAATGTAAAACTGAAATTCATTCTTGCAGTTTTGCTGTTGCTATGATTGATGGAAAGTTTCTTTGTAGTAGTAAGTGCTGAAAGTTTAAAGGTATTTTCTTCATCTTTAGGAAACTTCCTCAATTCAGACTTGTTTGCCATTTTACTGATGTTCGGTTTCAAAGAAGAATAAAAGAGGACATCTTCCTCCTGAATACTTCAAAAAAACTGACTTTTAGCATTGGTTCAACTCTTTAATTCAGCACTTGATTTCAAGTAATTTCTTCAAGGCACTAGTGGGTCTGTTGTGTAATTCTCTTCAACTATTCAGTTGTTGAACAGGACCAGGATTCTATGATCATTTGTATATCTAAGATTTCCCTCTTGGTTATCTGTCTTGCTTCTCACATAAAATCAACTTTGCTGTTTTGACTTCCAGTACAAAAGCTTCTTTTACTTTTAATCATTAAAATGAACACATCTGATAGCACCTTTGATTGTCTTCCCTGTTAGCCTGTACTGATCTGGTCAGTTTCTCATCTGTTCTTATTGCTGTTGCTAATTCTCTAAAATCCTATTGTGACCACAAGCTTATCTGCTTGAAAATGCCATTCATTCTTAAGTTCTGTATTCTATTATTTGAAATGTAATCTGAAGTCTGTTTGAGTCCTGTGAAGTTACTGTAGTGTGTTATCTAACAGTGATATTTTTCAGAATCTCTATTATCACAAGAATTTGATCCATATTATTCATTCCTCTGGAA
This sequence comes from Argya squamiceps, assembly GCA_037834095.1. Taxonomy (NCBI): domain Eukaryota; kingdom Metazoa; phylum Chordata; class Aves; order Passeriformes; family Leiothrichidae; genus Argya; species Argya squamiceps. Next base: position 71,999,639 of record JBBMKD010000001.1, on the reverse strand, counting down.
AAGCCGCTGACATACTTTGTCATTCACATCTTCAGCATCCTTGTAAACGCCAGTAGAATGAATAAGTTAATGCTCAAAATGTTTTTCGCTTGTTCTTCTCACCCTTCTTGTAGATGAGTTTTCTCATTTTCTCATGCTTGCTCTTTCCTGGAATTAATGTTAACTATCTTCTGGATGATGTAATTTTTGTATTTATTATATTTTCTTGCAAGGTTCTGGAAGTCTCACATTTTTTAGTCCACATTATTTCCCCTTTCTGCATTCATACTTGTCAAGCTTCGTATTGGTATTTTTACTTTTTCTCACAAGAATTCTGAGATTTGCTTTTCTGAATTTATTTGATGTATGCCTCTCCAGAGAGAATGTTCTCCAGGCTTATTCCAGGTCCTGTAATTGCACATTGTACATCTTTTCAAAATCTTCTTTCCATCACATATTCATTTCTTATCTATAGTAATTTGTCCACACTTGTCTCTCACTGCCAACATCTTCAGTTCAGGTCTTCCAGTCATCTGCTTTATCTCATCACACAAGGCCTGAGGCACACTTTCACTTCCATATTCTTCTGCTACTTTGCTTATTTAAAAAAAATACTTTGCTTACTTTTTGCTCCTGTATTGAATTTCTGTTTTGTCTATTTACTGTATTTAGCTTTTGGACTTAGTTCTATCATTTTTATTCTTGTTCAATGTCTTTTAACTGTTCATCATTTTTTGCCTCATCTATTAACTTCATCTCTTTAGTTTATAATATTGTTTCTCTGGATGTTCTTCCAATGTGTCAGTTTTCTAGTTGTCATGTTCTTTCTCCATATCTATTAATTTCTCCAGGTAGTGTCATAGAACAAATCAAGCTTTCTTTATATGCAAATGGGATAATTTGATCCGAATGAAATGCGATTTTGTCTCTTCACAAAAATATTTATCCCTTTCTTCACCTAGCATAAGCCCATTTCCCTTACAATTTTTTGTAAATTACAGTTAACTTCCACTTAGTTGATGAAAAGACAAAATTAGTCTTGATATCTTTCAAAATAGCAGTGAAATGGAGATTACCCAGCAATACTTGAAAGAAGCTTTGCAGAAATAGAGATGGGAGTCCTGATGGAAACCAAGTTGACTGAGAATCAGCAGCACACCCTTGTCGTTGGGAGAGCCAGCGCCAAAGTGGGCTCCATCAGGGAGAGCACAGAGCATAGCTGGAGGCAGTCAGTGGGTGCAAGGAAGGAATTCCTCTTCACTGTTCACCACTCATAAGACTGTATCTGCAGAAGTGCCTGGTACTGACACACTCAGAAGCACACAAATATGAGGAAAGCGTTTGCAAACTGAAAAAGTTTAATGAGTGGTCACAAAGGTGGCTGAAGCCTTGAATGGGGAAATCAAGAACTCTGGGTTTATTCATCCTGAAGAAGACACCTTATTCCCATGCTCTGCCGTAAGAAAAGGCAATTGCTTTTCTTTAGATGCCAGTTAGTAGTAATAGAGAAAAAAATCAACCTCTTCTGAGAGGTGCACAGTGAAAGGGTAGTGGGCTACAGGAAACAAGTTGCAGCAAGAACAATTTCAAATTGATATAAAAACAAACAAACAGCAAAAAATATGGTGACATTTGTGAAAAAGTGAAACAGGGGACTCAAGGAGGTTGTGAAGTCTCCATCATTTGAAAGATGGGCACAGCTCTAAGCAATCTCAGATAAAGTGACATTATTCTGTCCAGGGAGTTGTGTCTCTCAATCTAAGTTATTCCATATTTATGCAAATACAGTTCTGGAATACAATTATTACTGAAAATTTGTATGTGATATCATAGCCTCAACTTTGTGGAATGTGTTTTTAAAACGAGAATAAACAGCACTAATCAACACAATCAACAAAAATGCAGACAAAGAAGTTGAGCAGCAAGCATCAATCTTCCTTCAAGTTTTACAAGACTGAAGGCTACACAGCACTAGAGCTTTTTCCTGTTAAGGAACCAAGTTAATAACTAGTTAATAACTGGTCAGTAGTAGTCTGTATGTGAACATAATTAGATGAAGGGTTAATGACATTGTACTGGAATTCATGAATTCTTATGTTTGGGGTGGTGCACAGAGATTGTAGAAAATCAGAATATGGCTTATACAGTTTTGCATATAATTCTCTGATAAATCTACAGACATTAAGGAGCACTCCCATATATATAGCCTACCAGCAGAACAGGAAGTCTTTTTAAGCTAAATTGTTTTTCTTAACAAAAATACACAAGTCATGCACAGGTATAGTACACTGCAGCCTGGAAAACTGTGCATAACCTCCATTCTGTATCTTTCTATTCTACATTATGATGAATGATACTGATAGTCTTGTGTAATTTATTATTCTCAGTGTTTTGGCTTTTCTTAGAAAGTTATATAATTTTGCATTCGAAGTTTTATAGATTTCTCTTAGGAAGGACCATATAACTTCTAGTTTTCCCTGAAGTTAGCAGCAAAACTTGCTCTGAATGTCTAAAGATTTGTTATTTCTCCTACTGATGATAGTTAACCTTCATAATCAATAACAGCATATGTTCTCTTGACAGATGGCATTTGTTCTGTGAGTTCCAAGCGCATAATGTAAACCCCAAGGTTTCTAGATTATGGAGGTTATGTCTTAATGCTTAGATGTTTCTCCCTCTTCAATGTAGTCAAACACCACAAGAACAGACCTGTGTCTGTAAATGGACTTTCATCAGGAAAACCTGTGGTGAAAAAGTATTTTATTTAATTAAAGGTGGATGATGTTTCAAAATCATTAGCTGAATATGTTCTTGAAGTCTCACAGTTCCTTAAACTTCCATTTTTCAAATCATGAAAAACCATTCAATAAAAAAAAATTCCTATCCTATTGAAACGTGGGGTGAAAAAGTGCCTATATGTTAGGATGTATTAAAATATCATTATTTAAATGCTAGGCATTTATAGGATATCCTTAATACTTCATTCAAACATGAGGTTTTAAGAGTGTCTCTAGAAGCTAATGAGAAATACTGGACTAATTTATTTTTTTTGCACTTCCATGCCAACAAAATTCCAGATTCATAACTATAGGGCGCGAAATGAAGTTTAAACCAGAAAAATTCTTTCTTTGGTGCATGTAACATGTTATATGGTTGAAGGAAGAGTAATTGAAGTCATCTACCTAGACATATGTAGCATTTGACTCTGACCCACATGACATCCTTGTCTCTAAACTGGAGAGACACAGATTTGGTGGATGGACCAGACAAAGCAATTGGCTAATGGTTGCGCTCGAAGAGCTGTGGTGAATAGTTCAATGGGCAAGCAGAGAGCAGTGATAGGTGGTGATTCTCAGGGGTCCCTGTTGCATAACACCTAGTTACGGCAATTAACCTTTATGTCTACTTGAAGTACATGGTAAACTGGTACTCTTGACTATGACAGAAGTCAATTGTCAACCAAACTCAGCTACCGTAAGTGAAGAGCGTCTCCTTACAAACTTGTGTCTCTCCACTTTACTATATATTGTAACTAACTTCAAAGACAAATACTTGAACTGATGAAATCTCTATATTTCATGCAGTTTCAGGGGATCCATAAGGATATTTCTCATATTTTTTCTCTAGATTTTCCCCATTCACTACATCTAGAGACTGAGACAGATAAACCTTTGCATTTAAATAATATGGCTGGTTGCATCTGTTTTAGGAATTCTGTTCCAACAGGTACAGTGCTACGCAGCATTTAATTAATTTTGTTTGGGTGTGTGCAGTACTATTCCCAGGAACTACAACATCCAGAAACAGCTGGAAGGACATTAAATGCTTATCTAAACATGAAAATAAGTAGAAAGTGAAGCATGAAATTACTTTCTCTACACTATATACTAAGTCTGTCATCAGTATGCTGATGTAAGTATGACAATGCTATTCATTTGGATCTGTGATTATTAGCCTTGACTCTTGTTGAATTTTTTTTAGCAAACATTACTTGGAAGTAAATCCATGAGTATATTGTATGTATATTAATTAGGTTGTCTCATTTATTGTAGTTGGCAAAAATCTTATTCTTCCACCATCTAATTTTAAATGAATTAAACCCAGCACAAACAGACAGAGTAAGGTTGTTTGGTTTTTTTTTTTTTTCCTTACTTGCTGTCCAATTTATTAGGTCATAAATACCAACAAAAACCACTTGTCTTAAAGTGTTCCCTTAAAATGTGGGGGTTTTATTTCAAAGTGAATATGTCCATTTCTACTCTTACAAAGTGTTTTGGTTTAGGGCAAATTTGGGAGCAAACCTCTGAATGGTGATTTTTTGGAAACTAAATCCAAACAGCCTCTCCCCCCAGCCAGTCTGCAAAAAGAACTCCTTCAGAGAAAAGTGGAAAAAACTATTTATTTAACAAACAAAATGCCCACAAGCATAAAGAATGAACAATAATAATAATAATATGAAACAATAAAACTTCTCGCTGCTCTGAAGAGAGATGGCAAAACTGAGAGTCTGTGCCAGGAGTTAGCTCAGCTCCCTCAGTCTGTTTGTCAGTCCCAGTCCCTTC
>JBBMKD010000001.1:71930653-71994998 GCA_037834095.1 Argya squamiceps | reverse complement strand
GTCCCAAGAAAAAAAGGGAAAAAACAGTCCAGGAAAGCTTCTTTGCCTCAGCTAGCTAGACTAACAAAAGGAAAAAACTCTCTCTCTGGCTGCTGTCTGTGCATCTGACGAAAAACACACAGTCCCAAGGACAAGAAAAGATCCCGAGATGTGAACAGTTTTTCAAAATAAACTGCACGCTTCTTCTTTCCCTGCTCACTCTCAGAACCAGTCTTAAAGGTGCAGAACACAGAGCAGACGATTGGGGATACAGGTATCATGGTCACCCTTGGACACAAAGAAATACAGAGAACACTACATGTACCTGGGAAAAAACTCATCCTGGTGAGGATGCACCTCGAGTCCTGTGCTTAATTCTGGGTCCCTCATGTCAAGGAAGACATTGAGCTACTGGAGTGTGTCCACAGAAAGGCAACAAAGCTGGTGAATACACTAGAAAGCAAATCCTGTGAAAGTGGCTGAGAGGGATTGTGGTTGTTTAGGCTGGAGAAAAGGAGCCTCAGGGGACACCTTATCACTCTCTACAACTACTTGATAAGAGGGTGTAGCCAGATGGGAGTTTGTCTCTTCTCCCAGGCAACCAATGACAGAGCAAGAGAACATAGACTTGGGCTGCCCCAGAGGAGGTTCATATTGGACATCAGGTGGAATTTTTTCAAGGAAAGAGTTGTTAAGCACTGGGATGGACTGCTCAGGGAGGTGGTGGAGTCACTGTCCCTGGAAGTGCTCAAGAAAAAAACAGACCATGGTACTTGGTGCTATTGTCTAGTTAACAAGGTTGTAATCAGTCAAACATTCTTGGAGACCATTTCCAGCCTAAATGGCTCTAATTCTGTTTAAAACAAAACAGTCAAATAAGTTTAAAAAATTTGTATGTTTATGTATTTTCTTGTACAATACATCACTTTACATGTTGAACTAAAACAAGGTCTGAGACAGAAATAATTGTACTTTTAACATTCTATCATCTCATCAGTTGGAAATATAACCATCAGGACATGAGGAAATGCTTGAAAATGGAAACCCAGAGCTTTTTCAGATGCTATGGCTCTACTTCTTGAATTTTTGTTTTTTCTGTGTGGGTCATTTAAGTCTTATTCTTCCATGCCAGAGTTGCATATATAATTAAATATATGTTTCATATAATAGCTCTAGATACCCGTGTTTAGACAAAAGAATTGGCATCCTGTGTTCAAAGAACCTCAAATTTTCCTTCAATTGAATTTCAGTGCCTCTGCAAAATAAGCAGCCTTTTCTTTCTTTTGAAATCTGAAATCCTTCTGAAGTTATAGAAAGCATTTTTAAAAAAAGGATGTAGCCATCCCTGGTTTTGCTAGAACAAAGCATGAAAATCATATAAATATGAACTTTGGGAAGAATAAGCAAGTCTGATGCTTTATCATCTTACTTGGTTTTAATCGATAACGTGCAAAGTCTGAGTCAAACACTATTCTGAACTGTGTTATAATTGCTCACTTTGTTTTGGAATAGCAGATAACACATGATAATGTTCAAAACCAGCTGAGGGAGTTGGGGTTGTTCAGCCTAGAGATCAGAAGGCTCTGGGAAAATTTTATTGTTGTTGTTCGATTCTTAAAAATGACTTACAAGAAAGACAAACTTCGTATCATGGTCTGAAGTAACAGGACAAGGCACAATGTTTTTAAGCTGAAAAAGGATAAATTTAGATGGCAAATAGTGAAGACTTTTTTTACAATTAGGGCAGTGAAATGGTGAAACAGGTTGCCCAGGATGTTATGCATGCTCACATCATTGAAAGTGCTCAAGGTTAGGTTGGATGAGCCTTTGAGCAGCCTGGTCTAGTGAAATACGTCCCTTTTTATGGCAAGGAGGTTGGACTAGATGATATTTAGGGGTTCCTTACAACTCAATTTTTTTTAATTTTTTTTTTTTTAATGATGATGATATAATATGAGGACCATTTTATAGAAGATTAGGAAGGTGAAGTCCATCCACCTTAAAAGAGAACATTTGTAGGTAAGGTTGTCATGTCATGTCTCTTCATAATAAAACAATGAAAGAGATACCTTTCTGGCTATAATTCATAGATACTGTTTTGATATCTGCAGGAAGTCACTCCAATTCCGCTTATGATTTTTTAAGCATCTAAATAAAAAAGGAAAAAAAAAGCTATGAGAACCATTACTAACAAATACCCAATTATACCTAATCAACAAAATCAATTTGGTTAAAAGAAGAATAATATCCACTTTTAGTAAATACTGAATTGTGATTGCCTATTAAAAACATCTTTTAGAGTATTTCACTGTGGTAATAAATATATTGCCAGTAATTTATTAAAGATTAAATACCATATATATTTAAAAGGTGAGGTATCACTTTAGCAAACACTTAATTAAAAAATTTCAGATGTTATCTAAAGGTAATTACTGTTACGAAGTCAGATGGGGATTAGTTAAGAAATTGATTTAAATTTAAATATAAAAGAAAGATCACAAAAGTTTACTTTTTAAAGGTTATGTGCACTGAAAATTCATGTGCTTGTTGAACATTTTGAGAAAATTATACTTTTAATGTTTTGAATTATCTTACATAATAGCCTTTATTTTTCAATAATATGATATGCTTTTTTGGCTGTTCTTTATTCTGAGTTAAAATACTTATGGAAGTATTTAAACAATGATGCGTTGTTAAATTTATAAACAGACTTCAGGGATTTGCTGGAAATTTACCTAAAGCAGATTTGTGGCAAAGTAGTAAAAAACCAGACAGTTAAGAGTGTTAATTTCATTGTGTATTCCTGTTGAGTAATCTCTTTTTCATACTGTTGTCAGTATTATCTTTTCTTAATAAATAGTGTGTTTTCGTTTAATAAAATTAAAAGCTATCTGTTGCAGAACTTTTCTAAAACATAGCAGCAGAAATCTCTTTCAAGATGAATGCATGTATGCATGTGTAATAACCTAAAAAAACACATAAAGCTATTTTTCTTAGCTATACGTTTGCTTAAACTGAAAGCCTATATATGAGGCAAGAAAAAAAGTCATCTTTTTACACTTTATCATCATGTGACCACTTTTCCATCCTTCTAGAATAATTTTTGAACTCTGAATTTCACACATTTAATAGTTTTTGAAAAGGAGGTTAACCATGTTAGTGTTCTGACTTGGAAGATAAAGGATTACCTGGAGGTTGTAATTCACAATGTGAAATCTGGAACTGAACTTGAAAATTCTAGAAATTTTTTGATGAAGCCTTCATTGGAAATGGTTGCTTTAGATCTAAGGCACAATATCTCAAAATCAATCTGTGATATTAAAATTACTGTTTCTGATAGTTTGTAATTTCGGTTGGGAGGGGTTTTTCTTACTTTATTTCATGCATCTGGCCATTTGCTACATCACTAGCAATGCAATGTCCTGTTGTGTTTACTAAAGATAAATACTTCTGAGATTAATCCACAGTAGAATGCAAGGTTATAGAGGGGAAGGAGTTGCCAACAAAAGTCCCCTTTTGTTCTTTACTCTGCTGGTGTCTCTATAACAGCACAATTCATGGTTTGGTGGCAGAAGGAAGAGGTTCATATTTACTTACTCCCCTCAAAATTAATAACAATTTTTAAAATATATTGTTATATAGTAGAAGTCATTTCTTGGAAGAAACTGAGCAAATCACTTGTAAAATGGAGACTTATTGGCTTGATAAAAAAACATACACAAATTGGATATGAATCCAAAAGTGGGTTTATGTGCCTTTTTTTCCTTTTATTTTTTGAGCAACATATTGTACTAATAGTGCTCGGTGCCACATGTATGGTGGCTCAAAAATCCCAAAGCTTTATTTTAACTGGTCTATAAAAATAATTGATTTGGGAAACAAGCTCTGTTTCTGTTTTTCTGAGAATATTTGCAGTGTTTGCTGTGTTAGACTTCAGTTCCTCCTGGACTAAATAATTTATCTTTAATAAATTCCCTTTCCTTTCTAAAATGTGTTTGTTACAGAAAAACAAAACAAAACAAAAAAAACCCTGTAATCCGTGAGTAATTTCTAATAGTGCTTGATAATACCTGAATAAAAGTATAGATGAAACAGGAGTTTTGTTAACCTTCTTGAAAGGAAGACCAATATAAGTATCTTACTTTATGATAAGAATTCTTTTTTCTTAATAGTAAGAATATAGCTGATCTTATTCAGATTAAGACGTCACCATTACAGATGAGAGGGACAGTGGTGATGCAAAAATACTCTTATATAACAAGTTTTTATAAAGAAATCTTCATTTTAAAGTCAGAAAGGCAAAACAGAAAATAAAATTAACATCAAATGATGTCTGCGAACTAAAAATATTTTTTATCAGAATATTTTTTACTGCTATTTCTATGCCTTATAGACTTACAAAATTATCAGGATTTATAGAAACTAGTGTTAAAAGATAGATGAAATTAATTTTGTTGCTTACTAAAAGTTTCTGTGTCAGAGTTGAAGAAACTGGATGGAAGAATTGAGAAAAACACAGTTTAGTCATATTCCAAATTTAAACCAGGACTATATATCATTTATAAATTACCTAATTTTTTTATTCTATTAATATTAAAATGACCTCTAAATCTGTTTGTTTTGTGTGCTTGTATGTATAGTAACTTTTACGTATGACATACAGATGCATTTATGGACATAATTTATTTTTTCTTCAGGGATCATTGCATAAGTAGGAAAACAACCAGACTGCAAATCAAAACCCTCAGAGTAGAGGACAGAATTATACATACTTTAAGTGAAATATCACAAAATTTACAGTATATTTTATTTCCAGCACTCTTGGTTAGATGATCAGATGATTCTTGATTGCAATCAAATGCATCCAGCCAGGACTTAGATTGTACATGATTTTTACCTCTGATTGGCTCATCTCTTCTTAATAGCTTGCAGATTGAACATTCATAGAACACATTGTAAGTGAAGTTGTAATATCAACCTTTTGACTCACACTTAATGCTAATGGCAAAATTTTGACTTAAGCGAAACATATTTAAACTGCAGGAAAATTAATGAGATAATATCAGTGTTCAGAACCAAATACTCTGATTAATAGTTTCACTAGTTTGTATATCATACCACCACAGTACTCCAAGTAAATATTTGAGAAAGTAAACCATGTCTGAGTTATGCGCCAGCACCACATAAACCAAATATATTGCAGTATGCTGGCAATTTTTGTGTTCATACTATCCAACACATTACAGCATTGTAGAATTCTGCCTGAATTATTTGATAAAATACTTTTGCTCATCATTCCTATTTGCAGTTTGTTAAATGAAAGTTAAAATTTGGTAGAAATATAGGCATTTCCCTGTCACATTTCTCTCTTGGAAACAAGTTCTTATTTCAGTTATTACTCTAACCAAATTTTATTATTTAAAACAATTTATTAGGAGAAAAAGAAAACAAAAGAATTAGGTCATACATTTGAATACAGTCTGTGTCTGTTGCTTTAAGAAGTTATTGTTTTCTGATATAATTTTCAATCTTCTATTAAATGATCTCATAATCTTTTAACAAGTTCTATTGGACAGTAAATCTATTGTCTACCATTACCCAAATTAATTTCTTTATTGATTGGAAAGATTTGGACAGTTAGTGAACTTGGATTTGGGTTGAAGCTGTGGAAAACAGAAGCTTGCACCACGTTGCATAAAGAACAAATACTTCAAATAAGTATTTTTGATGTTTCATGCCTATGACTGAATCTCGGAGTTGATAATGCAAATAGAAAATTTCACTACCAGGGTGATTTTACTTCTATGTATTTCTACAAAAACTAATACATAAGGCCACAACATGAACAGTGAATTTTGGTGTGTCCATCAAAATGTAAACATCACATGCTAATGTGAATTAATGTGGTTTTGAGAAGCTGTAGGATGTCAGCACATATAATAAATAAAATATGAATTGTTTCTCCGATGTCACACTTTATGATTCAATATAAATGTTTTAATGAGGTTGAGGACCCAAGATTAATGTATAAAAAGTATCTTCAGGTTAGAGATAAAAGAATTCTAATTGTAGTGGAAACAAGGATATCCGTTTTGAAATAACACTAGACATACCAGCTTAGGTAAGAAAATAGGTGTTTTCACATTCAAAAATGAGTTTTTAACTTATCATATAAAATCCCATAGAACTCTTTTCAAAGGTCTGTAGCTATTTCTTCTTTTTTCCAAAAGGTAAAAGAAAACTGACTCAATTGGTTAAAAAATCCCCCACCAAAACAGGAAGAAGTATATATTGTGCTTGATATTTAAAGTACTAATCAATGATACTATAGTTCATACATTTAGCAGTAATCAGTTTGAAGATTCCCTAGTTTTCATCTCAAGTTTCATAAAATTAAAGCACCATGTTTTCAGACTTTAATAGAAATAAATACCCTGAATCTAAGTGTTTAAGGTAGGAAGTAGCACCATCTCCCTTAACATGTTGTATCAACACCACATTACTAGAAATAGGAATTTTATTCAGCATGAAAGAACATCAACAAAATTCAAGAATCTTAGATTGCATTTGAAAAGGATATTCTTTGATTTTATTTTATTAACATTATCCTAGTGATGGTTACAGTAGTCAAAACCCCTCTTCATCAAAGATTCTTCACTAGTTTTTTACACGGTTATACCTCAAGAAATTTTCTTGTGATGCATTAGCGTATCAGAACTGGCATCATTCTGTCATTCCGTCCGTCTGCTGATGAACATATAACAAGTCCTATGTTATATCTGCTTCTACTGTGTGGATATATTTTGATTTCCAAATCTCATCAAATATTACTGGACACATGTATACCCATAGATTTAGCTCATATTTCCATTAAATTCTATAAGGTTAGATAGTCTACTTTACATGAAAACAGCTATACTCAGAAAACAAAATCTGGGATGTCTAAAAGCTGGATCTGCATCCCTGATGGAAATTCTGGCTTAATCATCTAAAAGAGATTAGAGACATTGGAGAAGGAAAGAATGAATTCCTTAAAATATATTTTCAATTGCTTTTTTTTAAAAAAAAAAAACTTTTAGGTATTCCACTACTGCAAACTAGCAATCAATTGCTTCAAAATTTAGTGAAAGATGAAATTGATTCTGAGGAATTGGACACATAGGAAGACACATTTCTTATGTCATGACTTACCATGAGGGAAGGCATTTGGACTAATATGAGACTTAGCATGATAGGAATAAGTGGAGAAATTTTGATTGACTTTCAAAACTGAAAAAAAATCTTCTATGAGATTTGGCTATTTGTGGAAAGCATATTTGAATCTAAAGAATAACAGTTTATGATATGTATTTGTTTATAGTGACAGCTTAATGCTAATTAAGAAGTCTCTATGAATTAACACCAGTAACATTTCTTTTAAATCCAAGCAGTTTTTTTAGAATACACAGAAAAAACCTAGTTTAATATAGAATTATTGAATTATCTGAAAAAAAGTAAGGAAGTAATTAGCTGATTATCTTCTCTTGAGAAACTTTTAAAATACTCCTAAGTAGATCATGTTGTAATTGTTCTAATAGAAATATAATAAATATTCAGGAAATGCAGGAAGCTTCTGTGTGCAACACAGGATCTCTGAAGACTGTTTAGATTTTATGGCTTTGTCATCCACTACATCTTTATTCTGATATGCAAAGTTTTCACTTACATGTAAAGGTATGCAGTCAAATAATAATTTTGTCCTTCCAATTAATTCAATTTGTCTTCATTCATTTCGATTGTTGCTTTGAAATTCCAGACAAAATTATTTTGAAAATTGCTTATGTAAATAAATGTGCATGAAATCAGAAAGATGTTTATAGCTGATAGGAAATAAAAATAGAACACAAGGGATATTTTTTTTATCTAGAGGAAGAAATCAAAAAAGTCAACAACTAGTAAAACCTAGAGTTAGAGTCAATTATGCTAGGTTATTTCTGCCACCTGAGAGACCATTTTGAAAATGCTTTAAATAAGTAAATATTTAAAAATGGTGTGAGAGGGGAGACCAGAGGTGTTAAGCTGAAGCATTTATTATTCTAGTTGCATGAGGATCTTAGTAGCAACTAACTAACCTCTTTTTAGGGGTGAGAACCCAGTTTCTCGCTTTTCCCTCATTTAGGAGGTTGGAGTAGAAATGCAGTGACACTGAGTGAAACCCAGCAATGGGATTTTTGTAAGGAATTTGGTGGCATGCTTACTTTTGGATATGCTTTTAATGAAGATATTTTAACCCTATAGCCACTGAAAAATGCTGGAATACTTATAGTTAAAAAAAGTATTCAAAGTTTTAGCATCAAATGCAGCTTGCTCTCCTACCGTCTCTCTTTATAATACAATTTTTTATTGTACTGGACGAGTTAAATTACTGGTTTCATATTTTATAGATTTTCCAAAAGAATATTAGGGTACACTGGAAACCTCCCATCTAGTAATTTTTCTTCTTGATTAAGAGAGAGAAAATAAAAATAATAACTATTAGAAATATATATTTTCCCCTTAGTTTAATATTCACTCAAGTAATAAGACAAAACCTACATAATTTAACAGGTTTTGGTTCAGCTTTGTCATACGTTTGTATTGGGTCTCTATCAGCCATGACTCACTTAACTGATAGTGTGTGATTCTCCTGTGATTTCCATCTTGCATAAAGTTACACATATTGAATGTGGGTGTTAAAAGAATACTCATACACTTTTCGGTTTCAGCTGTTACCCACATGGTGTTCCTGATCTCTTTACATGCCACAGCTTGTTTACTGAACAGGCACTGCAATTTTCCACCTCAATCTTTTTTGAAGAACAGTGATAGATTATCTTAATTTTCAGTGCCCCTCAAAGGTCTATCCTTCTTAAGTTCTATGACCAGCTATTTTAAAAACGATTAAGCTCTGTAAATGTTGTTGATGACAAAATAGCGATCAATTATAGTTGTGTATCTGATATAATAAATATATCTAGAGTAGATCAAGATATTACTATTTTTTCACATTTCAAGTGAATTTGTTTATTGTGATTCAGTCTTATACTCACTTATGATTTTTAAACCTGTAACTACACAATTTACACATACTAGCAACTGCATTATAATGAAAAAGTATTTAATTATGAATAGTTTTCAATTTATTAAAATATAACTTATCTGCAGAATTCACTTTAGTTTGAACAAACATATTTTCTCTCTCTTGTTGTTTTCTGGGTTGTTTTTTTGGTTCTGGGTTTTTTTTTTATTTGTTTATTTGCTTGTTTTAAACATTGCTGTATGTCTCCATGTTTGAAAATATTTGGAAATCCCAAGGATATCTTTGGATGCATCCACACATCCATAATGCATGAATGCACCATTCCATCCCTCCCTACACTGCAACAAAGGTCTAGGGTATGTTGCAGGTGAGTGGCCTTTTCCACTCATACAGTCTCTTCATACAGGGTAAGTAAATAGTGCTCACAATCCCTTGGACTCGACACATCTGAAGAAACATGAACATATACTTTCAGCTCAGTAAAAAAAAAAAAATCAATCCCAAAAAATTCAAAAAAAAAACAAACAAGCAAACAAACAAACAAACAAACAAAAAAAACCTACCAAAAGAAAAATCCCCAAACTCAAAATGCCTTTTTCTGCAAAACACCTTTACAAAATCAAATAACTTATTTTATCAGTTTTAATTGTTGACATACACTTAAATCAGAATTGTAAGTGGAAATCTTCATGGGAAAAAATGGAAATATTCAAGTTATATTTTTCTTTACGCCTTGGAAAATTAATAAGTTGTCTTTTTAGAAATATGCTCTAACAAAAAGAAGAATAGTTTCTGTTCCTGGGGAAAGCAATACAGAACATCGGTATATATATATATATATATATATATATATATATATATTTTAATAGCTAGACAAAAGTTTAATATGGAAGTAATTGCATGAAACTGATTAGAAATTAATAGCATGAAATAAATTAATAATAATTTGGTGTGAGATGTAAAGTTTTTTAAGAAAAAAAATTGCCAGCAATTTTTGTGTAATATCTTTAAAGTAAAAGAATATAACATTTCAAATTTCACATCTAAAGTGTCTTGTCTCCTACATGCAAAACACCTACTGCATTTTGAAAAGATTTCTGATATAATTGTAAAATTAGAAACAGATTGCTGACATTAGCCCTCGGTGATGGAAATGCTATCCACAGTACTTGCAAGGAGTTTCCTTTTAGAAATTAATTGAAAACACAGCTTGATGCCATTTGCAGTTTAAACACTGAAACTCAGTGCATTAAAATCCAGATCAAATTAATGTGTTCAAAAATTCTTTTTTTTGTTGTTTTTCAAATTATCAAAGAAAGGACAAGTGGAGAACATCTCTAAAGAGACAACTGCACATACAACTTCCATCTGTTCAAGGTAACAAAAGAATAATGTCTTATAATTTCTTTTTCATTTTAAATTGTTGAGAGTAATATTTTCACCTGTATGTTGAAACCTGCTCATATCTTTAAGTGTCTGTCATACGAATAAAGGTGAAAAGGCCCAAAAGGTTCACTTTCTTTTTAGGATATTCCAGTGTCACCTTTGTGTATTTGGCTTGGCCACAGTACTTAACACGGGGCTCCTTCAGAGAGTTTTAAATTGTTCTGCAAACTATGAATCCTTAATGAGACTGACATTATTGTAGCCCATTTTCCAGAGCCTACACAGAAAAACAGTCTTAGATATTGAAATGTTAGTTATCTTTTTCCACACAATTTTGTTTGACTAACCTGCACTCTATTTAATGGGAGTTCTGGTATCTGAATGTTTTGTTGTCAAGAAAGGAACAGCAAGGAGCCTATTGAAACTAATAAGCCAAGTTTTGGGTTTAATGTTGGTGTTCTGGGTGATGTGAAATTAGCTATAAATTATTACAGGGTTTTTTTTTCTGAAATTTATTCAGTTGACATTTTTGTAAGTAAGAATATTTCTGTCTCTGCCAGTGAAGTGCTAACAATCAAAATAAAAAAAATTACCGTGATTCCTATAGCTTTATGATTTGAGAGCTTATGTCTCAGAAGTGCAGATTTGAACTTCTTTTAAGCTCTTGCTGAAGTAGCTGTTAACAGCATATAGAGAAGTTTAATTAGCAATTTTCATAGTTTTAAAATATGGTAATTAGTACAGAGAAAATCTGTAATGTGTATATGTATGCACTGACCTATTAAGCTGACATGAACTAAAGTTTAAGTATAAATCAGTCATGACAAGTGTTTTATGGTTTACATCATGTGCCTTGGGTATGGTAAACAAAGTGTTTTGCTGGATCAAGGGCTTCAGGAAACATTCTTTAAATAAATAACCAACTGAGCAATTAGTTGAATGCATGGAATATGAATAGAACTGGAGTACAGTTTTTGTCCACCTAATATGTCATTTATACCATGCATTGTATGGTATAAGTGACATGAATGAGTATAATAAACATAAGTATATTCATAAGTATAATGAACCATGCATTGTTCATTCACATTCAAATATATGGAATTTAAAAATGCCCCTATGAATCTTATGATAACTTTTGACATTTTTCAAAGCCCATTGATAATCTCTCCAGTTTCTTTAAAGTGCTTTGGACCTGTTTCCATACTTTCAGTGTCATTCTGTTTCTCTGATGATGAGTAGATGTCAAATTCTTATAAGAGTGTTGTGAGCAACAGGAGATCTTCATGTTGGTGTGGGTAAGTTAAGTAAATCTCTCTCCTATGGCCAGTATTTGAGGAAGGAAAAACATAAAAGTGGTATAGGAAGTACAATTACCAAGGGCAGACACAGTGAAAAGATCTGGAATATCTGAATATTACAATCCTGCTTTTATCAGTTTAGAATGGTACATTTTCCAGGCTGAAAGTAATGCAGGTGCTCCAATATATTAGAATGTATATTTTGATGAGGAATTGCTTAATCCTCTGAAAGCTAATGACAAATGCATAACAAAAAGAAGATAGCTCTGTGTGTTTATTACTAATTGTGGTTGTAAGAAATTCCCAGATACAGGTTTAAGGAGAATTTTTGTTTGCTTGCTTGTTTGTGGGATCATTTTAATGACAATGCACTTTATTCTTTCTTGAGCTGAACCCAGCTGTGATTAGCAATTTGACTTCCTAAGTAATGGAGTAGAAACAAAAAGAGTCAGTAGATACTGCACCAGGTGGAAAGAAACAAATTCAGTCTAAGCACCAGCTGACATGAATATCAAAAACAACAACCCAAGAATTATAATTGTGAAAGTGAAAAGAGCACCTGGAAAAAGGTAATGAAGGGGAAAATCCACCCTGCTATGCTGTTTAGTAATTTCTGTGACTTTGTTGCACAACACCTCTGCCTGCTCAGCCCAGTGAAACAAGCTGGCCATGGGGAATATTCCGCTGATGAATCAACTGCAGGGAAGGTATTGGTAGCCCATGATAGGCCAGTGATTCTGGCAACAACAATAACAAATAATGCTCTTCAACATCTTGCTGACCCTCTTGAGTGTAAATGTTATTCCCAAATAATTTTTATCTGCTTTCTTCTTTGGTATGCCCCTGCTTTCTCTGGGTGGCTGATCTTATCACCATATACATTTAATTTCATTTTCTCCTTTTGACCTTCCAGAGGTGAATGTAAGGTCATGCTTAACTATAACATATTTTGAATGCTCCTTAGTATCACATCATTTGAACAAGTAAACCATTGCATATTTATGACAGTTGCATATTATACAGAATTTATTGAGGGAAAGAAAATTTAAATAAAGTGTCAAAATTAAACACAATAAAACATGTTTAGTTAGCTTTATACTGAGTAGAACACAAAACTGTCAAGAAAATATGACAGTGTACTCCCTATATATCTGATTAACAACTAAAGAAAGGCAAAGAGAGAAGGACATGAGGTTTATCCACTGTGAGACTCCATACATTCACAACCAGATTACCAGTAAGGATGCTCATGGCAGTTTTTAGTCTAAGGCACAGACAGCAAAGTTCTAAATGACTGAACATCCCCACTGCAAGAGGAACATTTCCAAAGGTTCTCTAGGGCATTGCTTCTGCCCTAGTACTGCATATCAGGAAACCATGGAGTGCACCAGTGACATAATTGAGTGCATTGGAAACACACAATGAGGGAAATTAGCACCAAAGACTTCCTCCATGCTACAGTATGGGATAGATGTACTCCATGAGGAATTGGGGACTTCCAGTCATGTAGGACAAGCTGTGGGTCGCATGTCAGCAAATACCACAGACTGCATATGCAAAAGATACTGCCATTTAAAGAGTTAGAGAAAGGGAAAATGACTACCTATTAGCCAAAACTAACCCCTATTAGCAATTCTCCTATAACTCTGTCCACTTTGATTTGAAATATGAACTTTAACCATCTCTACTAGCTTTTTGCCATTCTGTATCCTTGTTTACCTTTGTTTTGTTTAATTTAAATGGGTGGGGCTTTTTTAAACAATTGTCTCCTTTTGCCATCTTTAAAACTTCATCTTTTTAACAGGCCTTCTCATTTCGACAATTTTATGTTTATACTACAGAGATTTATTCACCAGTTCAGCCGAAGAAATGTTAAAATTATCATCAGGATCTGTTTTCTTCAGGAGCCTCCTGGGAACACTAAGATTGACAATAGGCCTCAGAAAAACAGCAATATATTGTAGAGCTATTTATTTGTTTTGCCTTGTTCTTGCTAGGAATTGTTCATCTGGCCTCTCCCCCGGGCACGGCATCTTGAAGGACCTCTTACATCAACTAGAAAGCAAAAGAGTGTCAAAATAAAACACTTGTAGAAGTTCTGCTAATACTATAATTCCACCAGTTTTTTGCTCTGTTTGATCTATTTTAATTTTGTATGGCTTTCTTTTCCAACGACTCTAATCAACAAGGTTTAAATACATTGGTACATATCAACACCTTGGTTTCTACTGGGATTTATTCAGAGTTTCTATTTGAATTGACTGAATTTACAACTAAGACAAAAGCTCTGATTTTTACTGAGGTACATTGGATTCTTTACTGCATTCATTATGACCTCGTGCCATCCATTTATCATAATCAAGAGCACACACTTTGATGGAAACTGATATCAAACTCCCAGCAATGAAACTAAAGCTGTCTAAGATAAAAGAGAACACAGCATAACGTTTTTTTCAGCACTAAAATAAAATAAAAGCTAATTTTTTCCCTTATAATGGGTTCTCACTATAAGAATACATTATTTTTCTTATATAGTCAACATTCATCACTGGTTTTGTCCATAACAGAAATTTGTTTGCTTTGCTACTGAAGAACTTAAATTTTCTGTTTGTTTCTAAAAAAACAGACATATTATTATGGCTTCTGAAACAAAAAAAGGACATATTTGTAGTGCCACTTTTCTTCCTTTTTCTTCCACTGCAATAGTGCATTTGTAAAATGGTCCCTTTTGATTGTCCAGAATATGTTTTCCATTCTTTGAAATAGCATTGTATACCAATTTCCTCTGAAAGCTTTTAAAGCTGTTTATATTCAACACAAGTGATTCTCACTACAGTTCTGTGTCTCCAAAAGCTTCATAAATACAAGGCTGTCAGTATTTATTTATTGCCGAGATTATTTTCCCTAGGACATTTCAGTATACACTACACACATTTAATGAAGTTTTGTTTTGGTTTGAGCTTAACTCATTCACGGTTGCACATTTGAGTCGCACTTTTGCATTATCAGTAACACGGCAATAATTTTTATAAGGCCTAATAAATTCTCTCTGGTATAGCCTATTTGAATAAGGACCATGGATCTTTCAGATGCTTGAGCTGTACACTTTATGTTGAAAGAAGGAATCTGCAAGTTGTATTGATATGGATCTTTGTGGCAGCTTCTATTATAAAATGCAATATTCTAGTGACCTATTATGCAAAATACAGAGTAAAATAAAAATAATTTTTGTAGAATGTTTAGGATTATTCTTGCAACAAATTAGAGAAAATGTTTAGCAATATGGGAAGTAGAGTCATAGCCTTATTTCAACTAGGTTCATCATCTGCTTCATTGTTGCTTGGAAAGCAGTGTGTGCTGCAAGATAAATTAGCTTTATGCCCAAAGATATATAACATAAAATACAGCTTTAATTTGTGGAACCTGAATTTTCATTAACATAATGTTTTACATTTACTTTCAATTCTTTCAAAGAATTGATTGATACATGAATCTTCATTAATTTCATCCTTCTCCTAGACCCCCTAAACATGCATATTGATCTTCCTTGCCAGACAGGCATATTAAATGCCTCTGGCTTTCTGGAACTCTAAGACATTTGATCAGAAAATGAAAACACTGGCATGTAGGCGGCATTGTTCTTTCTGGTTTAGCTGGCTTTAGTACAGCATTCACATTAGCTCTGTGCCCATAACCTCAAACTGAATAACACTGGAAATGCATGATGTATGGAGAAAGCTTCAAGGAAAAGTGCCAAATGAATATTGGCCTTCCATGTACTTCTCTGGTGAGCACATGTGCAAGTTGGATCCAGGATGCAGAACAGAGAGATGAATACTAAATATTCTCAGTGCACACTAATGTCTTTAAAATTAATTTCTTTAGAACAAATCCAACATGTTGATCCAACTCAATCATTTTTTTAAACATCTTGGTCGGGATAAGCTATCATTTACTGTAAGAAGCAGCCATTTCCAACGGTAATGAAAAAGGTAAAGAAAAATTTTTGGGCACCAGCATGAGTTAGAAATAAAATCCCCAGAAGGATAGACATGATTTATATACAGTTTCATTTTCCACATCTCAAACATGGACTATTTCACATTGATTTACTCAGACTTATAAACATACAAAGGATTTTATTCTTTTAAAATGAACCCAGTCACAGTAAGAGCCAACCTTTGACCAATAAATTCTGATGGAAAGTTAGATGCTGTGCAAGAAGTTTTGTGCTGCTAGTACTAATTAATGTATTTCTTAAAAGCAATTGACTCCTACGCTTTCTAAATTAATTTTTAAAAATATATACTGTAGCTGATTCAGTCTCTGAAGTGGGTGCAGGTATTTGTCGATATATTGTTTGAAATGTGCATTTTCTTTCTTGTCTGGTGAGGGAGGTTGTCTCGCTGCAGCGTGAGGACCTCTCTGAAGCAGGTAGTCACTGCAGCCCATGGAAAGGACCACAACAGGGCAGACAACCACACTGCAGCCCTTGGAAGATTTCACACTGGAGCAGTCTTTCTCTGAAGGACTTTATCCAGTGTCAGGGACCATATTTTGGAGCATGGGTATACTGTGAAAAGGAAGAAGAGGCATACATGAAGTGTTATGAACTGATCACAAACCCTCGTCATATTCCTCTGCATTGCTTGGGGATGAAGGGCTAAAGGAACTGGGAATGACAGAATGAATTGAGCTTGAGAGGAAAGGGGTGGGGAAAAGATGCTTTAGTTTTATTCTTTGCTTCTCACCATCCTACTCTCTTTTAAATCAGCAGTAAATTATATTAATTTTCCCCAAATAAAGTCTGGTTTTGCTGTACTACTGAGTGATGGTAACTACTGAGTGATGTGCTTATCTTAAACCATGAGCTTTTACATCTAGCTCTCTTCTTGTGTCCTATTGAGCAGGGTGAGGGAGAAAGAAATTGCCACAGTGAATTTGCCACAGATTTATTCTTGATACTCAATAAAATTGGCCCCAATGTTAAATAGAACTTTTATGAAGGAACACTGAAAAATCAGTTTAATAACAATGAAATATGTGTCAGGAATAGCACTCTACAATAATATTAACATTTAAAAATCTGATCTCGACTTCTTTTTGCTTAACAGATAGATAAGAATTTATGGGTACAAGAAAAATAACTTGATGTCCTGAGGTTCAGGAATCATACATAGAGAAATATGACAGTAAAAATGTCATTGATTACATTCTTGATGACCATTTGTATATGTATATAGTTTAGGAATGGTATTATCCAATTTAATGTTCCCACTGAAACCACATCAAACAGTATGCCACCCACTCACTCCCCCTTCCCCTCTCCTCCCCTGTACGGAGCTGGAGTAGGGGATTGGAGGCAGGAAAGGTAGAGATCACAGGCTGAGATAAGACCAATTTACTGGAAACAACAGTGAGATAAGAAAATGAACAGTTACAGAAGCAATGCTGATGACAGAGGGTGCAAGAAAAGACATCTTACTGCTCAAGCCCACTAGGAAAACTCCTGATTATCCAGCATGCTACCCCGACCTGGAAGCGAGTCCTTCCTGCATTCCCTGAAAATGGTGTGAGGTCATACAGAACAACCTATGGCATGGCCCTATCCATGCCTCCTACTGGCTACTGTAAAAAATGTTTTACTGTGACTGCTCATGTTCTAAAGGATATTAACTGTAGTGTAAACTTTTCCACAGGGCTTTAAAATATCTCAGGAAGAGTAAAACCAGCATAAATTATGCATTTGAGAGGTTGGAGAAATAGAAGCTTTGAATAGAATGCAGGAAATAGAATAATTTTAACTTCTACCTTGTACATTTTTTCATCTTCTTGGCAACTAAGATTAACTAACATAAAGGAATAGTAAACAGTTATAAGAAACATTTCTCTCACCCCCTCTCTCTCTCCCTCCCTCCCTCCCTCTCCCTATACCTCTTCCCTCCCCTGTTTTGCTCAGGTCACCATCTAAGTTACACTTCTCATATTTTTTGAATTTGTCCTGATATATAGATATCTATTTTCAGTCTAACACCACCAACATTCTCCTGAATTTTTAAAGTGCCATATATTTAAATGGCTTTGTAGCCACATGATTCTCCATCTGTTTCAAAATTCATCTAAAAATACTTTTCTCTTGTCTGCTTCTCCATGTTTGCCTCTTTTTTCAGTGTTTCATTATATCTACAAAGGAG
The DNA here is from genome assembly GCA_037834095.1 of Argya squamiceps. Taxonomy (NCBI): domain Eukaryota; kingdom Metazoa; phylum Chordata; class Aves; order Passeriformes; family Leiothrichidae; genus Argya; species Argya squamiceps. Next base: position 71,977,080 of record JBBMKD010000001.1, on the reverse strand, counting down.
ATTTGTGTTATATTTTATTTGAGGTATGCAATTTTTTTTAATTTATCCTATCTATTATTATTCTTAGATTTTGAATTTCTGATTTAACTTTCACACCCCCACTCCCCACCCCCAGCTATTATTATATAAATTACAGTCACTTTTTTATGACCCTTTGTTTTCTAGTGTTCTATATTGGGGTTTGTTTAATTTTCTAAAATTATTTTTATATCTGCTGTGCTTATTTCTCCCATAAAAATGAGACAGAATCCTTCATATTTGGGAATTGTACACAGAATCAAAACTTTTATCATGCATGCCCTTTTCTGCTTTATTTAATTTTAAAATTATTTACTAACATAATCTAGAGTTGCTATTTTGGTTTTAATGAATCAAAAGTCCTATTGACTGTTTTAAGTGTTTCATCAGAGAACTTAGAGTTAGCTAATCTTTAACAAGTTTACATTGGAAGCAATATTTTGCCTTATGGAGTTCTGCATTTTTAACGTGTGTTTAAAGTAGTTTTTGATGCAAGATTTTTCATCCTCAGGTGAATAGTTGGAAAAATGTTGCCAATGTTTTTATGACGTATTTCTGAGCTCCTCCACTGGAGGTTCACCTTTCAGGAGCTCTGTAGAGTTTATGAGGTTTGCAGATGTTCCTGGATAAAACAGCTACACTATTGTCTGGAGGTAGTTATGTGCAGAGGGAAAACCCAAGAGCTCTTATACAGTCATCAAGTTAATATAGTCTTTATCAGAATAAATGAGAAAATTATAATTCATACAACGATTTGCACAGGGATTGGAGTCTAATTGAGGTACCAGTGCCCAAATACCAGACTAGCAACTGCATGAGCAAAAATTTGGGTAAACAATATCCATGAGGAGTTACTCCTATTGCAGAACTAACCCTATAAGTGATAATTCATACATCTACTTTTATCAGAAATGTGGACCTAGGGTTGACTGGCTGGTATTTTGAAAATCATCCCCCAGATTTAAATGTCCAGTAGAACAGTTATTGTAATTAATCTTATTAATACTTATTGAGCATACACAGCTTATTTTTTTTTCAGGTCTTTGTTTACCAAAGTGTTTTGTGTTTCCTTACCTGTCAGAAATACAGCTTCCTCAAGAATTTTGTAAAGTTCACATTTATGTACAAGAACGTTAAACATTGAAATAGCCCCCAGGTAGAAGACCTGTCACTCTTTCATATACTTTTCTTGCTGGAAGCAGAAATCCACTTTTTTGGATACTTAGATGAAAGTTATGACAAGGGGATTATAGTAACAAGTGAAGGATAAAGACATCAAAAGAGGTAACAATCAAGGAGGACTCATAACTTCTTTCACTTACAGACACTGAAGGTCCTAGATACATACTGTCTTGAAAAATATGAGCCTGGTTTAGGAGTCTTGACTGTCTGTGAGTAAAGTTTCTCACCGCATATTTTATTTTGTATGCAATGCCAATGTATGTACTCTCTGTAGATTTTATGCTGCAGCTGTTAACACGTGAACTGGTTAACTAAGAAATTAATGGAACCAGGAACCTGCTCCATCTTTTTCATGAAACTCTGGTGTTCATAAATATTTTAATTGTTTATTCAAGATAATTTTCTTAACAAAGAATTCTCAGTCTTCTGCAATTATCTCTATTACATGTTTTAATGTAGAAAAATCCAGAAAAGAAAGGAATAAGAGGGGAAGGAAGGAAGGAAGGAAGGAAGGAAGGAAGGAAGGAAGGAAGGAAGGAAGGAAGGAAGGAAGGAAGGAAGGAAGGATGGATTATGGAAAATACTTGTATGGAAATTGTGCACTATAAAATGCTGAGGTGTAGAAATAACAGTGTGAACATATGCCTTTTATGATTAGAACATGGGCATGATAAAAGGGGCCAATTTGAAAAAATGTCAAATGCAAGGACATGTAAATAATTATGGAAGACTGCAATAAAAAAAAAAAGGTAAGATGTGAACAGCACCATGGAAAAGCACAAAAGCAAAAATTAGCACAACTCCCAGATGGAGAGGAAATAGTGATATTATAATAGTATGATGTCATACCTTCAGGGCATTTCAGGTGAAGCTTTCAGCCCTCCTTTGAACTATGTAACTTAATTTTCCTTAAATAATAATGATGCACTGGTAGGTTCAATTAGTTTGGAACAGGCAGGAGGGTTCTCTTAAGCAGTCAGAAAAAATATTGTTCCAAAGACCATTGCAACATGTAGTTGATAAATCTAATAATACTATAGCAATTGTGAGAAAAACTTGTTGCCTTAGATATACCAATAGATATTATTTGTGGAAAATAGCTTTTTCTCCCACTAAGAACAGTCTAATCCTCATTGAGGGGTGGAATGATACTAAGTGAACTGCAGTTAAAGTTCAACTTCCTCATAAACATGGAACGTGATATCCAGCATGATAGACTGGACTCAGTATTTACATCAGCAAAAAATGGTATCCCCTAGAAGTGAGAAGTGTAAATTACATTAATCTACTGGATTGAGTAAGGTTTAGAAGACAAGACTGGAATTCAAAATTAACTTGATTGCCTGTGGAGATGGCCTGATAACAAGTCTAAAATTTGTACAGACATCTTCAAGTCCCTGGCTACTAAAAGAAAAAAGTTAAAAGGATGGGAAAAGGAACCAATATACCACAGCTTGTTATATAGATGACTAATTCTGCTCCATGCATTCTCATAAAGCAGCTGGAAGTAGTCAGTTGAATTTGAAATAAGGACAACTGAAAACAGAGTTGGTAGCACAGTTGAGTAGGAATCACTGCTGATAGGCAGTGTAGAATTTTACAATAATATTTCTAAATAGATAACACAATATCTGGTACTATCATTGAAGCACTCCTGCACTTGTATCAAGGCAAGGGTTGAACTAAAACATCTTTTCCAGACCCACTGTTCTTTAGGTTTGTGTTCCCATGACCCATTTTCTTTGTGACTATTAGGTAGTAAAGGGATAAAATAAAAAAGTAAACCATTGATAACCACACTTTCTTTTTTGCCCCAATTAAAAGAAAAAAAAATCAAGAATAATGAACTTCAAAAGATGATTAATGATATTTTATGAAAAAGATAAGATATTGATGAATAGGTTGAAGTGGAAATCTTAGAAGTGGTTAGCTCTTCAATGTTGTTTGATTACCTTTGAAAAGAATTTAAAGAAAACAAAACACAAAAAATCTCCCAACAAAGTGAAAAGTTTCCAGCTTATGAGGAGGGAGAAGACTGAACTGAACTAACCTCACACAACTGTTTCATGAACTATAAAATACTTTCAGTTTTATTCCTAAAGTTATGTCCTGGATGGGATAGTATTTCCCCATGTTATTGTTGGTTTGTTTTTATTAATTTACTTTTTGTAATCTCCCTTTAAGAGAATGCTTTTTACCAAAGAGATTGGTTCACGAGTTTTAAGTGGAGCAAATTATTTAACTGAGCATCAGAATATTTAGTTTTATTGTTCTAAATGTAAACTTAAGATAATTTAAGAAACTTAAGTTTCTTAAATTAAGAAAAGTTAAGTTTTAGTTAAGAAACTTAAGATAATTTTTTCAATTTGAATCTAGAAATTACTGATGATAGTCAGATGCTAGCAGAAGGCTTGCAGAAATGAATATAATATACACTATTTAAATACTAGCTCAATTTGTGCAGAGCTTTAAGCAAAGCATGAGTACTTCACAAGAGGCATTAAGTCCCTCTTGTGCTGGTAAACTTGTGTCGTCTTATTGCCAAGCAATAGAAATGTAATGTGCTGATCTAGAGAGACAGATTTTTCCCACTCTTGGAAAATTTTTGTGATTTCCCAAATGCTTTCATGCAGTGTTGGCCAGAAAGCTCAGCTAAATGTATCCCCTGTGGATTTTCTTATTGACCAGTATGATTGTAATGAGGGAACATTCAAAATTTTCAAGGAGAAAAAAAGAGACCTAGCTCCAAAGAAATTAATCCCCATTTTCCTCCAGTTTTACCCAAGATTCACAATATTCATGCTTGATTTGGGTTAATCTACCTTTTTTCTAATTAATAATTCAATATTTGTGGAGATGTGGCTGCAGGATAAAGGTTTGGAAGGCATTACAGTAGAGAATGCATAAGCCTACAATAGAGAATGCATAAGCCTAGAAGGTCTTGTACAGAACATCTAGGCAAGGACAGCCTAATCTTAAGCGATGAGTTACAAAATAACAAGGTGCATGTGAACAGCAGAATAATGAAGAATGAGAATAAAGAATAAAGGTAGAATTGAATAGAAATGCAAACATAACTTTTAGCTTGCCAATTATGATCTTGTATATGTGACCACCTAATGAGAACCAATTATGAACTTACACGTATGCCTAACTAATGAACTGTTTGGAGAATATAAATATCTGCACTAACATTAATAAAGTGGAATCACATAATCAATCATATTGGTTGTCGTGTTTTCCCTCTCGGCGAACAGCAAACAGCGACAAATATTTATACAAAATAGACAAGATCAAGCAGTAGAAATTGAGTCAGATATAAAATAGCCAGCCAAGTGTCTGCTTAACAAAGAAAGAGCTTTAAGTCAGGCAGAAAAGAGGCAAAGTACACCTAAACACTATAATCAGGCTCCTGCCAGGTACTCTGGAGCAAACAGGTGTGCAGTCAGCCCAACCTTCTTTCCTCTCAGTCAGCCCAACTTTTCTTCTAGTACTTTTGTAACTGATGTCTCATTCCCACTGGTGTATTCCCACAAAGAATCTTAATAATGACTAACAGGGGATTTAATGTTTTTTACAAAATTTATATATACTTCTCTACTGGCGCTTTCTATCATGTCCTACACAATTCAATATCCACCTACTTTACAATGCCCTAGAAGGCTAATTCTGTCCTTGTTTCAGAGTTACCTTTCTTTTCCGTATCTGATGTAAGAACTTCAGCTCTTAACAAAGTTATTTGCAACATGGGTGATTTTTTAGCAGGTATGTATGACCATATGGAGACCCTTCTTTCTTCGCAAATGGTCAAATGATGGAGCTTTCCTGTCATTGCTGGTTCAAAAAGCAAATGAGCAGGGCAGATATTTGCTAATGAGGAACAGCAAATATCAGATGCTCCACAAGTCCCTCTTCCCATATATATGCATAAAGACTGAATCCAGGTCCAGAAGTTGAACTGCTGCAGCAGTTAAACAGCCTGGCAGACACGTTATTCTTACCTTCCATAAGGACTCGGCAAAGTTTGACTGCATCATGGTATTCATTTTGACACCATACCATGATTCAACATGTGTCTACTATGGAAATCCTAGTCACAAAATAATTAGTGAGATCAGCACACAAAACTGAATTTAATTATAGGAACAAAGTAGCCTTCCCTCTTTTCCTAATGTGAAAATATGTATCTTTGAAAAAACAGATATTTCTAATACTTTTATAATTTTACAAAACCGATCGTTATATTCCAGCTGAACTGTTGTCAGGCACTGGAACAGGTTGCCCAGGGAAGTGATTGAGTCACCATCCCTGGAGGTATTTGAAAGATGTGTAGATGTGGTTCTTATAGGCATAGCTTAGTGGTGGACATGGCAGCATTAGCTTAATGGTTGGGCTTGATGATAAAGGTTTTTGCCAACCTAAACTATTCTACAGTGCTGTAATTCTACCAGGCTGACATCTGAAGATGCTTACTACTACTACTATCCATTTCAGATTTGTCTTGGAAAGACCCTACTGGGCTGGTAAAAAGCAGTCCCAGAAAAAGAGTGCTGTAGTGTTTCCTGGACATAGGGTTCAAGCCTTTTCATTAATAAAATAATTTAATTAATTAATATACTAGACTTGTTTCTAAAAGAGCTATTACAACCCAAGTTAAGCCATGACATGAATCACAAATGTTGACACTGCTATCAATAGGCTATCCTTCCTCTCTAGGCCACCAATATTCTCAAACAACCGTTATGGATATGTAAAATTGACAACTGTATATTTACATGAATATTCAATTGTTGAATGGAAATTTAGAATATGGGTTATGACACCCTGAGAACTTACTCCTTTAACAATAATCACAGGAATAATTTATTTGTGTAGTACCTATCTATTGACACTAAGGGAATTATCAGTTAATTTATAAACTGAAAAATTTAAAACAGTGTGGCAGAATTGATCATGATCTGGGATTCTAAATTCAAAAGGATATTTAGAAGAGGTATTTAACTTAAAAAGATGCAAAGAAATTTCACTGCTGTTTGGCACTATTTAGAACCGTTTCTATGTACGAAGTAAGACAGAGAAATTATATTTATAATAATCATGTCTCTGATATTCATAGTGAAAATTAAAAGCTATTTGTGAACATGGATGATATTTATTACAGAAAGTGTGATTTTGCATTCCAGATTGGGGTACTCTACTAAATACCCCATGCTATGTTCCATGCTAAATATTTTTATATTTCAGGACAGCAAGGCATGCTTTGTTGCATGTTAGTTGCAGGGCCTAAATTCATGATTGCTGGCATAAAATAATAATAAAAAAATCCTGTTTGGCTGGCAATGAATATATATGCTGTTTAAAATATTTATTAATTAACATTTTGGTGTGTATATGCAATAGAACCTCACAAGTATGAAAATCTGAACATGTAAATATGACTAAATAACATAAAAATTAGATTCTGCATCTTCAAATCAAAAGAAGAGTGGGCATAATTTACACCTATTCATCAGAATAAACATTTATTTTTTTTATTAATAAATTCTTTCAGATGAATACCTACAACCAAAGCAGAGCAGTTATTGTTGTAATAAATTTGCTGTGCGATATAGGAAAGAGAGAGATGGAATTCATTTGGTATCTATTTTGTCATGAAAAGTGACATGCTGAAGGACAGGTACTTAAGAATCAAATATTAAACAAATAAAAAGCAAATTACTTTTCTAATCTCACCTACCATCATTAAATATCTAGGAAAAAAACTGAACAAGAAATTTTCAATAATAGGCAAATCAAAAACTGAATTTGCCTTAGTGCAACTATACATTAAACAGAGAAAAAAGCATGCCTTAAATGTCAAATTTTATCATCATGGTCAAAATCAAAAATCTGGATACATTATTATTACTATTGATATTGTATTAACTTTAACATTGACTTTAAAGAGTTGTACAAAATGGATTTTTAAAATGTTTAAATAGTGTGAAAAATCATGTTTTAATAGATAAATATTTTCAGTTCTTCAGTTTATAACAAATCTTCAAAATATACTTAAATGTAGTTACCAGAATTTTCAGTATTTTTCTCTAAAACATATTTCAACAAAAATTAAGGTAAGGTAATGAAATTACCCTACATGGTTAACAAAAGCAATTTCTGAAAAATAATAATACATCAACTCTTAATGATGCAATATAAAACTGATTCACCAAAAGAAAGGTGTTATTATTCCTTTTTGAAATGTTCTTTAAAATATATGTATTGAATTGTTATTCTACCTTTCTTCAAATTATGTCAGAAGGGAGATTTTTTGGAAAATGAACTACTTGGGGGAAAAAACCCAAGAAATTAACTTTTGTCTTTGAGACTTCTTGTAAAAAGTGTGATGTCATCAGTACAGTACATCAGTAAATGCACTGGTTTAGAAAACAAAGTTGAGAAAGTGGTCCTGTTTTTTTTATGAAATTTTGTTTTTTCCAAATCTGTCTTCTTGATAGCATTGAATTTATAATTTACTTTTTAAATGGTTGTTTAAAACTCCCTCATTGACATGTTAGAACTTTTTAAAATGTAATTTAAAATAGATCAATATATAAAACCATATGAACATTTTCTCCAAATTATTTCAAAATACTGTTGTCAAAACATTTCTATTAATTCTATTGTACACTAGAGCAGTTGATTAATTAAGGTAATGAATTTCTGAAAATAAAATAGCAATGTTATGTATAATGGCAGGATACATTCTGGGACAGCTCCATATTATACGCCGTCATGTGAAATTTAATGTGCACATTACAAATTTTAACTTAAAATGATTTCACATCTAAAGGGAGATCAATGAGGCCAAAATTTTGAGGTGAATTGACTAGAGATTTTCCATCTCTCTAGTTGCAACAGTTGCTAAGTTGTTCTAAGAGAGATACACAAACCTGAAAAAGAGGTTTGTGTAACTGCAGGACAGTTAGGATACCTGAAGACATAGCAAGTGATCCAGGCACCCAAATGCCAGCAGTGGAATCTAACCCTAGAAGTAAAGCAGAAGCCCCAAAACTCTTCTCTGGTACCTGCCAGCCTCTTTGGACTTTCAAATATCATAGAGTTTTTCAAGTGGAACTATTTTTTCCAATGGAAATGGAAATGCACATCTCAAGTGGGCAATTGAACCAAGTTTCTGAAGTTAAACTTCTGAATCTCAGCTTGAATATCACCCCTTAATGACTGAACTCCTTCAAATAGCTTTCTTACATCCACTAAAATATACTAATCTAAAAATTTGTACTGATCTTAAAATGTCTAATTGAAATCAACATTGAATGCTATCAACAGAGCTACATTACAGGACAAATCATCTGTAGTTAGCAGAATCTGAACTTACCAACACGAAAAGATTGGTTTCAGGGGGTGGAAAACCTGCTTTCATCAAGCTGGTATATTTATAGCCCAATCATCTGACAAGATGTCAAAACATGAGAGAAATTCCTGGAAATGAACACAATTGCAGTGTAAAGTAAGTTTAAATGCACTTCTTTGTATAAAGAGCAAACTCTAGACTTTTCCCTTTTTTACCATAAATAAAAAATATTGAAAATAATGCTGTCCATATATTAATATTTGCCATGTCATAACTGAATGTTATACATAAAAGAAGTAAATATTGAGGTGGAAAGGCTGGATAAAATTTCAAATATAAAAAGCAGTCTCTTACTAATACATGTACATGACATAAAACATACATTTGCACTTCAATACCCACCTGAATAAAATCATAAATTTTTGCATACGGTGCAAGAAATACAAATTCATCTGACTTGCAAGACTTTGAGCAACTGAATTCTGTTTTAGACGAGCTACTTATGATCTTTGTGCTTATACAGTAGTTCATGCATTTCTATTCACAAATATGCTACAAAAATTATTGTCTATATAGACAAAACATTGTTGAATATTTCAGCCTTGGCAATAAATATTCAAGTAAGAGCAATTGAAGATGATGCATTTAAGAAACATAAGATATAGGTCTTCTCTATACTTCAACAGTCTTAATTTTCATTTTTATATTATAAAGGGTTTTTTGTTGTTATATTCAGCAAATTAGTATGTGATTATCTATTTTTTAATAAGAGAATGTTTTATCTTCCTTATGATAACAAAAAATTCAGAATTACCTATCTTAGAAAATATAAATTTAAATAGTAATTATACATTAATGCATAGTATAATTGGCAGATATCTCAAAATGATAATCTAAATATTTGACTTTTATAAACAAGGTGTGGTGAACATTCTAACACTGAACGGAGATGTGACATTTAAGCTACACGGGCAACTGTCATAATAGAAACATGTGCCATCAGTCAGGGTTTAAAGCAATTTCTGCTTTAAAATAATTAGGATATCATTTCAGTTTAAAATCTCAAGTGATAATCACATGCAAAATAATAATTTTAATTATAATATTATACTTATGCAAAATAATATGCATAATATATATTACAAAATATATATGCAAAATATATATTACACAACTTTTACAATATTATCCCTTCAATTATGCTATGAAACTGCAATGAGTCCTCTTCATCATGTGCTTCCACTTCAGATGCTTAAATCATATCCCCACCCCCAAAAGATCAATTTCATTATCTTAAGTAATTGCAAAAATTAAAAAACAAAACAAAACAAAACAAACAAACAAACAAACAAAAAAACTTGTTCAGAGGACAAGGAAATGGTCATGAAACTTGGACTTTTTTTTTGTTCTATGTCATTTACAAAAATTTCATCACTCTACAATGTGTATTATCTTCATCGCTATCCATGCCTTCCAAGTGCACATTTCTGCACCTTGATAACAGTAAACCTCTCTAAGAAATTCAGTTCTGACTACGTTTTCAGAAACTTTTCTCTAATATATAGCTATTTAATTAATTTTACTTAAGCCTGTTATATATTTTAATGAAGTCAATTTTAAGGGAATGCTGTGTATTAGCTCTGCTGACTTATCAATCTGTTGAGCAGGGACTGGCCAATGATGGAACCACAGCTGGATTTTGGTTAAGCTAAAAAATCAAGGTCTAGATAGAAATATAGCATGTCTGTGACTACAGGAGAAAAAATCCCCACAAACAAGCAAACAAAAAACACGAACAAGCAAACAAAAAGCACCAAGAAACCCACAAGCAAACAAACAACACCCCCCAAGAAAAACAAAACAAAACAAAACAAAACAAAACAAAACAAACAAAAAAAAACCCAACCACCAAAATTCTTGATATCTGAGTGAAGACCAGAAATCAAATTTTTTGTTGTCCCCTTCTATCAATCGCAAGTAAAGGTAGAAGACCATTTTCTTCAGTCTAAGTAATACACTCTACAACAAATCCAACGGCTTACTTAATATATTTAGATTTGTTTTCCACATATTCTGGGAGGACTATTTTGTTTCTAGTTTTAGGAGACATAAAACAGGCATAGTTGAACTGCCATTCTGGCTCTGATCAGGCCATATTCTAGTTTTGTCTAAAAGACTTCTATTTTCTTCCTGCCCTATAAATCTAAGGCATTGCTACAATCTATTCAGTGTAATTATAGAAAGATTTTGGACCAGATATCTATCCAGCTTTCTTTGAAAGAACCTTTTAGGCCAATGATTGCTGACACTGAAATTGCTAAGTTTATTACCAGGCTAAGCCTTTGAATTAAAGGCATATTGATGAATCAATCTCAGCTTTTGAGGAGTGCATCAGGAATATACTGTTCAAGAAGTATCCTTCAGACCTCCTTGTATTTTTGCTTATATTTATCTGACATGCAAAGAATCAATCATGTCCAGTGCAGCTAGGTAAGAGATTGTGGGTTGTTGTTTTTTTTTAACAGATTTCCAAATGACTACTGATTGATCAGCTATTTTGTACTGGTTGTTTACAAATAATTATCTGCATGAATTATGAGTTAAGTTTTCATACCTAATAATATTCAGTTATTTAAGGGACTGTTACGTTGTTCTTACATGGTGTAGGATTCATTCAAATATTTTGTTTGTTTCCTCTAAGTAAAAGTTTTAATCTGATTCTGAAGTGTGGTAAAAACAAGCCTTTTTTCTTAAAGCAATCTTAAATACAATTTACCTACATGCAGCTCCCTGATGTGGTATGGCCTTCTGACGATTATCCTCTATTAGTTTTCCAGCTTGGTAGTGATGAGATTGAAAGAAGAAGTCCTATGGCAAACAAAAGGGACTTTGGGGCACTGGGACGTTTGGTCAAAGGAGTAGGTGCACATGTTGTGCTCTCTTCAATCCCTTCAGTACCAGGGGTGAATACTAAATGGAGCAGGAAAACTAGGGTTTACTACATGACTTAGAGGGTAGTAGTGCTGTTGAGGGAATTTTGGTGGTTTTGACTATTGGGTAGCTTACATGGCACTAAGCCTGCTCATGACAGGTGGGTCCACTTGTCTGAAAGGGGGAAAAGGATTATGACTCATGTGTCAGGGACTGATTGAGAGGGCTTTAAACTCTTTGAAGAGGGAAGGGGATGCAGCCAAGCTTACTGAGATGAGCCAGGGAGTGGCATGGTAGTCTTGGAAGTGGAATGAATCTGCTGAACTGCATCTACAGCAATGCAACCCTAAAAGGTAGCAGATCAGGTCCCCTTGCTATCTTTTCCCTCTTTTTTTCTCTCTGGCTCTCTTTCTCTCTGTTTATTCTGTCTTTCTCTTTTGTTCACTTTGTTTGCCCTTTGGACCATCCACACAGCAGGGCCAACACAGGATCTGAGGACTAGTGATATTTGCTTTTCTCTCTTGCTTATCCTGGTCAAAGCACAGCCAATAACTTCTACTCCCTGCTCCAAACTTAACTCTGCTGTGGGACTGGAGAGCTTGTCTAATGGTTGTTTCGTGGGTTGTAAGCCAGCCCCTTTGAGGAGTTTGTTGTGGGAATTGAGAACGTACTGAAGTGTACTACAGAAAATTTAGGGCTTGTTTGCCTACAGTTTTGTGGAAGTCTATTTACATTTAAAATCTTACTTTTTAACATCTTCTCTATCTAAATAATGGGCTGATCCCTGGAGTTATGGTGGCTGTATAACAAAATTATTAGATTCCCTGACAAGTATCCAGTATTTGTCTTTGTTCAACCTGACAAGAATTTATAACAAACATCACAGCCCCTGCCTGTGGGTGGTGACACTGCCTAGAAACTGATCACAGAAAATATTAACTACACAATGAAAATTTAATATATCTACATATTCACTTTTTGCCCTAAACTATTAATGTTTTGCCTTGATTGATCAAGTACTACTTTCTTCTTTTTTGTCATCTATAGAGCGATATTTTTCCCAATATCTATTTAAAACTTCGATAAATATGAGAAGATTCACAGGATCTAGAGAAATTAGTGAGAAACAGGATATTATCAACACCTGTCAAAATGGATCTTACTTTTCAGATCTTATTAACAAAATTTTTGATTTATACATCATTGTAGTCTGAAAACACTGCATAAGTAATTTTTATTATTTAAGATTTAAATATTTTCAATAAGATTTTTTTTTTTCTTTCCTGGTTACTGTTCCTCTCCCTCAATATCTATGTCTTTTCAGTTAATTTAAAATTAAAGGGGTTATCAAGGCTTACTGAGAGTGACAGTGTCACCTAAGAAGAAAGGAAGAGAAAAAACAGAAAGGTTCCATCAAAGTAGGTACTTTGAGAAATGCTTCTGACAAGACCCAGACTGAAGTTGACAGCAGCTGGATTATGTAATCAATTTATGTAACTATGAAAAGAAATGTTCAAGAGTAGGTGAAGGTGGTTTTCAATTTTTTTTTATTCTGTAACATCTGTGGATACCATTTCACTGCTAGGCACAGGCAAAGCTTTTATGTTGCAACACAAGAAACTGAAGATATGCCTGCAAAACGCAAACAATTTCTCAGGAAAATTAATTCAATTTTTTGCTATTCAGTATACATTAAAAAGTAAGAGGAATCAGTGAGTATGCTGGCTGATACTTTCCATGGAAAACAGATGTGTGCTGCATGCACCCTTCAGGTGAGAATCAGTAAAGGGAAAATGCTTTCTCTCCAGGTTTTCCTTTGCTATTGCTTTTCCTCTGAAGTGATGAAAGTAAACCCATTCAAACAGTGTCCTGGCAGCAGTTTGACATTTTAAAAGATCAAAAAGTACCATGTTAGATATCTAGGGAGCCCCCAGACTGCAATAACACCAAAAAGGAAAGTAATAAAGTAAGGAGCAAGCATATGGCCTGCAGTTGCATTTCTTGCTATCGATTCTGAAACTGCTGAAGTGGAACTTCTTTATCAGCAGCTACATAATCAGCAAGTAAAAGCAATGCATCTCTGTCTGAAAATACAGTAAAACCACTGTGTCAATTTAATCAAAAGATATCAGTTAAAGAAACCTGGAAAATTACATGACATTACATACTGATGGATGTAAGACTGCTGAGATCTGAAACTCAAACTGCCAAGAAATGCCTGGAAACACACTGTCTTTGAATTGTTAGACCCACATGTCATCTGTTGGAGCTTCCTAACATGTAGAGGAAATATTCTACTGCTGTTGTTTTTAAAAAATAATGATTTGTACACTCAGAAGTGAACCAGTCCTACTGGCTGCGCACCAGCTTGTTGCAAATATATTGCAATGTCTTTGTCTCCTATTTTTTACTTTTAGTTGATTACCATAACCAATGGCACTTCAGGATATTCACAAAAATAATTTGAGACATATAATAGAACTGCAAAGCCTTTCTACTATAGACCTTGCTTACTCCGAAGTTGCACAAAAGACCAGATGCAGTTTGAGACATTATCTTTACTTCTCTGACTTCCAAGAAAACTGTTTTAAGAGATTATAACAGAAGTAAAGCCCAAAGTAAAACTAAGGTTCAGGAGAACAAAAAAACAGGTTTTAACATTATGTCTAACTATGCATTAACTACACATTTCAGTGTGCGAGACACTTTGGATTTGCAATATTTTATGTGTAGAAAGAAGATAAATTAGTATTCAGGACAAGAATGTTCTCATTTACTCATTTTTTGGAGCATTCATTATAGGAGGGCTTTTTATCTGTTGGATCTATTTAATTTGGCTTTTGCTCCATAATTTTAACAGAATTATTTTAAATTACAGTAATTTCTTAGACATATTGAGTATAAAACCATACCTGAAGAAATGTTTTTGCAACTTTTAGAACTAATCAGAATTATTACTTGAAAAAGCAAATTTGCAAAAAGGGGAGAAAAAAATCTTTCATTCATCTTCATAAAAATCCTTGTTTGATCTGTTAGAAAAACAGCACAACCTTCAAAGTTTTTTTATGGGTTTGAGGAAACTTCTGCATCTTCTGCATAGAAAATCATATATAGAACAAGATCATTAGTTGGTGTTTGACTTTATTGAACGTCACAGACTGCAATACATTAACACAAGATAAATTGTGCCTACTATACATGTGTACAATGACTCAGAATTTGGAAATATGAAATGTATTGCCAGAATATATGGCAAGATGAAAACCTCTGTCACACAAAACTTTAAGAACTATGAAGGAATTTATATCATCAGTGCCCTGTTGTTTTAATGTTGTTTGATGTTATATTTAGAAAGCTGTGATTACCATGAACCTGTACATGGTGCAGTCTTTATAAGAAAAGTCACATCGATGTCTGAGACTATGAACTTAGGTGAAAGCCTCAACTTTACTGTGTCCTTTCTTTCCAGCTACAAATACATATATATCAACCTAAGTGCCTTGTTACATCTTTTCGTAATCATGAGCTATGTGAGGCAAGGAAAGTTCTGGACCAATATCGTGACGTTATGAGGAGATTTTAATTTATAATGTATTCTAAGTATCAATAATAATAGTTCATACCATGGTTTATGCCCTTCTTGATTGCAGGCTTGGAGACCAATGACTCAGTCACAAAAGTCTCAAAGATATAAGGGAGATCCAAGCTGTACAGTGCTTGCCCTTGAAAAATATTCTTCTGAGTCACAGCACTATTTGCAAAGAGTTTTGCACTGAATATACTGACATAATGATTGCAGCAGCAGATTATAAATAGCTGTATTTATACATAGCTCTAAACTAAAAGAGCAGCAGCTTGCTTGAGACATTTTTAGTACGAATTTTCCCCCATTCTTTAATTTATTCCTTTCTCCATTATGCTTCAGAGCAACCTGGGCTGGAAGCTTTAAAACTTATGACTCCTCAACACAAAAACAGACAGTTCTTAGTCACATTTTAGGTGTTGTGGTTTTCAGAGAGGAGCAGCAGCTGTATGCTTGTCCTGTTTCCTTAGCAACAGAGCAAGGGGAGCTCAGGAGACTGCTGAAAAGCCTGAGATGCTCACGTGTTCCTCTCAGTATCTCTCTCCACCTGTCACAGCCTACGAGAGGACCAAAATCAAAACCAGCTTGCCAAGGAAAGGTTCTGTATATATAATTTAGTACTACTCCATACAAAATGTGTGATAACTGAATACTAAATTTGCTTAGTTAAGCATTCAGTGGTCAGGAGGGGACAGAAAAAAAATGTGTATGCTAAACTCTCAGCTGTGCCAGTTAAATTGTCTTATAAATTTTACAGTGTTTCTTTAAAATACTTGCTCACAGTGAAGATACTGATTAAAATCTTCCTACTTTCAAGGACAAAAAATACTCATTGTTTCCATTTTCCATATGGCTCAAACTGTGGAGCCATAGTAAATTCTATTTTCCTTTGAAAATGGAAATTCATTGTCTAATCTTCATTGTACTTAATAGAAATAACATATTAAATATGATATATTAATTTAAACAGAAGTATTAAATAAATAAACTAATATCTCAAACACACTCCCTCTTCCAGGTTTTAAAAGACTTTACATTAGATTAAACTCATCTAACTTTAGGTGCACAGCTGAGACATTAAAAGAAAACATAATCCTATTCTCCACCTATAATAAAAAAAATATATAGTTAGGATTTTTGATTCCATCTCCTCCATCCCTGGAGCAGTGTGACCTCCATAGCAGTAGTGGCCTGATGGAATCTGAAGCAAGGTCTTTCTCCATAAAATGTTAATTGGACTGACTGAGGTTTTGGTTCCATATGCATGGTATTTTCTGCATTTTGGACATAGCAGGATTTTGAGTGGATCACTAAGATGAGTCATCTTCTCAGTAGAGCCTTCAGCTCTTTTCTCCCCTTAGAGGGACACCTAACACGACTAATTTTTCAGCTGAGGTTTCACTTCACTACTCCTTCCCTGGCACATCTTATGACTTTTTTAACATGGGCATGCCAAAGCTATTTTGCAGGTTCTGGATGCAGGCTCAAATAAAACATCCACTAGCTGTCACCTCATCCTTAAAAAAACAAAAAAAACAAGACCAAAAAGAATCACAAAATGCAGCATTGTTGGATAATAGAGAGCAATAAATCTGTCTTCTGTCTCTTACTCCCATCCCCTCAAGATGCCAAGAGAAGTGAAGAATTAAAGTCTACTTAAGTCCTCTCTTTTCTACCCAAGAGCTGCTATAGGTTCTTTGTGCTGTCCCAACCATTCCTATTCTTCCTATTCTATGGCCATCAATGCTTCCAGCCACAGAAAGAGGCCGAGCTTTAACTTGGATCAAATGTTTGTGCATGTGTCTGTGTGTGTATGCGCGACATTAGTGAGTGCATTGAAGGAGCAAGTTCAGAAGTTCAGAGACAGAACATCCCATCCCATGAAGGAAAGTACAAGGAAGAGAAGGTCTCAGGAGAAAATGATCAGGGAGAAGGCCTCATATTTTGCTTACTAATCTCACAGACTGACTTCATGTTCTCCAAAACCATTCCAATTCATTTTAGGTTAACGGAGCTTTGAACTGCTGTCAAAGCACAAAACAAATCATCTTCCCATACATTGCATTCTTCCACCTCATAAGTTGCCAAGCCAACAATCTAAAACTGAATGCTCGTCCTGAATCTAAAACTGAATTTTCGTCCATATTTCAAAACAAATAATTTGGTTTATTTTATATAGTTGAAGTGTCTGGTACTGGCCTGAAATATTGCATATATAGTCTACTGTTATTCCTTGTGTGTATGCTTACACTGTGATATCAGATGCAATATATATATATACACTTTTTTTTTTTTTAATAAAAGCAAAATATTCATTGTGGTCATAGAAAAAGAAGTGCTAATGTCTGAGATGGAGATGAATTTAAGCCCTCGAAATTAACAACATTTTCCATGTTTTTTGTCCAGAAAATTCTTTTTCCTAACTACTTTTATCCCTTATTGAAATCATTATAGTTCAAGTATTTTCAAGTTATGCAAAGACTATGTGTTTTACTTCAGTTCACTGTCATTTTAATAATCCAAAATTAGATGTTGTTTGTTCTTCATCCTGTCTCTTGGTCTGTTGTACTGGCTTTTTGAAATTGACAAAACACAAAATAAATTTTCATTCCTGTTATTTTGAGCAAGTCTAAAATATGTTTCAGGAGTTTCATTTCTGTCTTCTTGTATTTATGTTAAATTCCAATAGAATTTTTGGTAGTTTCAGGCTTTCAGTTACTTCATTTATAACTGAAATAATGACAGTTAATTTACTATACAGAAAAATGAATGCTTCAAAGCTGCAGTCTTGTGAGATTAATTAAATTGAATGAGTAGAAGGAACACAAAGCAGAGTAATGTTTGCTTGCTTGTCAGTGCTAAGACAATAAAAGAGGGACAGGGATGCTACTGAAAAAAAAATCTGGATTTTATGAGTGTTTGGAAATGAGTTCAGGACACTATGTCATTTAAACATTGAGATATTCTTAAGGGATTGAAATCATTTGACTTAAATACAAACATGCCAATTTTTGCAAAAAATCATAGGAAGTCTGGTCAAACTATGGACTTATTTGTGTCCCAGATGCAGAATATAAATTTCAAAGGTCCTCTTCTCGCAAAAGAACACACCACATGCTATATTTCCAGGGAGAAAAATTTTAAAATTCTCTACTAATCTTAGGCTTTTAAACTAGTTTAGCTATTGTACACATTCATCAAGATGTGTTCCATATGCTTCTTTATTTCCGGCATTAGGACATATAATGCCCTTATGATGTCTTGAAATTCTCTACTTTTACCACAACTGTTACTGAATTGCTGTCTAAAATGAAAGAATTTTTCTCGTCTATAAGCAAACAGTTCTGGGGTTTTTGTCTTTCTTTTTTTTCCTTATATCAGAGTTTAATTGAAATATAAATCATTTTGCAGTATGATTGATAGATGAAATACCTATAGCTAGGTGGCATTAATACAGAACCAAAGAAAGCATTTTCATGAAGGAATTTACCTTCTGTAGAATGTTTTAAATACAAAGACTAGAAAGATGATGTTTTCATTCACCTTATAATAGTTGGATGTGTTATAACGTAACTTAATAAATATTATAAATAAGAAGAGGTAAAAATTCAGAGAGAATTCCTTCTGCAGATTGGTTGTCTTTCCAGAGGCAGGAGGAACAAATAAAAAATACATGCATTACATAAAATTTTGTGACTAATTTTTAGGGCTTTGATTGAATAAAGTAAGCAGGTTTCACACAAACACATTTATTCCACAGTTTTAGTTGAATAATAATCACTTCTTGTCTTAATCTACTTCCTAATCATGTTACGAAGTTTTAAATATCTGACGCTTACCCCCATGAAAGTGTTTGCATTTTAGTCACATATAAAATGACACCGTCTTTTCAATTACTTCCACGTGAGACCAATGTGGTTTTAAGTAATTCACATTTGTACAGCATTTTCATATCCTTGGATGACTTGCACAGTAGAAATGCCAAGTGGTAGTTTTAAATAGCAGAATTTGACCAAAAAAAAGTAACCCATTATATTTTATTTTAAATAGTTGAGATTATATTATTTATATAAGTTATTTACTATGAATAGAATGAGAAAATGTCTTAATAACAGATATTAAAAGTTTGTATGTTGATTCCTTAGTAGAGGAATTACTTAGATTGGAAGAGACCTTAAAGATCCAACAGTTTCAATCTCAGCACCATGAGCAGGGATTACACCCATTATACCATGTTCAAAGCCTCATCCAACCTGGTTTAAAACTAGTCCAGAGATGGGTAATCCACAACTTTTCTGGGCAACCTGTTCCTGTGCCTCACTTCCTCTGAGTAAAGACGTTCTTCCTAATACCTAACATAATTTTTTTTAGTTTTAAAAGTTTCCTCCTTGTCCTATAATTATATGTCAGTGTAAAAAGACACTCTCTCTCTCTTTTGTATAAGCCCCCTACAAGTACTGAAAGGCCACCAAAAAATTTCTCTGAAGCCTTTTCTTCTCCATACTAAAAATATCCAGCTCTCACAATGTTTTTGCAAGAGAGGTGTTCCAGCCCTTTGATCATCTTTTGGCCCTCGTCTAGATTAGCTCTAACAGGTCCACATCTTCCTTGAGTTGTGGACTCCAGACCTAAATGCAGTACTTCAGGTAATAAATAGAATGTACTTTAAAAAGAAATTTATTTGTTATGGTTTCTGCAAAGATTTTAAGGTCTTAGAGTACCAAATTTTACTGTAGCAAACACTCTGATACTGGACTAGTACACTACAGTAATTTATTGCTACAAACCTTCATGACGCTGAGACGCTGTAACTCCTGCTAACACTGAAATGTGAGAAATCTCGCTGTGTGAGAAATGAAACTGCTCAGATCCATACTGAAATCCTCAAAATTTTCATCCAATTTCAAGTATCTAAAGAGGAAAAAGCATTGACAGTCTGTTGTTTACCACACGGGGCTTGCTAAATGAAAAGTGTGATGATTTTTTAGGTCATCTAACTTGCTTATGTATATTGTATGTTGATGATCATTTTGTGTGCCCATGAATCTTTTTCAGACTTTCTATTTTCTTAGGTGGATTTCCCTTCCTATTTTGCTGTGCAAATGCCATGACTCTGCCTCATTATAATGCCTCACAAGCAGCTTTCCTGAGCAGCATACCTTATTTTGTACAGTTTATTTATGACCGTCTCCATGGTGCTGTCCATACTTCTTCTTCAACACCTGAATTGTCTGCTTGACTCCATGTCTACAAGCTAACACACCCATCTGTGTGATGCTTTATGTCACTATTGTAGTTTTAATTGCAGGGGCTGTTTGATGACTGGATGGGCAATATCAAAATTCTTTCTACTTGCTTGAAAAACATTATAGTTCTACTAAGATTTTCCCAGCTTATAAATGAGATTTCATTGCCATATCAGAACATTTCCCAGCTGTAGATATATTTTCTGTGCTACTTCATATACTGAATTTCTGCATTTTCTTATGATTTCTAATGTTTAAGAAGAAGAAATCCTTCTGTAAGATACTTAATAAACATGATGTAGGACATTTATGACACAATTATCTATTTTATATCTTCTTTGATATGTTAAGCCAATTGACTCAGTGAAATAGCTTTAACAGACACACCACCTTTGAATTGTCTTGAACACACTTAATTTTACTGCAACATATTTCTACTAAGAGTAATCTTATTAATATTAAGGAGTGGGTGTTTGCAGGAATGTGGAATAACTCTCCTGCAATGCTTAGAGAGTAGGAGAAAATATCGTCAGCCTACAGTTGTTTCAGATTAAATGTTGGACTTTTCCTGCATTCCAAAACAAAAGCATTTTGGAGTGTGTTTTTTGACAAATGATCCTACAGATTTCCCACCCACAGATGCTTAAACTCAGAGGCAGGTACTCTGTAGCTTGGAAAAATACTATGAAATAAAGTCAAAACTAAAAACATTCTCTGGATTTGACTGTGAAAATGCTTCCATTTGATAAAGAGATCAAGATGGTACTTGATGTAAAATCTGTACAGAGGCCATTCATCGTGCCTTCTCTGACCCGTGGTCTCTGAAATCTTACATTTGAACAAGTCTATGTGCACTAGTAAATCCTCATTCCAACAGGACTTTGGTGTTATGTTGTCTTGGGAATCTCAGCATTGGAAAACATCTTTTTAAGTTTCTTCCTCTATTTCCATTCCCAGATTGGCTTAGAAAAACTGTAAGATGTGGCTAATGAAAAATATTGTGTAATTGATGTTTGAATCTAAAATTACTCTCTCACAGAAATACATAGAGAAAAAGCTAGAGACAAGAAACCATAAATTTTCTTATATTGTGAGACTTTATCATGCAATTTACAGGTGGGTAATGTTGTGACAGTACATTTTTAGCTGAAGAACTATGAGTTAGAGTTCATGTCATTAGGTTCTAATTTAGTTATTTATATGAAAATAAAAATAATTCTTTACTAAATTAAAACAGTCATATGCAATAACAAATGCATTTTCTTATGATTTTCTTAACAAAAATAAATGCTGTAAAAGAAACGGTTGGAAATACTTCACTGGGGGAAATACATCTCAGCATGTATTCAGATTCTCAGTGTGTGTTTCTAGATTGTGTCCTGTACTCAACATAACATTTTTTATCACATCAAAAATTCTCTTGACTGTGTGTCAAACATGTAAAATAGTTTCCAAAGTAATTTTCTCTAAATGTAACCACTGCTTTCAACAGAAGTAAAAGTACTTATAGCACACCTGAATGTTTTTTAATATCTGATAGGAACAAATCACATCTGAAAATATCTGAAAAAATTATCACAGCTTTTTCTATTTTCACTGTCTACTGAAGCTCAAATTCTAAACTGTATTTTCCACTTCTAAAGAGGGTCACATTTATAATGAATTGCAACTTAATGTGTAAATATGACACAAAATAAAGGCTGAGATCACACAGTATTTCTGTTTGTCCTCTCCTCTTTCAACTACAGTTCAGCTCGAGCAGACACACCTTTGTCAAAGTAAAATCTTAATATTTGTGTGATGCATGCAACAGCAATGACAACATGACAAAACCCTCCAGTCTTGAACTAATGAGCTAAAAAATCTAAACTATCCCAATCTATTGTACTTGCTTCCAGCATTATCAAGTAATTACAATCTCTTATTTCCCTTTTCTTTTTTTCATGAGGAAATCTGTATAGAAAATTGCTTAGATAGGAATATAAGTAATGAGAATTTGTTTTTCATTTTTCAAATCAACATAAGACTTCTCAAACTGCTGAACAAACTACTTGTGTTGTATTTAATATACTGATGGTGTGTTGCATCCGGCATGATATGATGTATTCGTTGGAAATTAAGTAATTTCTAAATTTATCCATCTAATATCTGTACTTAGAGGTTATATCTGAATGGTATTGTTAACTTTTAATGATTTGATTAACCAAAAATAATCTATCCATCTAATCTAGACAGGATACTGAAAATCAACCTGATTACAGATAGATAACCAGCATACTTTTGCAAGGGCCATCTATTCTGCACAATCTCCCCCTGCCACCCTCCCAAGTGTGATCTCACAGTGGTACCATGTCTCATTATCTTCAATCACATCTGTTGACACTTACATTCCAGAAATAAAAACACTTCAACAGTAGACGCAAAGA
Source organism: Argya squamiceps (assembly GCA_037834095.1). Lineage (NCBI taxonomy): Eukaryota > Metazoa > Chordata > Aves > Passeriformes > Leiothrichidae > Argya > Argya squamiceps. The sequence goes on along the minus strand of JBBMKD010000001.1, from coordinate 71,954,340 downwards.
AGGTTTAGATTATGGATATTACAGCAGGTGCTGGGAGGCCCACTGAGAGAAAACAGTGTCAAACCTCTACAACATGAACACACAGCTTGCTGTTGCTTAGAGTAAAGGCAATTTTATGGCAAAGCAAGGGCACAGGGGAGCACATTCAAGAACAAATAAGTAGAAGGGAAACAGAACACAAAATAACACAGGCAACCCAAAAAATAGGAAAATGGCCAAATATGCATTTTTACCATCTGGCCGAGAGCAAGGTGCCTGATGCCTTTCTTTACACATGGGATATTGTCAAAATGAAAAATGCACATAGTGTTTCATGCAGTAAGTAGAAAATACAGTTCCATTGTTCAGGGCTTTAACATCACAGTGGAAATGAAAAGATAAGTGATTCTTATTGCTACCTGCAATCAGTCAGATAGAGGCTGACTGATTTAGTAAAAAATTTTCTAACCTTCTTGAAATGCACAAATATATTGGTGTTATTTGTGTGTTTCTTACAGACAGCTGGTTTATGAAAAGTACATTGCAAATATAGAAAAAGACCCCAACAACTTCTAGTGTAAAACAGCTTAAATTATGTTTGAAACACCTGCACCCAGAGAATAAATACTGTGCACATGTACAGAAAGCTCAAAAAGGAAAATCCAGGAAAGAACAGTCAGTTTCACTCCAGAGGCTTGAGGAGGTCTCCAGAGTAGCTATTACCAGGAACACGAAGGTCTGGAAAAAGGCCCTAAGTATTTACCAAGAAGAAACTGTGCTTGACCAACTTGGTTGCTTTGTATAATGGAACAACTTGGAAAGGAGATGAAGGGAACAATGAGGGATGACATGACTTCCCAATGGCATTTTTTTTTTTTAAGGTGCATCATATGGATGGACTGTAACCCATATGAAAAACTGGTTAAATGAACTAATTCAAAGGTTGTTGGCTAATGGCAGTTATCCAGAGTGAGCTCCTCCAGACATGCTATAGGGTTCAATACTACTCAATATCTCTATAAATGACCTCCATGATGGCAGTGAGTGAACTGTCATCTCATTCACAAGTAAAGGCAACCTGAGGGGAGAACTACATAGGGGGTAGGAAAAAAGTGTAAGACTGGGCCAACAGAAATCACATAAGGTTCAACAAAAGGAAATGTAGAAGTCTTGCACCTGGGTCAGACTAATCCCTAGTAATTCATGGGAGATCTAATCATAGTTTTCCAGGACCTATGCTCTTCACAGTGTCCACAGTGATGGGACAAGAAGCAATTGAGCAGATGTCACTTGAGGGGAAATGCCTGAAATGACTGAACGTATATATAGTAAAACAGACAAAAAACCCAGCCACTAAAACAAACTAGAGGACAATTAAATAACGGGGTAAATTGCCTGGAGAAATGGTGGAATATCCCTCACCAGAAAGATTTAAGAATTTGCTCGATGGAGCCATAGATAACCTCACCAAAGTTCCTGTTCTGAAGAGAATGCTAGTTTAGTTCATCTGCAGAGGTCCCTTTCAAACCTGTGATTCTGTGCTTCTGCTGAGGCAACAACTTAAATGACAGGTACTGAGATAAGCCATCCAATTTTTCCTTCTCACATTTCTAAATCTGGCATCAAGAGCCCCCCCACAAACATTCTGTATCATGTACTATCAATCTAACACTGAGGTGTTTCTTTTTTCTCCTCATTGTATAAAACATCAATTCCTGAAATTTGAAATTTTAAGTCAAAGTTCTTTTTTAACCTATAAGGTCCCAAGCCCTTCCTCTTGGCAGACTTTTATCAAACATGTATTATATTCCATGCTCTAGATGTCTCTCATTGGAGTTATCATTATGAATCACTAGCAGAGAAGAAACCTAGGGCATTTGAGCATTTCATGTTGAATATTTATTTATTTTTACTTAAGATTTCTTCACTCAAATGTTAGCAGCATCTTCAAATTATTGTCTCAAGAAGATTGAATCCTCTCTAACCCAGTTTCTAACTAAAGATCTTTTGTTACGCTCACTGAGCAGCATATCATGCTCTGACTTTATTAAAATATGCATTATTTATTTTATTCTGCAACAGTTCTTTCAGTCTGAGGTACGCAATATTAACTACTGATGTTTTTTAGGTGACGGTTTTTGGTTTTGTTTTTTTTTTTTTTTTGAGGGAGGTGAGGGGGGATTATTTTTTTATTTTATTTTTCAGAGAGATTTCACATTTCAAAGTGCATGTTTCAGAATTTAGGCAAACTAATTTTATATAATAGTTGTGGGTAGCTATATGTTTTATCTCTATTTACAACCTTAGTTTCATAGCAACTAATATAACTCAAAAGAGGAGATACTGTAAGAATACTAAAAACAAATTAAAAGGAAGAGCAAAACTAAAGACAAACAAAATAAACAGTACTATGAGATACTCTAAAGGCTTTATTATTATTTGTGGATATGTCAGTGTTACTATGGGAACTTCACTTTTTTGCATTTGACGTGATTCAACTGCAACAAGTGCTGACTGAAAAATGAAAAGATCAACAGCAAAACAAAGAAATTGGGATTTTTTTTTTTAAGTAAAAATTCATTTTCATTTTATGTCATCTAGCAGGTTGAAAAAAGTGTGGAGAAACTAGAGAAAGAATAAGAAATTGTGTCTTTCATGTCACATAGGATTCATGTCAAAGAAAAAAAGTCATAGAGTTTATCTAAACTTAATTTCAATAGTTAAAAGATTTTAAATTATCCAGTGGGTGTATTTTTAGCAAGCATCCATTAACCATATAAAAAAAAGTCCGCAGAGTCTGCACTTGAAGTTGAAAATCTTTGTTTTGGAAATAACTTGCATGGAAGCGACGTCAAGATTTCAAATACTAACTTACAGCAGTAGCACAAATCAGAATATTATGTTGCCTAACCCAGCTTGTGGATACTTTATCTATGTGAAAACACTGTTGTATTTGCAGCATTATTTATTATATCTGAGAATTTTTGAAGATGAGATCTACAATGTGTACCATCCAAGCTGCACTTACTGTGCCTCACAATCACAGCTCTTTCCACTGTTATTCCCCTCGTGGATAGTCCTTTCTCTCATCTTTGCAGTGACAGGAACCAAATATGCTTACCATGGATAGACTTTTACCTGATTCTGATAGCATTTGTCAGACTGTGTGTAATAGCTGCTAGGAGAAAAGGCTATTTCCTCAACAGTAGATGACTATTGCATCTGCACATCACCACGGCAGCAGAAAGCTGGTGTTCTGATCAGGGTAAAATGAGTTAATATATTGCTTGAGCAGCTTTTTTTAATGAAAGATAAGATGGATTTTGGAGGTTCATCAGGAAGTCAACACTGTGTTGATGTCTAAATGAGCTTAAGGAGGTTTTATTTAAGGAACAGTCAATTGGCTTGTGTAAATGTAGATACAAAACAGACCTGCTTCTGTCAACTTTGATCAACTTCTGATTGATGTACCAAGCCTAACATTTTGCTAGCCACAGATTTACTTAAGTAGCTACAATTCCTCATACCATCCTTTTATTAGGAAAATGAATAGTGGAAGTACAGAAATGTGTATGAAAAGACAGCGAATCAGAATCTCCATACTACTATGAGGAAATCGATGTAATGCTGACATACAGATGAATCTTCCTTTTAATTCAATTGAAAATCTTGATCCAATGTTTATTTCCTGTATGTTTTGATAGACTGCAAAAATGATTAGGAAACTCAATTGAACCAAACTGACAAACACTACATCAAGTTAATGACTTATCTTCCTAAGTACTATCCCAAATACTTCCCAGCTAGATACAGATCTAAAATATAAAAGGGGGTCTGAATTTTTCCACAACACTGTCAAACAATTAAATTATACTTTATTACTTATAGAATTGTTTCTTATTAATTCTTATGCAATTTTCTTGAAAAATATACTTTTGAGTCTTATTTCTCTATAGATACTGCCAGTGCCATCTGCTGTGGCCAGATCAGAGGATGAAACATACAAATGTCAGCGTCCCTTTTGTCATTTCTCAAGAGACCAAGACTCTCTTCTCACTCAGATTTCACAGTCTACATCCTTCTAGATTTTATCTAGTATCTGACCCTTCCATGTCAGTAACGTGGTTTTCCATATCACTGGACTGACATACACTCTGTAATGAATTTACTGTGGTTGTGAGCTTGGCTAAACAATAGAAGGCAAAAACCTTCAGTAAGCAATTGCTGCTGCAGAGTAACATACAGTACTTTCCACCAGAAACAGAGAGACAATTTTCTGACTGATTGGAAAAACTGTGAGAGAAAAATCTGAAGGTCTGTTACATCTGCACATATTCTTCCTTAATTGTTCAGGTACAGTTTAACATCCATGTGTATCTCCCAGTGCCTCAGTGAGCAGAGCTAGAGTAAATTGGTTAACTCAGTTCCTTTTTAAGTAGAATAGCACACTTGAGATTTTTGCAAAAGGAAATAGTGCCGTTTATATAAGACTTCTTATCTTAGCAAACTAAATGTATTCTCCAAATGCTTTCTTCTTTCATACAATAAAATTGCTGCCTATGTGATTGTCCTTTTGTGCAAAATTGAGTTTCACATTTGCTACTGTAGGAATCCTGCTGATAAGGTAGTGGCTGTGCTTAAAAACTTTCTGTGCTGTGTTTATATTATAAAACTGTCCTTTCATGGTATTTATAGAAATTTAGAATTCCAAACTCAAATCAGTAGAAGAACATCTTTTTCTGTCAAAAAGTCTGGGGCATATTTCACAGACTACAAGGCCTTATCACTCTCTGAAGTCACAGAGAATGCTAAGCGTTTCTGATGTATAGGCAATTGTGAAGTAGAAATGGGATGTTTCCTCAAGGAGTGTCTAGGAAGAGACAGTTGTAGCTAAAGCCTGACTTTTGGAAAGTGTTTTACAGAAAAATGGAGGATGTCTTTTGTTGCTAATATCCTCTCAAAATGAATAATATAATTTACAAGATTGCAACTACAGTATTCCATTAAATTTTCTAATTAGCCACAAATCCAAAATAATATTAAAAGTGATTTTTATTCTTGAGGTTTATTCAGTATTGCAGCTTCTTTCTTTTTTAAGAAATTTAAATTATGTTTCTGTTTTTCTTTCTCAAGCTTATTTCAGACAATTTAAAAACTCTGTACAGCACAAAAAGGTTGTGCAATCAATATACAGCATCTGGTGATACCATTTCCCATTTGAGTCTATACAATAATCAAATAGTTGCTACAGTGTCACTGGCATATTCCTTATGGTGGGTTTTGAATGGATATGGCAAGATGTGAATGCATGAAGACATGGATTTTATATAGGTATTATATCACCTGGACACTACCCTGCATTTAAAGAATCTTCCCAGACTCAAATCTACTTTATGAGATGCAAAGAAAAAATTTTAGGAAGAATATATGATACATAGTCAGCTTGAGTACTGGTATGTCTTGACTTCAGAAATAATCCTATCAAACTCAGCAGATTTATTATGTCTGTCCATGTATAGGACTGGTGCTTTAAGAAGCTACTAGGAAAGTATATCTTATGTTTTGTCACAATCTGAACAAATAACCTGCTTGTCCAGGATACTTGAGATAGTAATTACAAGAGAAACTGCCATTTGAATCAAATTTTGATGCTCTAATTATAAATAATCATAAAGCAAGGGGCCGGACAGCTTTCTGTGTAAGGAACTTTCATTATCTCTAGTATTAGTCACATTTCTTCCCCCCAGTACAAGAACCTGCTTTAATTCATACAAATCCACAATGCTGTGGGCGTTCTTAGTGAGGAGGATTAGATTTTTTTGTTTTTACAGACCGCACTTAGACTATGTATTGAAGTACTTTAATGAAGGGAATTAACAAGGTTAGTTGAAAAAGAGCAAATGAGAGCCTTTTCTGGTCAATCACCCAGAGACAGGCTAATACAGGTGTTCTAAATTTCTCTCTGGAAAAGATTATTTTTTTCTGTGGAATAGGTAAGGAGGCAAGTAGTGCCCTCTAGAAGGCACCCTGTGCCACTGCTACTGAGTAGAATTAGGCATGGTGGCTGTGGACCAAATATTGATTTTAAAAAATCTCACTCTTCCTCACAAGATAAAGACAATTTTAATGGAAAATATAATCACAGATGTCCTTAAAGTATTTGAATTGGAATAGTAGATCTGAGTATAACTCAGTAAATCTTGGTCATATACACCAAGAACTTTCTGCATTCTGACAAACCAAAGCATTTTCAATATAAACGTATCAAAAGGCAGGGGATGGGGATAAGCAGTACTGATCTTCTGCAGAGCATAAGGAAGGCTAGGAATAAAAATATGTGAGAAATCAAGACAGTAGGCAGTATAGACAGGGACCATGAAAGAATTGAACCTGATCCTAAAATATATTAAAAGATATTAAAAAAAAAAAGGCAAAAAGGCAGCTGTATAATAAAATATTTGTGCATTATGACGTAAAGAAAATCAGGTACAGGGATGAATGGTGCCAATATTCAGAAGACAGCTAATAGTTCATGTCACTGGCTTTTGCAATTATCATATTACTTGATGAACTAATGAATCAATTTAAAGTATAAAATACCAAGGACCAATAATCAAATTTTCTATTTTTAGGACTGCTGGCTTTTAATAAAAAAAGCAAAACAAAACAAAACAAAACAAAACAAAACCCAAAAACCACCAAAAAACCACAAAAAACCAAAAAAAACACCAAAACAAAAAAAAAAAAAGAAGACAAAAAAAAAAAAAAAAAAAACAAAAAAAAAAAACCCAAAAACCCCAAAAAAAACAAAAAAAAAAAAAAAAAACCCCAAAAAAAAAAAAAAAAAAAAAAAAAAAAAAAAACAAACCAAACCAAAACAAAACAAAACAAAAAAAACAAACAACAACAAAAAAACCCCTATGCAACAAATCATGTAGCCCTTGCCAAAAGTTTTCCTCCTTACATTTGATTGAAGAAAAAAATAAAAAGGTTAAAAAAAAATTAGAATTAGTTACATATGAAGTCAATAAGTTGTAGATTATCATTTAAGTCATTCTCCAATATGCCACTTCAGCCCTCTTAACTTTATTGGCATTTAAATGGTGAAGGTGAAGGAATGGAAGGAATGATTGACAATGGTGAAATACTGAAAGAATGGAAGTTCAACTTAACAATATCTACCATGACATCTGGCTTTAAGCACAATAGGGTACTGTTCAGAGTTACTGAATAATGTCATCCCTTCCAGAAATTTTACAAAAATCATAAAATAAAAACATACTTTTGATGACTTTCTGTAAATACATTGATAAAGTAGAAATCCTGGACAAATAAGGATCAGAGATAGCATTAATCTGAGCATCTTAAATCTATATCTATGTGTGTCATTCCATGTTCTCTTCACTGCCAATGGAAAGTTAATGTCTCTATATTTTCTCAGAAAAAAATAAAGTTTTTCTAATAAAAAGCTACAAAATTCAAAAAACATCTTTCTGCATTGGCTGCAGAGGAAATCAAAAGTGTTTATCTTAGATATGAAATCACTGTAGATGTGTAAAGAGGAATGGAATCTAACTACCATCAGCATGTCCATTTTTGATTTTGTATTACTTTGGCTGTGTACATACACATCTTAATTTTATTATGATTGCTGTCAAAATTTCTTTCTCCAAATTCCCTACCTAGTTTACATTAAAATTTTTGTTTTAAATAACTTTTTAAAAGTTTCTAGTAAAATCTTCCACATAATTGATTAGCTATAATACCTTATGTCTTCCTCTCTTGCTTCGTTCAACTCCAAATAATAAAACTAATATTTTCTTGAATTTTTGGGTTTTTTTAAGAAAAGTGAGAATTTTAGACAGATCTTTGTCCTTCAGTTATGTTGCTCTATGGAACTAATCAAGATAATGACTATCATTGCTTTGACTTCGGAACTTAAAAGTTGCTGTAGGCACTTACATTTCTGTAATATAAAGTTATCTCCACTGAGGAGATGGACAAACAAAAGCATAGGAATAAAAGGGAAGTGGCACACAATTTTAGGTTTTTTCTTATTTAGTCAGGCATGACTTAAAATCTTTTAAACTTTCTTTTGCTACAAAACAATAAAAACCCCCTAGCATACACAACTCCTATAAATGTATATTAAAAAGAAACTAATGGTGGCTTGCTTCTAGAAATAAAGCACAGATGAGAATAGACTTTACCATCACTGTACACACTTAATGCAACTTTTCTTCTGGATATTTTTTAAAAGAAAAGAAGTCATTAACCACATTAGTATTCAGTACTGCTTGGTCACAGGGCAGATGTTTATCTGCATGCTTCATTGCATTGTGAACAATGTGACCCATGCAATTGCCTTTCATGATGTGGATATGCTTGCTATGCAGAAAAATAAACACATAGCATTTCCCAAAATTTTACAGTAACATTCTGCTTCATAACTAGTAACATTCTTTACTTATTTTTCCTCCATTCCATCATTGTTCCATTTTCTACGCACATCTACATAGATTTCACTTAGTTCAGCCTAGCATCCAATGTCTAGGTTTCAAAATTATTCCTAAGTCTTTGCTTACTCAAAAGTGAAAAAGTTTTGATTTGTGCTATATTTATCCTTCATTAGATCCAGTTAATATTTATATCTTTTCTTAGTAAGTATAAAGAACTAAAATAGCCTCACTGTAAAGCAGAGTTATAAAATATGTCAGATGAATGCTTATGGCCTAGAAGTGTCTTTTTTTCCCCTCTGACTAGAAAGGATTCAGTAATTATATATGAAGTAGATATGTAGATGCATGTAAATGTGGATGTGCAATGTCATGGTTTTAAGTCTTTCCCTACTACTTGACAAGAGGAAGAAGCAAGAAAGAGGAGAAAAAAGAGAAAATATTAAATACATAATGGGATGCATAGAAAGCTTGCTGCCCTTCTCATTCATCTGAAATGAAGAATGAGCTCAAAACCATGAATGAAATCAGTGTTCAGTTATGCTCTGAGAACACACAAAAGAGAGAAATAAGGTTTATTTCCTCACAGGTAAGATTTATGTTTACAATAAAAACTTCTGCCTGTAATACTCAATCAAAATGTAAACTCCCTTCCAAAGCAAGAGCTCAGTACTAATCTGCTAAAGCAACGCAGCATGAACTGTACTTCAAGTACAACAGTGCCACTTATTTTCCTGCAGAATATCAAAAACACTCAAAAAGCCATCTCTGCAGGGAACTGCTATTTCATTTTTCTGGGAGCTGACAACGTGTATCCAGACAAGATACTCTCTTATAAGTAATGTGGGAATTTGATGAATATGTGAATACAAAAGGAGTAACAGGCTGATTTGCACACGCTCAGCTAAGTTATGAAAATACCTACCTCATGAACAATACATACTAGTTGAACAATATTTGATTTATACAGGAAGCTTGGTATATTTCTGAATTAGAATGGAGTACAGAAAAAGGATTTTATAAGGATGATCAGTACATTTCTAGACTACAAAGGCTCTTGAATTTTCGTACAATCTGTCCCCCTGGTAAAAATGGTAGTACTGAAGATTGTAATTAGGACAAGGATCTACAAGATGAGACAGAATGCTGAATAAAGCCTTGAATTTCCATTCCAGGAACAAAACTAAGGCAAAATATATACCCAGATCTCAGACACAGGAAGTGATTTTTTTTAATAATATGGATGATAATACGAAAATAGAGATATTTCAAGAATTATCAACTTCATTTCACAAGATTATGATTTTCTAGCTTCTGGCCCTGGTAGGAAATGTGATCCTTACTTATAATCAGTTTTTGATTTCTATATTGTTCAGTTAAACTATGCAATGCCTTTTACAAAAGAACATTTATAAAGATGGATTTAAATTTTTTGTGTATATTTTTCATTTTCAGTGCTATTTTTTTTATACATTCTCAAAGGATATTTTGATATTGAGGTACTAAAGCCTCCTTACATTTCACATAACACACATATAAAACTATTAGGATTAAAAATATATACATTTAAAAAAAAAGTTTTAAATGCTGAACCTGAATCCACTTGGATAAAATTTTGAATTGATACAGTGAAAAAACCAAATCAAATCAATGATGTGAAAATACACTTTCAAACTCCTAGACTTGTCATGCTGAAATGTTCTAAAATTAGAATTGGAAAATGATGGTGCAGATACCCAAGACCAGACAGGAAATCAGGGCAGATGCTTTTATGCAAGTGTCAACACTTTTCCAGAGCTGAAGTTAACAAGCTTGATTTTACAGATGAGAAGATAATCAATAAATAAACGAGGTTACAAAAGCAGTTCAGAGCACAGAACAGCGAATCTTTAGTCCAGAGAAGGGGTAGCCAAGAATAAAAGAAGCAAGCCTTTTCACTAGACCTAGATTTCAAAGCTGTCACGGACAATAGCATGTGAATGACCTGCAGTTTAATGTCATGAAATGCTGGGTTCTAGTCATGTAGAAATTCTTTCCCCAGCAGCCTGTATGAGGATTTGATCATTATTTCTTGGGGACCACACTGAGCAGTAAATAGCATGAGAATTCACCATCACTTAGCTCCCCCTTCAGAATCCACACAATATGTTTTAACAATTTATAGTTGCCTAGTTATACAATTGGTGGCATTTTTTCATACTATGACTGTTGATTTATATTAAGGATTACACAAACAGTATATGTTAGCAACTTCAGTCCCAAACCACTAACAATTTCATAGCCTGGATCCTTTTAAATATTCACCCAAACATATTATGATGTGTATAACATGATCCAGGGGTTTTTTTTATAGTGGTTGAGACTCTAATTATTTGAATCTTTTCATATTTTTCAAGTCCACTGATTTCAATAGAAATATGAATCTAGTATAATTGGGACAAAAACTACATTTCTTGGATCAGAACATTATGTCATATTTATTACGTCTACTTATTTGAATAATGGTAGAAAAAATGCAAAATATCAGAATCGTAGAGTAAAATTAGAGAAGATTTTCATTCTAAATTACTGGCAGTCAAAGATCTAAAAAGGAAAAAGTCAAAGAAACTTAGGGACATTGGAAAAATCCAAGGTCAGGTATTGTGTTGGCTATGTGGCATTATATTAAGGGATATGGCCACAACTGATAATAGATGGAATCCTATATAAGGTGGCAAAATTTTCATGTTACACTTCTATTACTGACCAGTATCTCCAGATATCCTTGCACAGAGAATAAAGTTATGGCTGTGGCATAAGTGATCCTTCCAGCTGTGCCTGCTAGTGTCGATTTATTGAGCCATTGCTGTTATATTAGTTTGCAGTTATAATATAGTATCTTCACAGTAACATTCTAGCACTGGTATAACAATTCCTCATACTGTTCTAAAGGAGATCAATGTTTTCATTGGACTCGCCTTAATCAAACAAACTTAATAGAAAGGACAAGAGTTTTCATGCAGTACCCCAGAGCACATGGTGAGACTCTTGGGGATGGTGTTGTGTAGGCCCAGGAGCTGAACTCGATGTTCCTTGAGAGTCCCTTCCGAATCCACTTTTTCTGTGATTTTGTGAAGTACAAATGCCAAATCATCCACAATTCTATCAAGCAACAGATCCTGGATAGAAAATTCAAAAGTGTGAGAACTGTCAGAATCTAAATCTTCAGTAATGCAAAGTGGATCCATTGTGAATGAAAAAAAGGCAGAGCTTAAAATAGTGTAATTTTTTGTTTGCTTGTCTGATACAGCTGCATTAATTAGATAAATATATCTTATATATAGATCATAATTCTTAAACTGTAGAATTTAGACTGAGACATGCCTAAATAAGGAATTATATAATAATTATGACATATATTAATTTTTTTTGTAATGATAACCAAAGTACTTTTAATTGTGCTGACATGACTTAAAAGAAATCTGATACATGCAAATTTATGCCTTTTTTTTTTTTTTTTTTTTTACAACAGGTTCTCATTACTTTTAGAAAGACTTAACATATCTGCATATCCCAGTTGTCTGAATTTCAGGACTGCTACATTTCCTTTGCTATATTCTTCACTTTTCACTTGATTGTCATGTCTTTATGAGATTTATAATATGATATGGATTTTCGCCTTTCAGTTTGTAATGAAAACATTTATTCTTGTCCAGTTGGACATCGAGACCTGTGTGGTTTGGCAGAGGCAACAGTTTGAAAAGATTTAATCAGATTTAACCAGTCAGTTTCCTTTTGTTAACAAGAAAAGGACAGAGAATCAATCCACGACAACAAAAAAAAGCATATAAATCTTAAATGGAGTATATTAGAAGCAGTAACTTTCACATAACTACCATAAAAAAATGAAATTGCTTGTGTAAAAGTGCTCTTCGTTCTGATCTAAATTAATGAAAATCCATGCTGAAATTTATCATGAAAACCTATTTTCTTACAGCACCTTGTGCTGCATTTTGACAATTAAAAGATGAACCTCATGGAGGGATGTCCAATGCAGATGTACTTCCGTCTGTAAAATTGTACCTGCTAATTAAGGAAAAGTTTCATTAGTATAAGAACTATTAGTCAAGCTTTTAAAGCTTTTCATTATAGAACATGTCCTATTGTATGCAGCTTAGATATAGTGCTGGACTCAGGTGTATATTACTGCTGTTCTAAGGCATCACAGGTAAGTATATATTTTTGATGTTGATAAGTGTTATCCTCATAGGGAGAAATTCTATATGCAGATGTTCCTTTTTGTTTCTGTTATGAGGTAATAGAGAGAAGAAGCAGGAAATATCAGTTTTCTGTTAAGAGTTAAACAAGCCCATGGTTAGAAATTTATGGAGAAAGCATTCATCATCCTCTAAGTAAGTCTGGGGTTTTGATTTGCATGTCATAGTTTATTTACAGTTCAGAAAATGAGTTCTGTTCAGAGGAAACTTTTAGGAAAAATTATAGTTCTGAGGAACCTGCTATTTTTTTTCTCTCTTCTGTGGCAAAATCAGTAATATGCCACATAGAGACTTCCGTAATTCTTACTTGTAGAATAATAGAGATGTCTGAAATCTAAACACAATATTTTCCTTGTATCTCTCTTAGAAATCTATTTACACAACTGGATTAAAAAAACCCATTTTGTGTTACTATGTTTCTCAAGGAACCTTTAGATGTAGATCCTGATTCATTCTTTTTATTTGTAAAATTGAAAGAATTTCTTCTCATGAGGAATTCTGGTCTTTACCACAGTAAAAGATCTATTGTTGCAACACACAGCATATGTCAGAATAATAAAAATGTCTTTAAAATAAAAGTTTGGAAATTAAGTCTTAAAAGCATATTACTCAGAGTATTAAAATTATCAAAAATAGATTTAAAGTGTAAATCCTTTTGTATAATACCTTATTCTGTATATGCATAATATTAACATCTACTTCACAGAACTGCATAAATCAGTGCATGGCTCAGAAAGAAAGTCTTACTTGCAGTGACAGATACATAACAAAGCTGGACGTGTGGGAGGTGGCAAGTTGAGTTAACTAGTTTTAGTTCTGTTTAGATACGACTGACAGATTGAGATCATATTTTTTATACTCCAGTTGTAAAGGTCTCCTTCATCACAAGGCTTTTGACTCTGTTTTTACCAGCACAGGGAGTTCTGAAAAAGAAGAAAACCAGACCAAACACGTTCATAGTCTCCATTATGGACTTTTATGGCTTTATGTTCTTTTAGAATCAACAAGGTCACTGATGCATCAGATAAGATGTTGCTGTGATGCAGTTTACTGCACTGGAGAAACAGCTGAGCAACCTCTGGAAAAAGGAGTAATGGGTACAAAGAATAGAATAGTCAAGTTAGTACTGCTCTTTTCTTTGTTTAATTTTTACACTGGTGTTGATACTGTTCCCAATTATTCTAGACATCTGTGGTGATACCTCTTGTACCTGATAATTCAGCATTTCAGAAATACCACTGATTATACTGCATGATGGCAGGTGACATGTTCTAAGTGAATAATGTTTTAAAACTACAAGTATATTTGCCATAAATAGCACAGCCACTATGATCAGGAGTATTTCTGTCAACAGTACAGAACTTGTTGTACTTCTGAGGTACAACAAAGTTAGGAATTTTTCTCTCTGTGGTAGGAGTAAGGATTCAGGAAGGAGTTCCTGTCAGTCTTTTGCACTTTGTAGTTTGCGCAGGTAAAGGGAAAGCACTTGGCTGCTGAAAAGAATCCAGCCTGAAGGGACTCCATTGGTGTGGGTCCTGATGTGCTCCACACTGCATTTATTTCAGGGGTGTGAAAACCTGTCTGTTGGTCTCACATGGGGTGACATGGTCCAAGGGACTGGCTCAAACTTTGCTGACAATAGAGTTAGCAAAGTTTACTATAAAAACATTTTCCCAAAGTAGAATCTCCACCTTCAGCAAACACTATCAGGCAAAGGAGGAAACCATTTTGGCAGCCCTGACTTTTTCAAGAGACCAGCAATTTCCAGCTGCCCCACAATTCTGGTTCCAGCCATGCCAAGTCTGAAAGAGACAGAAACAATTTTTGGGGGAAGAGAGATATGGAATACAATAGTATTTTGGGATACCCATGACATTTGTGGGTTTGGGTGATGATTTTTTTGTTCGTTTGTTCATTTGCTTTCCCTTAATGATTTACAAGATTATGTATTCTTAGTTTTAGTCTTATTTGCAAAACATTGCCTCAACAGAGGTAATGTATTAGATTTTTCTTACAAAGTTTTTTTTTTTTATATTTAGAGAAAAGTTTTTTTTAGATTAGGAAGTTATTGGAAAGTACAGGGTGAAAGAAACAGACAGCTCCCTCCTCATGGAAATCCAGTAATACTACTTAAATGCAGCAAGAAACATAGCATTTTTGTGATTACAGCATTTTATTTCAACCATAATACTGTCAAGTGTTTCCTTTTTGTTTCTATTATTCTCTTTGACTGGTGTTTGTTGACATTTCACTAACAAGTCCTATTAGAATTTTTTTTGTATTGTATGCTAATACACCAATTGCTTTATAAATGCCACTCAGTATATATTAATCTCATGAACACAGCACATTTATAAAATGTGGGTAAAATATTGTGACATTAGCTTAACTCTGCAGTAAACCCATTTATTAAAATTACATTAAAATCAGATTATAATTGAAAGCTGACAAAAACTGATTTCTTCTTCCTGGATTAGAAACATGAAGAACACTTGGTGAGTGCCTCCAGGCTTTTGACTGGCAGTTCTTCCATGCCATTGTACAAGTGACCCAACAATGAGATTAAAGTCATGCTTTTACAGTATTTCTAGTCTTATGATCTTACATGCTTAACTCTCTAATTAGAGGATTTCGAAGGAGAATGTCAAAAGTACTTCCTGTTTTAGTACCTTGCTTGTTCTGCAGCCATATAATTCAATGGTACTTGTAGAAATATACACATATTAATGTGGTTTACTATATCTCTGATCAAATTCCAGGTAATGGAAGCCTGTGCCCTGCTCAGGGCCTCTCCTGCCTCTGGGAGTCCCAAGGATGATAAGCTGGCAGCTGCTGCCCCAGCTGGAGCTTCTGAGGCAGAGTAGCTCCCCAAGCTTCTCTCTCCTGAGGCGTAGAAAGTGCCAGTCTCTTGTTCTCAGTGAAGAGGTAGCATCAATAGGGTCACAGAGTGTTATGGAAACCAGTCCAAAGCCTCTCAGGGCTCTGGGCACAGCAGGGGCTACGAGTTCACAAGTTTCTGTACCAGTTCCTGTCTGCTCTGTTGTTGTAAGGGTATCAGATACGGCCCTTTGTGAACATGGATCGAGAGCTTTCCCAATGGGAAGAAGATATGACAGTGTGAGAGAATACCAATTGGAAGAAGTTGTGAGACTCCAAGAAATTTCCCAATGGGGAGGCAGGAGAAGCTGACACCTGTACCAATGACAGGTACTTGTGAGAGTCCAAGAATTTTCCCAGTGAAGAGATGGGACACACCAAAAGTTGTACCAATGGGAAGAAACACTAAGAGTCCAGGAGCTGTACGAGTGGGAAAAAGACAACAAGACATTCCAAGAGCTGCATGAATGGGAAGAAAATATGATAGTCCAAGAGGTGTACTGATGGGAAGACAGTGTGAGGGGGCAGCAGGACTGTGAATGAGAAGACAAGAGATTCCAGGAGAATCTCCTGAATTCCCTGTGGAGAGATATGAGAGTCCCAGAAGATTCCAAATGGGAAGAAGTCCAAGAGACGTCTCAGTGGGAAGCTGAGAGGTACCAAGCACTCTCGCCATGGGAAGATATGCACTTGCCAATCTCCCAGTGGGGATACAGGAGAGAGCCAGAATTGTCCCAAGCAAGAGTCAGCAGTGACAAGGAACTGTCCCAAGAACCAGACTACAGAGTCCAAGAGCTGCCTCAATGAGAAGAAGATCTGAGTGACCAAAAGCTGTCCCAACAGGATGAGGGTATGAGCAGCCAGGAGCTATCCCAAAGGGGACTTGACATCAGCTCCAAGATCTAGGACAGACCCTAGTGCCCAGTGAGCCATGAGGAGCCCCAGGTTTGTCCCTGGAGGGGCTAAGCTCTCTAAACAGCGTGGGCACAGAGCTGGCAGCAGAGGCAACCCATGTCCTGCCCAGAGCCTCTCCTGCCCCAGAGAGTCCCACAGACACTGAGCCAGCAGCTGCTGTCCCCAGCCAGAATTGCTGCTGAGGAGGAGGAGCCCAGGAGTGTCTCACTCTAGAGGAGGAAAATGCAGGAGGTTCTTCTGTCCTCAGTGAGGAGTTGACAAAAATAGGGACACAGACCCCTATTGCACTGTCCCATGCAACAGCCCGGCCAGCAGCCAGGCTCCGGTGCACATGGACCAGAACATCACCAGTGAGATCTTGGGCAAGGCTCTGCTGGATATCCAGGCACTGAGCCCCAGCTGGAGGAACAGTATGCCATGGAGCAATGAATGGCTGCAGAAATGGAAGTAATAGTTGCAGCCAAAAGGGAAGAGAGCCCAATCCCTGCCCTGCACAGCCCCCCAAACCCCTTTCCTGGCCAGCTGGGAGGCCAGGCCCTCAGTGAGCAGCTGGCTGCCCCAGGAAGTGTGCCTCCCCCTTCAGGCCGGCACTGCAGGTTGCTGCCCATGCTGTTCCTGTGTCCCTTCCTGGTGCCACAGCCAGAGTACCACAGTCAGGGCACTGACAGCAGGGATTGCTCCCAGAGCCTCCCTGCATTACTGCAACACACACACTTCTACCAAAACAGACAGGAGCTGGGGTTCACAAACAGTAGGGTGAAGACAAAGAAGAAGACAATGATGAAGAAAAAGAAAAATTCAAAAATACATAGAATAAGAATAGCAATAAGGATAAGAAGTTAAAAATACATAGATGAAGAAAAAAAATTAATGAATAAGTAAAATTAGCAAATATTTTACATTTATTACATACTGTATATTTATATTGCAGTATTTGATATAGACCCACAGATATACAATATGTTGTAATTATGATACATTATATATTCCCAGGAAACTACCAAAGAAAGAACACTGTTCAAATTACCTAAGATTTGTATCTTTTGAAAATTTTGAAAATTTGTAAGGCATAAGAAAAGAGTCTACAGATTTTATTTCATATCTCTCAGAGTTATTGATGTATTTTCAAACTCAAGTCCAGCCACCTGTGAGGAGTGACTGCACAGCCACTGACACCAGCGTGTGTGCTCCCACCTGCGCTGGGAGGTCAGGGTTGTCTCTTCTCTCTAAAGGCAAACTGAAGCCACACATTGAGCCTGGCTTATAAAGAACTGTAGAGAAAACACCTTTGCACCAGGGCTGTGCAGCCCGGACAGCAAAGCCATCGTAGGCATGCTCTGACACTGATGATGGCCAGGAAGTCAGGCAGTGCTAAAAAACAAGCATGTGTTTGGCGTGGAAAGGAAGAACAATTACTCCTTCAGAGGCTCTATGTGGCTGTAAAGGTGCTGTAAAATCTCTTTTCACCATTTTCACATTTATTTTACACACAAAAATCCACCAGAAGGGAACTTCCAGGTGACCCTGTGGCTAAAGCCTTGAACCCTCTACTTCCCTGTCCCTGCCAAGGGCTTGCTCAGCAGAAAACAGCTGTGAACATCACTTCTGGAGTCCATACAACTAGAATCACAGAATGCTTTGAGTTGGGAGGGGCCTTACAGCTCATCTAAGTCCAGCTGATTATCCTCTGTTCTTGCTTCCCCCCCCCATCTGACAGGTGTTTCCTATTTCTTTTTATTTCTCTACCTCACACTTCCTGTTAAATAAAATTAACTAAGGAAAATTTCACATTTACATAAATGAAAGCCATTTCTTCCAGGATAGAGTAGGGCATTAATTCTTTGAACTGATTGCTGCTGTATTTTTTTAAAAAAAACTCAGTATAGTTTTACCTGAAATTAGGCTTCATAAAAAGCAAACTGGTCATGTTAATTTGTTTGTTGCTTACAGTACAATATTTTTAGCAATTTTTTCTGCAGACTTTCTGATTTTTAATAAAGAAAATATATATATATACATCAATAAATAAATTCTCATGGTCTTTTGAGAACAACTGAACGTTCAAGAAAGTAATCAAAAGTTGTTTTCTCATATTAAGCATTTTATACTTTTGTTATCTGCACGTTTGTGTATCTGCCATTTTAAATTAGTCAAGAGGCATAGATTTTTTTTCATTTTAATAAGAGAAAATGTTTTACTCAATTACTGCAACTAAGTCACCCTTCTACAATAATCTCCTATAGAAATTGTTAGAGCAAAGAATGGATGGAATATTTTTCCCAGCATCCTTCACAATGTTCAATTATTTGTCATTAAGTCCTTTCCTCATATTAAGTCAACTCACTAGATCTGATCTTCATCCTCTGATTCTCCCCTGTGCATTCCTTTCTTCTCCTATTCTTCTTTCTGCATATTTTGCTTGGATATGATAATTAACTGCAAAGTTATTGGTTCTATTTGTTCCTTTGCTGCCCCTAGTACTCTGAAAAATCTTTGCAGCCTCCTTACTAGGTGGTTCAGGCAATTTACCTTGAAATATTTTTAACATGATTAATTAGCATTTTAAAGTTAGTTGAAATATCTGTTTTGAAGGTTGTTTTATAAATCACGTTAAAATGAACAAAAGTTTCACAAATACATCTTCTGAGTAAATGAACATCTATACCCAAATTTTCCATTCTGTCTAAAAAATGTTGACATTAAGTTTCATTAAAAGGTTTTGGGATGTTTCTCCTGTTTCCCTTCATTATACTTTTTTATACTTCAATGCCAACGGTGGAAAGTAGGAAAAAGAAACAAACAAAACAAATAAGAACAAAAACAACAACCGAAAAACAACTAGAAAAGAAGAATGAGAAATGAAGGAGACTAATAATTAAACAAAATATAATACTATTATACTTCTTATTTTAGTTTGAAGTTTCACTGTCAAGAATAAATACATGAAAGATAAAGTCATTTTTTTAACAGCTCCATAAAGCATTTAATTTCAAACCACTTTTTGCATTCCTTTTCCGTTTATAGCCCAAATTATGAAATCATAAATGGGAACTTCATCATTTTAAAGAAGCCTTTTAGTAGAAAAAATATGTATTTTCAGTTTACTGAGTATTTGTGATTGATTAAAAAATGCAGTTGCCTGTCTCAAAACACTGTCAAGGCCACAGAAGAAATTTGCCATGAGATAAGCCACCACAGCAGGAACTTGAAATAAGTACAGAAGAGAGGAATTTGCAATATAAAAAATACAATCTGTACCATTGACTTCAGCATATGGTCTCATTTGCACCTTAATTCAGGCAGAGGCATCTCCTAACAACTGGATCTTAACAGTATTGTTTTGTACTGTATACCTTGTATAAGAAAGACTTTTCAAAGGAGAGCAAAGGACATGACAGTGAAGCCAGTAATAGTGTACCAGAACAATGCATGAGGAAGGAAAGGAGCAAGTGGAGATTTTCAGTCTTCTCAAGATCGACACCGTGATATGGAGGATGTTTATAAATATAATAAATTGAAATATAATATTTATAAATATAATAATACACTTTATATATATAATTATATTATATATTATATATAAAAATATTTATAAATATAATAATACAGCATTTAGAAGCAGCTTTTGGCGATTTGTAAAACTAAAGAAACAGCTTGTACTAAGAACACATGGACTAGCTATTAAACATAGTTGTTAGGTAGTTACTAAGTAGAAGTCACATAGGTAAGATGTACAATGTTGAAACTCAGCAACGAGGGACCTAAGTATTTGTCAAAAATTGATAAAGCAGAACTTTGTGGCTTGAATCCAGCAAAATCAACTTCCTCATCTTTGGCAAAAGCAAAGTGACCTGAAAAATAGCCAAACCTCCATCATGCCTGCCTAGAAGCAAAGATCAGCCTGAGGAAAATATCGGCTTTCCTCCCAAGACCCCATCTCACAACCTCCAGGAGGCATGACAGCTAATTAGAATACAAAGTGAGAGAAGGCAAAGAATGGGTGGGTGGGGAGGTTTGTGGGATGTGTATTTAAACCTGGACCTTGTCTTGATCAGGTATTCACAGTTTGAAGGAGATATCTCCCCATGTGTCCCAGCTGGAAATAAAACACACCTGCTTTACAATTTTCTAATTGTAAAGTCCTTATTCTATGCTTCAACTGTCCAAGAAGACAGGAAAAGAATCCAAAGGAGAGCAACAGCAATCTCTCATCAGGAGATGTTAAAAAGATGTGTTGGAGTGATGCAGCATGACTGCAGAGCTTTAACTCTCTATTTATACTGCCTAAAACAAAACAGAAATCTGAAATGACTGTTTCTTCCCCACAGCTGGTCTGCAAAATGTGCCTCTTGGGCAGCCCATATTTAAGGCAAGATTGCTAGCTGGGTGTTTCAGAAATCCATTTTTTGCAAGAGAGTCTTTGTAACAAGTCTGTGGTAAACTAAAAGACTTATTCTTAAAGAACAGGCTCGAAGTTCTATTTTGCTGTTCTGACTTATTATCAAAGCCATTCTTCAATGGAAATCTCTGTAATTGTGATTTCTGTCTGTTTCTTTCAAATCTTTTTCAAGACTTTGGGTCTTCTCGGGAATTATAAAACTTATGGACTGTTGAAACTGGAGCCTTTTTCATTAGGCTATTATATGGGGAAAGTTTTATTTTGGAAGACACATGTTATTTTTGCTTCATCAGGGTGAGAAATATATTGACTCAACAGAAATTCATTCTGTATAACTGAAGAGCCCTCAGTATGAAGGTAAATATCTCAAAGCAGAAACATGACTGATATCCATTTCAGATAGTCAGTAACCTTATTCACTAAGGTGGTAGAAGATGCTCTCATCTTGTTTGATACCTATAGAGACTTTTTTCTTAAGAAAATAGAAATTAAAGAAAAAATTTGCTTTAAAACCTTGAGATGGGGAGCAGGGATATTTCCCCCAAATCTTCTTTATGGTAAGCAACTATCAAATCTATCAATCGCAGGCAAATTTTTGACTGATTTCTCATAATTCAGTAGCTATTTAGGAAATGTTAAAACAGAATAATGAAGGAACTGCATATTGGAATCATAACTGTAATATATAGAATTTAGTGATCTTTGCATTTTTATCTGTTTTAGTCATCAGCACACTTAAGCAGTTTTACTACACCACAGCTATAAAGAGATAAGTAAGCAGCATTTAAAATAGCTTACTAAATTAAACACATTAAAATAAGAGCCAGGAAATTTTTTCAAATTTGATCTAAATTAAGATGAGCCTCAGGATAGCTTTACTGAATTAAAAAAAAAAAAAAAAAAAAAAAAAAAAAAAAAAGTGGATCCAACATTTTAATTCAAAAGAGAATTTTATTTTAATTATGACATTTTATATTTTACCCAAACATTTTCTATTACTTTAAGATTGTTAGTTTCATAGCTTTTTTTTCTTTCTGGGTTTTTTCATGGTAGAATTCTAGTTTTATCTCTTAGTACAGCAACTTGAATTTTCTGCATAGTCTCTTCCAAGTCCCTAGGAAAATATTTTTCTCTCCACTTTTTTCATTTTGGCAATAAATCTGCTCCTCACTGTAAGTAGGTGCTCTTGTCATTTCAAGAATCTCTCACTTTTTCTTTATGTTGTAAGAATCTTTTATTTTGGTCATAGCAAGGTTAAGGAAATAAATGTACAAAATAAATATTACATGTAGGATAAAATTTAATACTGCATGAACTAAAGGAGAAGTGTGGGTTTGTCAAGTCTACTGTCTTTTCAGTAGCACCCTCAAATGCAAGAGAAAATTTTCACAAGTGCCAAAAAGTAGTGTACAGTATAAATAAATATTTTTTTCATATAGTCAAAAATCTCATTTATTCCCACAATGCTGTCTTGGAAAGTAGTTTTTCAACCACTGTTCTATTTCAAAAGTAGGAGGAATGAGGAAGTTCTCTTTCTTTTTAACACACAGCAAGAAGATAACCATGGATTCGACACGTGACTTCGCATCATTTTTGACAGCTCATTGCCTCCATATTCTGAGTCAACTCCCTTGTGCCTTCCTACCATCAGCATTAGAAGTATTCACTGTGCTGAAAATGCCATATATAATTAGTGATAAAAAGTATTTATTTAAAAGAAAAAGTGATGAAATAAGGTGAAATAGAGTTACACTATGTAGAGTAATAGAATAGAACTTTGAAATAGAATGAGACAATGATCCCTTCCACACCTACCATTCTTTTTCACTTTTGCCAAACTTTGAAAAAAACCGTGCAGATTGCTCTTTTTGTATATTGATAAAATTGTAAAACAATCTTCAGCTGCAGTGATTTCTTTTGTTAGCAAAAAATAATTTTCTCTTGAAGTACAATTTCTTTTTTTCCCGAGAACTCGTTATTACCTCATTTGTTGAGCTATGTCTAGGGGCTTCTTTCATAATTTTCTTGTATTATTCATGCATGAGCCTAAAGCTGAATTTTAATATTTATATACTATAGGAAGAACTTGTGTCTCAGTCTGCCATAGATGAAATGCAGAACACAGAACAAAGCAAGGACCAGCAATGAACGCAAAGACCAAGATAACATAGGGAACTAATTGTTATGGATTAATTATTTTGGTGTAAATAACTGGCTCGACACATGATTATGGTACTCATACACCTTTCTACTGAAATTAATAGAAAAAATTCTGAAGAGAGAAGTAAAATTTATTTCAGTAAGAATTTTGGTGTCTGAGTCTCCCAACACCATCTAAATTTTAGGCATTTAAATTCGATCTTTCTGCTGAGGCTTGAAGTTCCCTAAATATTTCATGCAAACCTTGTTGTGGGATTGCTGAATTTATTTTTGCATGCTTTGGTTTTTATAGGTTTTATTATTATTTAGAATAGCCCCTTTGTTTTAAGTTAGAATAGCTAAGCTGCCCCATATGGGCCCCTTGCCTTGGAATTTTTCTCTTATCAGAAGTTATCAGATAAGGGTTGCTGTAGCCTATACCTAGAGAATGCATTCTGATTGGCTTTCTTCCTTGGGATGCCCCCCTGTCCATCATGTCCAGTGTATTCTTTGATCTCTTTGTCTATTCCCCAATGACCACTCCCAAGATCACTGTTATTTGTTAGTAATTATGTAAGCTTGTAAGAATTTGTTACTCTACTTTGTGTAATTGGTTCATACCTTGTAACCACCCCTTGGGTTTGTAACAGTTAAAAATCCCCTGCA
>JBBMKD010000001.1:71870827-71906457 GCA_037834095.1 Argya squamiceps | reverse complement strand
CTTCTCTGAGGGAGTTCTTTCCCCGGACCAGCTGGGGGGAGGGGCTGTTTGGATTTGCTTTCCAGAGGAACACCATTCGGAGGTTTTCTCCCAAATTTTGCCCTAAACCAGGACATCATTCAAATTCCCCCATTTGTTATCATCATTTAAAAATATATCACCATTCAAAATTTATTAGTTGTTGGATACCCTTTTGGGAATCCCCTCTTTTTAGTCAGGAAGTATGGCTGGCATTAAAAGACTATCCTATTATTAAAAAATCCCACAAAAGAGGCGTAAGAAGAGGCCCCTTGCTTACAGTAGTTGAAAAAGTAGCTCACTGTGGCAGAAACAAGGTCCTCACCATTATCAAGACAATGATAGCATAATTAAGTTTGTATTATTTTTCCAGAGTAGTACCTGCACAGGAATGCTATTAGTAGGTAAAGATAATATTTTTCTTCAGTTATCAGATGTACAATAAATGAGACTGCT
The DNA here is from genome assembly GCA_037834095.1 of Argya squamiceps. Lineage (NCBI taxonomy): Eukaryota > Metazoa > Chordata > Aves > Passeriformes > Leiothrichidae > Argya > Argya squamiceps. The sequence continues at coordinate 71,905,983 of JBBMKD010000001.1, read as the reverse complement.
GGAAGGATTATATTAAGAATGTCTGAATAAGATAAGCATAAATCAAATAAAGGATAGATTTTATGACATGGCAAAATGCATGACAAAAAGTTTTGAGTTGCAGCACAGGTGAAACAAGTACCTCCAAAAATAATTAAGATTCAGAATCTGCATGCTGATGAAAACTGAAGCATCAAGTGTCTTTAGAAAACAAATAGACAAATGATAAGAGAAAATGACAAAACAGCATAATGAAAAGGTAATTAACACTGGTAACATTTTAAGTAAAATCAGAAGCTGACCTTCTCTCTGATGAACAGTGACAGGACCTGAAGAAATGGGATGAAGCTGTTTCAGGGAAGGTTTAGGTTGATATTAGGAAAAGGTTGTCTATCCAGAGGGTGTATGGACATTAGAACAAGCTCTCCAGTGAACTGGTCACAGCACCAAGACTGAAGTAAATTCAATTACTTTATGGTACTAATTAGCTATTTAGTGAAATAATAGATTTTTAAAAAATTGATAGCTTAGATAATCTGCTTGCTGATCAAAATGGATAATAAAATCAATGACAGCCATGTAGGCTGTCACATACTAACAAACACATACTAACAGAGTTGCCATCACTATTTGGTATTAGTGCAAAATATTAAAAAAAAAATCACATTGCTTCAAAGCATATGAAGTATTACAACTTGTACCTGAATTGCAAGTCTTACCTTTACTGGAAAGTGTTTGTTACTTCCCTGACTTGTACATTTGGTATATTTGGCTATCTAGGTGTTCAAAATTGATCAAAGTGTAGAAAACGTAATCTGGGGAAATATCTATATTTGGAGCACTCATTTTGAAATTAGAAAAAGGACAATCAAAATCTCCAAAGATTAATAGGGTTTGAAGATTTATTTTCTTCAAAATGGGCTGCAAAATGCTTTCTAGAGTATAAGCATCAATTTAAACTATAAATATAAATGAAGCCCTGCTATGACTGTCAGTGATAAAAACTTAGCCTGTTAACAATTATTCACATAGAAATACTGACCTGCTTCTCTTTTTTATAATTGTTTTATATTGAAGTTTGTGGTTTGGACTAAAAAAAAGTCAGAACATAAAAATGTTCCTAACTCATATATATAAAATAATCAAACAAATGCTGACAACAATGAAAAAACCAGTATCAATTATTTGAAGACTTATCATTACCCAAGAAAAGTTTTCTTTGTGACACTGTTTAAATAAAATAAAATGCAGGAAAAAGTACTTTTCTTGCAGTAGTTTTCATTAAATTTATGTATCTACTTTTCCTTTAGGGGATTTTGTTTTCAAAATTAACATCTTATGTAATAGTTGCTGAAAAGATAAGTTTTGAGTATTTTTAAGAACTGTACTGGTAAATTACCATCTTGCTCGGATTCTTGTAAGCTGTAGTAAATCATATGATGCTCTAAAACTTGATATGGTACCTTTACACTCTGTTATAGGCCTTTCTTTTGAATTTAGTCTGGTAAATTTATGCTGAAATTCAATAGTGCTCCTGATATCACCATATGGATTCACTTGTAAGGTTGTTTAATTACAAAGTCCACAAGGCAGGACACAATAATTTTTAGTTCTGCTTGTCTTTCAGGGAGATAAAATTTTCTTTTGACCAATAACCTTTCCAAATTTTCTCATTTCATTACCTATATTACCTGCATTTTACTCTTAAAAGTAAAGCTGAAATGTCAGATGGTCTTGAAGTAACCATATTCAACTATTTGTTTCTATTCTCATTCGCAAAAAGAATATAGTGACTAAAAATGGGACACTTTTGGTAGATATTTCATATATGACAATCCTTACTGGCAAAAGAAACATAAAGAAAATAAAAATTATAGAGGAAGAAACTTAAGCACATAAATTGTTTTAATGAACCACAATATTGGTGGAGCAGCAGGTGGGATGCAGCCAATAAGTTTTCTATAACAAATCTAATTAAGTGAAACCTACTGCTTCCTTTTGTATGAGTGGATCAACTGAAAATACCATTTTAATAGTCAAAAATATTATCATGCACTTACCAATGAAAGTACTGCAGCATGTATCTCTATTTATGAGTCCTTGGACATATGTACCTCTAACCACTTCTTGAAGTCTGATTAAGCAGGAGGGAGGAAAATTCTAAGGAGCAGACTTTGGTAAGTTGTTGTTTTTTGGTCTGTTCAAATTTTGGGTACAATAAATAGGGATTTAATAAAGATAAACCAAGAATATTGGTATTTCAATAGACCTTGGTTACGACACCTGTTCAGACAATGTGTCAGAATGAGAAGAGAAATTTACATCTTATTTATTTATGATAATGGAAGAAAAAGGAAGAAAAAACCCCAACAACCCAAACCCTCAAGCTTGAGATATTTCACTAACATGAAAATAATATATTACTTGCTCACAATGGTAACACTTTCAAACCCAGCTGAAGTCCATTTTAATGGATTTTGGAATGAAATCCATATTTTAGATTCTGGATTAAAAGTCTGAAGGCTTATCAATGGTTTCTTTATGGAAATAAAAAGGATTAAAATTCTAACAATTTCTTTGTTCCGCAAAGCTTTTGCTCAGAATCACACCATATTTGAATTATAACTTCCAGACCCTGGGTTGATATAATTTACAGCAGGGGGTTGACTATTTACAACCATTTATATATATAACAAATTCTTAAAATACACACAAGAATTAGAATAGATATTTTAAGAAATTGACAGCATTTACATTAATGAAGAAATGAATGTTGAGTACTTATATGCTTTTTAAACAAAATTCAAGTTCCTTTCCCAGCGTTTTTAGTAGTTTTTTTCTGAAAACATCAATGATATTGCAGATTTTGTATCAATATATTGCCTTTAATATTGTTAATAAATAATTTGATAACCTTCCTCAAAGAAAAGTACATACATATTTCTTTCACAGGAAATTTACTCATGCTTTAATGTCTTTTATGTTATTTCTATTATTGTAAAAGTAGATAATAAAAACTATATTTTACCTTTAAGTTGTATTATTTCCCTTCTGGCCCGCAGTATGAAACAGGTTATGCAATAATGCTTCCAGACTGACTTCTATTGTAATGACTTTTAGATCCATTAAGTTAGGATAAGAAGGATTCCCTTTGAGCTAATCATTTAAGCCATTACAAAATGCTCTGTAGAGAACAGATCTACAGGGAGATGAGTTGGTCAAGCTGCTAACTCATCTTTCTATTGCATTCACTGAAACATCATCCAGCATTTATTTGACTGTTTATTACAAGATTACTTGTCCTTCTACTGATATTTCTAGAGAGGAATTTGCAATTGTGTGCACACCGATGCACACAAATATATTTATATGTGTGTGTGTGCATGTACATATATATATATAAAGTGTCCTTGAGGGTCCTTGAATGCTTGAATTCAGGGAAAACAACGACCATCTAACACACTAATGATAGATAATCATGTATTTTTATGATGGATAATATGATTTTCATATAAAAATGCTATGAGAAATCTTATAAATATAACAATATGAACTGTTTATATATTCATAAAAATAATGTTATATTTCCTGTTGAGGGTCATAGTAAACTTAGGTATGAGATGAGTAATTTCATCTAATAGTGCTCATTTTACATATCAGTATGTTTCACACATTCTGAGGCTGCTATCCTTGTGGTTTAGATATCAGCATAATCATGGACATATACATGGGCCAGTTAGAGAGTCATCATGAAGTCACATAAATCAGAGTGCCACATGAGATCCTGATAAATGACTTTTCACCAAAAGAACTTTTTTATTTTTATGGTTCACACATCTGGAATAATGATAGCACGCAGGCCAAATTCAATAGATAATCATAATTTTCATGTTGTTTCCTTTTTATGGTACCCTAATCTAAGTTTTCAGAGAAATGTCATTCCACACTCCAAGCCTTCAAAACAACAAACAAAATCCATAACTTTATTTAAAAAAATACTGCTGGAATTAACATGATTTTTGCTGAGACCATTTTCCAAGGTTTTGAATGGCACATATATGCAACCTTGTGATCCTTTCCAGCCAATAAAAAATAATGCTGCTATTTATCTGTATATATATTCAATTATTGCTACGGGTTTTCATACTTGTAAAGAAAAAAATCTCCAAATTAACAAACATAATGAAGTTTAGATTGTCCTTAAGTGAGAAAGCACTGGATACATTTCAGTTTAATAATGGCAAAATCTTTTTATTCTTATAAACTCAGCTTTTCCTCTGAAATCTTCATTAAGACAATAAAACTAAGGATATTGGTTTAAAGTTTTCTTTTAACAACATCTCAGAGCCACTGAGATCAGTGGTGAACCTCTTGATAACTTTAAGTTCAATGTTTTTTTCAGTTTTAAGCTTTTGCCCTTTCTTTTCCCATCACATAAAGACTTTTGCAATTCTAGAAAGATTCTGTTTTCAAAGTGTTTGAACCTGATCACAAAAACACATTCACTGCATCACTGCATTAGTGTATTTTTGTATTGGTCCTAGTACATAATTTTCTAAATATTTCATTGATTCTAGAGATTGCAGAATGTAATATATTTTCAGCTAGACAGATAGTTTTATAGTCTTCTTTAAGTTTTCAAATGAAAATGGACTTTTTCCCAAAATTTTTGTTTTTTTCTTTCCCTTTTGGCAAAATAACCTGAAAAATACTGACATAAAATGTAAAGCCTATAGATATGTAGATACATGAGAGATGTTCTATAGCAAGCCAGAACTTCTGTTCTATGTGAAGGTCAGAGTTGGATCAGTTCTGTCTAAAACATAACTATCATTTTCACCTACAGTTTTTTGCTAACTATATTGGCCCTCCTAACCTTCCTTAGTGGAACCAGATTAGTGGAATGTGGTTAGGATCCTTGAGTATTCTTTGAGGTACTGGCTGTCTACTCTCAAGCCTAAGCAGAGATCCCAGAATCACACAACCATTTATGTTGGAAAAGACTTTTAAGACCATCAAGTCCAACCACCACTAAACCATATCCCCGGGTGCCATAGTCCACTTCCCTGGGCAGCCTTTTCCAATGCCTGATCACCATTAGAGTGAAGAATTTTTTCATAATATTTAATTTAAAGCTCCCACCAGAGCAAGCTGAGGCTATTTCCTTAGGATGCCACTGGCCATGTTGGCCATCTGTTAAAACTTTTTTACAGCTTGCAGCTATCATTTAATCCTGGAGATAAGAACATTTAGCAGAGAACACTGATAAATGGCTGGTTTTTACAGTAGTAAGAACTTGTGAAGATTTGGTGGGTCTTTTGTAAAATTGTCATTTCCTTTGAAGAGTTAAAGGCAGAGAGGTTGAAGAGATTTCATTTCACCTGACTTTGATGTCCCTGATGCAGGCATCTGCTTCTTAGCTGGTTGCCCTACCTATCAAGTATAATTGAAGGAAAAAAGTAGTCAATCACACTGAAAGTAGGATTCATCTGATTCACTCACTTTATGGTTCTTTCTACTTCCTGATAAAATGATTTATTCCATAAAACTACCTTTCCCTCCTCCCAGATGTTGAGCTGTCAGTGGTCCAAGGCCAAGTTTTTATGGAGAAAGTCTGCTGAGTAGAGCTGTGCAAGATAAGAAATATAAAATTTGAGACAGAAGCAGGATTGCTGGTGTAAGAATAGTCAGCAACAAAATTACTCCAAAAAACAAAACAACACAATGAAACACACCCACCTCCAAAAAAAAAAAAAAAAACTCAAAGAAACCCAAACAAAAAGTAAACTGAAACAACTAAAACAAACGCCCAACAGAAAAAAAAAAAAAAAACCAAAAAACAAAACAAAACCTACAAAACCTCCCAAAGGGATGTAAAGAGATAAACAGGAAGTCTCAAGATGGCAATTTATGCAGGCTTATGCAGGGGAAGCAAAAGTTGGACCCAGTGACAGCTGTTCAATGAAAACCCTTTGGACACAGAGTCCAATATCATTCAACATACCAGTTTATTTGTTCCCATCCTGTACTGGCTTTGTCTTTTAAAATGTTGTAATTTGGAGTCTCTTAAAATACATGAAAATTTTTCAACCTACTGACAGAGAAAGTAGTGAGATTCTTAGGTGGTTATTATAGACTCCTATCTACCTTATCCAGGAAGATTTCCAGGAAAGCTAAAAGGACAAAGAAAACAATAAAACCACCCAAAAGTACAAACTAGAAAATATTCAGGAGTAATTTGTATGTAAGAAGGATTCAAGAGGAATACCTTCCAAGTATGACAAAATATTTGAATTCATTAAAAAAATAAAAGCCTTCTCAACTGGTGATATGTAGGTTAGCTTATACAAATGTGGTGACAAAGAATCCAATGAGGAGGTTAACCTCAGTGATCTCAATTGCTTACGTAAGAGAGAACTCACGAATCACAGAATCACGAATCAGAACTGTTTGGATTTGAAGGAATATAAAAAATCATCTGGTTCCAACACTTCTGCCACAGACAGGCATTGATGTTACCTACTAGATCAGGTTTTCCAGGGCCTCATCTAGCCTGACCTAAAATAGAGACCAGATATTTCTTCATTACAGAATTCTGAGAAAATTGCTACATGAACACATGGGATCACTATGTTCAGTAATGCAGATAAACAGAAAAAATGCAGTAGCCATATAAAAAAAGATCAAAACATGAGAGAAGTTGTGAATGAAATAGCAAAAAAATAGAAATAAAAGTTACTTTAAGAAATTGAAGTAGGTGAGTTAAATAGCAGATAAAAAGTAGAGGTAATGTATCAAATTAACAAATTAACCTCCTTCCTATGTTTTTTTGTTAAGAAAACTTCTGCTTTTTTTTTCTTCAGACAAAGGCAATGCTTTATCTAAACTACTTTATCTGGACCTCAGTAGAGCAGTTGATATATTGCCAGGAGAGGTGTTATTAATTAAGATGAAGAAGATTGAGATTAATGTAACCATTACATTATGGTTAATCATTACAGATGAACCATTCAGTCTGTACTGAAAGGGAAATTACTGGTAAGGAAGTATGCTATTAGAAGGGTTCCAGAAGTCTTATATGTGGATTTGATTTTGCTTTATATTTAGTTCATATTTTATATAGTGCCGTGGGCACAAAGGAATTGAGAATATGCTGATGACACAACACTGGGATGAACCAATAAAAGGAAATACAAACAGGGTCAGCTAAAGGACAGCAATAATACAACTGAGTTAAAAGCCATGTAACACAGTAAAAAACTTGGGAGGTAACAATAAAACATTTTGTAGCAAGGTGAGAGCTCTTCAGACAGAAATATGGAAGGTGGAAGAAAATCTGCATATTAGTAGATGACAGAATGTTGCAATCTTTGCTCCCATCAATTTCTTACAGACACAAAAAAATATGGTTTTGTTCCTTTAGAAGCATCACCTTCCATTCTGATCAACTCTATTCAGGCAAGGTGCCTTCCAAACTAGAAAGTACAGAGAAATTCCATATCTGATCAATTGAGGAATTAAACTAGTTTGTATTTAAAGATTAAAACATCTTGACCTAACAAATTACATACTGTAGATCGATATGCTCATACAGTACAAATAGAAGCATCTCTATATTCTAAACATTGCCTGTTTCTATTGCATATTTCTCTATTGTACATTGCCTCATCAATTTGCTCAATCCCACAACCTCCTTCAGCATTCCATACCCACAGGATTGCACCTTCATCTGTTGCAAAGTGCAGATTTGCCTACAGTTTCTTGATAGCCCATCAATTAGTGGGAGTGATCAGGTTTATACTTTGGTATATCAGGCTTATACAGTTACTGTTTATACTTTGTTTACACTAATAGGTCAGGGTTTATGCCTTTGTGAGTTTCTTCCCCTTCTTTCCTTTTCCTTATCTTCCTAATTTAAAATATATATATTTTTACACCCTGATTTGGGCCTGTGACCAGGCTTATCTTGTCAAGACCTCCCTTCTGTGTTGGCCAGATACCCTTAAAGGAGCAGACACTCTCCTACCCCATACATTTACTTATGCGTAAATCAGATTTAGCACTTCTAGGATTGGATTAATCTCATATAATCTCATATAATACTGTGTAAATAACTGAATTTGACCAAGACTTGTCTTGGTAGTTAATATGGAGAAATCAGTAAATACTTATTGCTAACATTCTGTACGATTTCTAGCATCTCCTTTAAGCTGAACTGAGTTGCACTCACACATACATACAATTCAGATACAGTTACAATTCAGCTGTGTAAATTTAGGTGGTGTGCATCAACCTTTCATAAATAATCAATAATATTTTTTTACATGCTACAAAAGTGTCCTGTGCAGGGCCAGGAGTTGGACACAATGATCCTGATGTGCCTTTTCCAACTCAGCATATTCCATGATTTTATGATATCTCACCAGTTTTTACATTTGTTAAAAAATGAGGACAGAACTCTGAGTCAGAACATTGAAAGCAGGGCTTGTGCTTTTTTACCATAGTTAACTTAAAGTCAATATACAAGAAACATTTTGACAAAAACTCAATAACATGTATTTGATTGAATTAATAAAAACATGATTGTGTGTTTATGTTTAGTCAGGATCACAACAGTGATACTGTGTTAGCAGGATATTAGGTACTTTACAGGTTCATATTAATGATAGTGGACCTACCATGGAGACAGAAACAGAATTTCACTCATCATTTCTCATTGCTGTAATGTGTCCTCCCCTCCTAGTTAAAAATTAGCTCCATAGGGTGGCATTGGTATCTCATTCTTTTTACACTTCTGTATCAGTTTCCCTCACCTGCAAATTGTGAAATTCAAGGCTAAGATTAAATTGAATCATGTTTCCAGGTATTTTCATAGAATCATTCCATTTAAATTATTTTAGTTATCCAATTTATAATGTGGCTGAACAAAATCTTGAATCAAAACACATGACAAAGAATCATTGCATGCTAATGGAAAGAGAGGTGGAATGGAAATTTCTTCAGGTGGCTTTGTTGTCAAAGTGTTTCTGTTAACTGTGTCTCAGCTGACACCTGTTACAAAAGATTTAGGCTTCATTTGTCCTCTCTGGGAACTATCAATTTTCAAGGTAGCTTAAGACTCCAGGAATTCAGTAAAAGCTTTTGAGTAATTTCTGCTTGTGGCCTGATGTAGTTGTAGAAATTGTTCACTCTAGATGGGTCAGGGGCTAATTGCTTTCCTATTAGAAATATATTGGTTTCTGGCCATTATTTTGCAATATTTAAACATTAACTATATATTTTAATTGTAATTAATATTTTATTACATACATATATATTGCATTTCTCTATATTGGATTTGATTGGATTGAATATACATATTTTTTAAAAATAAGATAAAATATCACTCTTCACATTGTGTTGAGTAATCCATGATTATGCATCTCAGACTGAATTATTTTCTCCTTAACAACTTTAGCTATGTTAGAGGAATTTCCCCTCATTTTACTTTAATTTTCTTTACTTCCTCTAATTATTGATGCCCAATTTGATACCCACTCAAGCAAAAATGTGCCACAGTTTTGACAGCCCTTTACTACTCTGTTTCTCCCTTCACCTATTTCTATATACTTACCTTAATTAGCAGAACAACCCATGTGCATACACACTCATATGTTGCTCAAGGAAAAGTCTAGGTGGAAACTCCCAACCTATTTCATAGCAGAACTTCTGTCTGTCATTCAGGCTTTTCCTTTTATTATTTGTGTAACAAACTACATACACTCAAATATGTCTGTAGCTCTTTTGCTTTTTTCTTTATTTGGCACCGAGCACTTTCTGTATTCCTAGTATTCTTAAGACATAAAGACAATCTAATACTGTTTTATTAGAAAATCTTTTAAAATTATATACAAGGGTATTCTAAATTTTCTGCCCAAAGAAACATTTCAGTTCATACAATGCACGTCAGTGAAGTCCCACTGTGAAATCAGTCTTACTGAAATGAGTTAAAACGTCTGCATAATATGGGCTATATTGAAATTTTTACAGGAGCTCCCAAGGAAGACAAGGCTTAGCTACACACAGGTTTCAAAAGCAGACCAAAGATTTTATTATGATTCAGTTGTTGTGGATGGTTTGCTGTGTGTGAGAGAAGCTGAAAGCAATGCTCATTCTCTCAGGATTTTCCCGTTACATTTGTTACCTTCTTGGAAAAAAGAAAAATCTCCAGCTACTTCAGCTACATGGAGATCATGTTGTTATTCTATAACAAAAGCTATCATATAAATAAAAGACTAAGCGTTCCACAGCTCTATGCAAAACGAACTGAAGGAAATGGTGACAAAACTGGAGGGCTGAGGAATGATTGATTTACTTCTGGTTTACAGTAAATCCAATATATGACAAGAATGAATAACTGAAAATTTGCTGGTTATGATGTCAAAAGAAAATAAATTAAAGCATTAGTTACATTGTTCAGCTTGATGGCTGTATACTTCTGCAAATGTATGGCTTTGTATTTGTTGAATAATTTTGTCTTCTAATTTTCCTCAGTGTTATACAGAATTTCATTCAATTTTCCAAATGTGGGTGACATTCTAATGTGAAAATTCAACAAAAGCCTGTGTAGCTTTCACCCTGTATGTACCTACCTTTCTGTGATGGAAACTTGAGTAACAACCAGAAAATTTGAAGATGCATCACAATGACCAGAGAGCACGAGATTTATTTTCTTTAATGCCTATGGTGTTTACAAGCAAAATATTTTTTGCATCTGAGTCTTCTAGGAAATCTAAGATGAAAGACCTTCTGTGAGCATTCTTAATGCATGTAGTAATAATTGAACCCACTAAAAAGCAGAATAGCCACAATTAAATCTATTTAAATACACAGGAAAAGCAAAGCTGTACTGTCTAGAATCTTTTATATAATAGTGCAGTGGTTAAAGAAATAGACCATAATATGAACTATTTCTAGCTTCATTCTTCCTCCTTTATTGTTTTATGACTGATTTTGGTATTTGCATATTTTATTTGATGGCTTTTTAATTAAAAATGCGAAAGAAGTACCCCAGTAGACAGCTGTGTTCTATGATTCCTTTTCCCTTTCCCTTTCCCTTTCCCTTTCCCTTTCCCTTTCCCTTTCCCTTTCCCTTTCCCTCCATGCAGGGGTTACTGAGGTCTGAGTTTCAGAGTCAGAGCTTTTCTGGATTGATTTCTTTTTAGTTGATCCCACAGGTCTTCCTTATTTTTTGGCACAATGATTGAGGTGCAAAAAGAAGGTTAGGGAATGACCCAATTCTGTAATATTTTTGCTAGGGCTCTCTGCTTGGAAACTCTTTTGCTGTCAGGAAAAGCCATTATCTCATTCACCTTTATTAAAATTTCAAAATACAAAGATAATCACAAGCATGTTTTAAGGCTGTGTAATATGGTCCCAGTAAGCAGGGAATTCAAGAAAGATGACTATCCACAGAAATGAAAAGTGAGAAATCTCTATTAAGCCTCTTACTTTCAGTATGCAGTTCAGCCAATATTTACACTTCTTACCTTGAGGTTAGTGGTACCTGAAGTGTAATTCAATGTGTTATAAAAAGAATATCTCTGCTCTGCCCCTAAATTACAAATGAGTAAACAATTTCAGATGTCAAATCTCGAGCAGTATTCCCATTTGAATACTAACCTAAATCCTGGGCATGCAGCATTGTTACACAATGAAAGCAAATTCCTTAGGACTTAATAGAAACTATCTCTTATTTTGCACAACGAGAATCCTTTGTATTAGCCCTGTACTTAAAGAGACATTAATTACTGATTTCAGTTTATAGAGGACTACTTCTTCTTTTCTGCATCAATATCAATATTTAAAGACACAACTTCAGGTGCTGGTGTCAGCAATGTTATTTCAAATCAGCCTTGCACACAGTACATTTAATGATTTTACAAAGAATGAACATGTTTAAAAGCCAAAGATTTTTGTCACACTTTTCTGTTGAAATGCAGTTAACACTGGTATTCAGTAACAAAAACAAGAAAATAATTTTTTGGGGATTTTCATGGTTACAGCACTGATGACAAACCATGAAGTGAGGAAAGAGCATAAAATGTCATGACCACAATGAACTTAAATCTCTGTCCTTTCTTTAACAATGAAATTTAAACACTCTGATAGTAATGGTAATTTTTTCTTAGGTTCAGTGTTGTGGTGATATAAATGAGCTTTGTAATAAAAATTGAATAATTAAACTTGTAGTAATTCCTATGTTTCCAATACAAAAGGGAGGTCAGACATAGTTTGTTTTCATTCATTCATTTAGGGATTTTGTTGTGGTTTTGTGCATTTGGGGTTGTTTGTGTTTGTTTGTTTGTTTTTTAAATTTATTTATTTGCCTAAACTAACTGTACATTGTATGGGGCAGCATTTGTGTCTCTCTATGATATACCTTTTTAATGTGTATGACCTTGAAATTTCATGCTTTCTTTTGCCAGTTTCAGGTATACCTGAGTTCTGGTCATAATTTCATAATTACATGATATAGTGTCTCATACTGAATCCTCTTTTTCATATATTCTTTCTTTTCATAAACACTTTTTCTCTTTTTTTTTTTTTCCCCACGTATGTGCAATATCCAGAGAAGGATGAGAACATGGTACAAGAGGTTTTTAACTTGAAGGGCTAGAGATCCAAATTGTCCTGTAACACGTATCAGCAAGTAAATCTAGATATGTGCTACCAGTACACCTACACTGTCATTTTGAATTACATCCTATTTCCATTCTATTTATTATTCAGATGGCATATTTACTAGGTTTCTTACAGGATCCACTCTAGGGAAAAACAGGTACATCACTTCAACAGTACAGTTATAAATGAGATGATTTGTGAGTCAGTTTTCTTACTACCTTTGGCAAAAGACAAGTAAATTTCAGCACTTTCAGAGGCTTCAGACATATAATTTATTCATCTTTCTGTTGCAGGATTGCTCCCCAGCCACACATAGACCTGGCAAGGTTGTTTGATGCAGAAGGATTTAAATAACCTCATCACTGCTGTTTGAAATAAAAAAAAAAAAAAAAAAAATTAGTTTCTATAAAGATATAAATAATTGAATCAGAAAGGCTAAGGTTGGTGTGAATTGAGAATCAATACGAATTTCTTTATGTGGAGGCACCAGCAGGACTATACAGAGGGAAAGATGTCAATGGCATCCAGATTAGCAAGTGGTCCTCTGCACCACTGCACACCTATTTGCATTTTCATAGAACACATGGATTTGGGCAGTATTGGCTCACATATATGTGCCAGGATAGAAACACTGCCAGCTCTGTAAAGGCATGGCTGACATCTCTATGCGGACAGTAACACAGAGGATATGAAGAGATAATCATCTTTTCTTGTCCTCCAATGATCCCAATGGATCATTGCACAGGATCCATTCTGACATCTGGACATGAGCACTGAGGTGGCCAAGTGCTGGCCAGATAGACAGAGCACTCCTGCCTTGTTCCCTGACAACTGGGCTGACCTCTTGGGCATCACATACAGTCTAGTGCTTGCATGGTTGGGAGGGAATGGGAGTGAAACAAGTTTTGATTCCATTTTTCTTTTGAATAAAATAATTTTTCTATCATAATGCCTTGCACATGTATTTACTGCACTATGAATATGGTGCAAGAGTATTTTCTGAAAAGATGTGTAATGAGTATCCACAAAACTACAGAGAGCAAGTTAAAGGTCTATGTGTTGGTGATGAGGATGGGCATGTAGTGAAGTAAACCTGTAACACAGTACTGAACCTCATACACTATTCATCTTGGATCAGGCCAGTCTGCATCAATAAACTTTGTAAATGCAAACCATTTTGCTCCAGATGCTCAGGAACAAAGTATTAGTCCTGGAATGTTTTCCAGGACCTTTATAAAGATCTTTTTTTAAGGACACAGTAGTAATGCAATAATCAGGTTAATACTGTTAGGAGAGAAGTATATAAAGCACAGGGACTCAAGTGGTAGCTTACTGGCCCATTTCACAACAGAAAGGCTTTGGGTTATATATATGTAAATGAATAGAGAGCATTTTTTAGGCAGAGAGCCTGTTCTTGTCACTTCTAATCTGCAATAAAAATTCATCATGTGAGAAATATGCATGAGGATTTGAATGGGCATGCCTCCAGTGTATTATCATAAGGCAGGCAGTGGAAACCATCTTTCTTAAGTAAGGGAAGACTGTCTGCAAATAGCTGACACACAAAATGTCTCCATAGTGGCGCTTGAACACAGAAGTCCTTCCAGAAAAGTGGAAATGGAGATGAATGGGGACCATCTTGCTATCTGATCAACTACTTCTTGTCTGTCACATCTATAGTCAGCTTTCTTTGGCACTGTAGGCCCCTTCATGCTCCAGGCTGCTTCTAAATTGCTCAAAAAAAATTAGTACCAGAAAGAGAAAATTGGAAGACTTTCATATGCAACAGTCTTTCTAATGTTATAGCAACTGTGGTTTACTTATTTACAGACTTAGTTTAGAAAAATAGCTCAGAGTTTGGGGTTTTTTTTACCACTCCAATCAAAATTCATTATTTTCCTTATTTTTCCTGACCAAAAAGCCTCTCACAGAAGGACTTAATAATGTTTGTTATAGAAATCCAGAACTGGGGTTTGTGTATTTGTTTGTTTCTAATTGCAACAAAGTTTTTACATTTCTTCATTAACTGAGTCATCTTTGGCACTATTTCCAATAAAAACCTGGAAGTTGTCAAGGTCTGAGTACACAGCGCTGCCTAAATCCAAACCTATCTCAAGAGCAGGACTTGACTGTAGTCTACTTTTCTGCAAAGAACTGCAGGTGCTTATGTGTGCACTTTATCATTATTTTCTACCCTTCTATAGATCTCATTGCAATTCTTGGGAGTTTAATTTCTGCACTCCCACCTTCCATAATGCAAAAAGTTGTAAATACAGTTTTCTGGATGGAAAATCAATATCCATCTAAATGCACAAGGACAATTTTTTCCTCTTTCACTGGCTTTTTAACAGAGTTTCAATTACTGCCCATAGAAAAAAAAACCAACTTAATAATGAAAATCTAATGAAATTAAGGGAAAAGGAGAAAATCCTCTCAGGAGCACATAGACAGAACACATGGGAAATTATAAGATCTCTGAATATGATGCTTTAATGTGTAAAATAAGGTAATACATTTCTCGGAAATTTGTCTTCATGAAATGCCCTATCAACAGAGAGATTATCAGACCTATTGAAATCTATGAAGAATGAATATCAGTTAACATAATTTGTATAAAATAAAGAAAAATATAACTATGCAAAAAAAAAAAAAAGCGCAGCACTAATTGCCACATTAACAATTCTGCTTGAAAGAACAGTGTTCTGAAGACAAAATTTGACAATTAAAGTCCATTACAGACCTTCTAAATCACCTCAAACCACTCCCAACATCACTTTTCTGATTTCTTCTGTTTTCAATCTTACATCTCTGAAAATTAATCTCCCCCGGCAAACAAACGAATTTCAATCAGTGTGTTGGTGCCAATGTAGGGAAACAGAACAACCAGAAAGAGCAGTAGACCATGAGTGCTGCCTCCTACAGTTTAGTCTTAGTTTAGCCCCACTTAATCTCGCAAGAACAAAAAGAGATTAGTTGGATATCTTTTTAAATTAGAATTTCTAGCATGTTTTCCTATCCAATCCTAATTTTTGTGCCAGTGGGGATCTTAAGTTTAAGAGTTAATGTAAATTATAGGCAGCAGAAAATTGAAACTGTTTTCTGGTGGAATTTCTGGTGCTTGGAAAATTGACAGGAGTAGGAGGAAGCCAAAAACATCCATCACTGACAGAACAAAAATAAGAAATATACTGGAATATTTTGTTTTCAAACCACTGAAACACTTCTTTTACAATATCAAAGTTTTGGGAGTTTTTTTAATGTTGTATTCTTTGATTCTTTTTTTCTTATACTGTATAAAATATACATTGCTGATCAATTAAGAAGTTGAAACATTTTAATCTTAGTGAAGCAAAATACTTCTATAAACTCACATTTAAATTCTCTCTTGAATTCTGTAACTCATAGAAACCTTTGAAAATTCACGAGAAGTTCTTTCTATGAAAAATATTGGACTAGATCTAAAAGGGGTATCTCAAAATGCATGTAGAAAATAAATTTTGGAAAAGATATATTTTTTAAACCAAGTTCAAGTGATACACAAATAATCAGAACATATTTTGAAGTCTAATGACAGCATGACTTATGCCACTGGCAAGATGAATTGTCATAATTCTTGCAGTCAAATCATCTTTCAAGTAAATCTATTTATTTTTCCAGTATATTAGAAAATGTAAATCAAGTTAAAAAGCAATGTTTCTTATCATTTGCTTTGTAGTGAGCATGGAGGAAGAGCTTACAAACTTGTAAGATACTTCAGATAAGATTCTTCTCCAGTTGTCTATCTACAGAAAAAAAAAATTATTTTTAAAAACAGAATTACTGAAATACAGTATTTCTCTCATGGGCATAATTTCTTTCACAACAAGTTTCATTTAAAAAATAGTTATGAATAAAATCTTGAACAGACATCTATGTCAATCCTGGATGAGTCTTACTGCCTTGTATGAAACATATTTGTCTTAATGGTTTGAAGTCTCAGAATTGGTTTGAGAAGAACTATTTAGTTGTGGAGACAGAGAAAAAATTAACTAGTAAAGTTAAGCATTATGTTATTTTAAAATTCTATCTTGTGTGTGATGGTATATTAGACTGAGGACTTCATATTCACTAAAGTGAAAAGAGTCAAATTCAGACATTCTACATTTTTCTCCTTAATTTCAAAGGACAAAATTAAATTAGAAACTTGGAATTGTTTTGTTTTCATCAAGTCATTTAAAGATACTTTAGCAAACACTGTGAGATTATAAGAATCCACACAGAGTAAGAATTCTGGGAAAAAAACATACAGATGTATTGGATAGTTAATTGATTTTGCCCATAAGTGAATTAAAAGTCTGAAGTTTAATTTTAGACTTGGATCATATGGCAAGCTGGATGGAAAATTCCATACATTTACTGAAATAGTGTGAATCAAAGTTCTCAAAGTTTAATATCATTACTGTCTCTGTTTATTATATCATAATAAATTGCATTCTTTTGTGACGTTAGAATAAAAATAGTAAATTTTAAACCTATAATGTGTTAATCATAACCAAATGCTCTGATTTTGTTTTTTTCTCTTAGTACTCCTTGCATCATGAGTCAAACAAATGTTTTACCTCCTTGTATACTCCATTGGGATGACAGTTACTCATTCATATCCTCTCTGCTGAAGCTAGAAATACAGTAATCTTCTGTCATTGTGTTAAGACAGTATCTCAGTGCATAGAGTGAGCAAAATTATCCTTACTGACAAGGTTAATGTACCAAAATCAGGTACATTCTTTGTTGAGTACTGTCAAATACTCTTGAGCTGCTATAACCCTTTGAGACTCCAGGTGGAATGAAATGGAAAACAATTTAATTAAATGTGCTGGGAATGTAATCTGGGACATTATGTATTTGTTGAAGAAATCTGGTTTGGAGGAATTATATTACACTGGGAAATTATCCTTACTAGTAAACAGAGTATGTGCTGGCACAGCTGAATACTGTAAGCATAAGGACAATACATAGATATTTAATACAATCACAAATTAAAAATCTGGTACTAAATCTGAATATTTTTAAACAAAGTATATTCATTGGACTTTCATAGCATATGGAAGCATGTTTCATTAATGCATTATAGTTTCATGACATTGTAGTGTAGATGTAGTTATGTAGCTGTGATTAATTTTAATAATGTATTAGTCCAGATTTATTATCAAGTTAGTCTGATAATGTACAATTTATCAGGAAAGTTTTGGAGTGGGAAGATGCTAGATGCATAAGTTTCCATTTACAATTTCGTAAATCACATGGAGATTAAATATAATGAAAAGAAGTATCTGTTTTGAGAAAAAATTAGAGGTTTTTCTGTTCATCACTTTTTGTTTTCACAAAATCATGATTAATAAATATAAAACCCAAACCTTTTATTTTCAGCTAGATACTAGATTATGAGAACAAATAGGTGCCAGCCATGTTCTGCTATTATGAATTCAGGCTTTTCACTCTTGTTACCTCGTACAGATGACTCTGGTTTTATTAGCATCACAACAGAAAAACAGACAGCAAAACAGATTATCTGTTATAGGCCATATTCCTTACATTTCATGAAGTATTTTCTCACTCTATAACTTTTTCAACTTAACTGTTCCCTGTTAGCTCTGAGGCTTAACTAGCAAATGCAATTTTTTTTCTAGAAAGGGAATTATTTCCTGCCCAGAGAGTGCTGCCTGGTTTGGACTCAATGACTCTACAAAAATTCAGAAAATAATAATACAAAAATTGTTTACATGAACTATCCTTTTCCCACCTGTCCCTACTCATCCTGAATTAACTCTGTAAATAGCTGTTAGTCTACTTACAATGAAGAGTTTAATGGATGTTGTTTGTAGAAACCCTTTTTATAGGTCTCCAATTAGGGTACTTGACTGGTTTAAAGCATATGGGCTTCATTTGAATCAGGTATTTATATCAGCTTTCTCTCTTCCCAGTATTAAAAAATACTGTAGATAAATATTTTTTTTAAATTATGCTACTGCAATGCAGTAAAAACTAATAATAATAAAATAAAGAGCACACAAACCCAAAAATTAATCAGGACAAAATGGAAAAGAACATATATAAGAATTAGCTTTTAGTTGTTTAAAAAAACCGCATTCATTTTCTAAACAGATGTATGCAGGTGCTTTCAGAGTCTTTTCCAATAAATATTTATGTAATGTTTGCTCCCGGGGTATGATATTCAAAGCCAAGATGGTTTATCCTACTTCAAGAATTTTTGAGGTTAATGTATGAAGAATTCAAACTCAGTACCATGATGGGCAAAATGAGTGACTCAAACAGTAGAAAAGAACAAAAAGATGTAATTATAATATCTAGTTTTTAATTTTGTAGGACATTAATTTTACTTGTGTATCATGGAATAATAATAATAATAATAATAATAATAATAATAATAATAATAAATGTATAGCCACTTCTATGCTTCTCACTTCTCTCTGACCATACATCATATTTCCTTAACCATTTCTGAGTTTTCTTTCACGTTGTAGAGAAAAGATTCAAAAAATGTTTATTGACCTGTTCACTCTAAAGGGAGAAACAAAATAAAAACCGACTAATGAGGCATTGTGTGAGATTCACTTAGAAGGTGAATGGACTTACAAAAACCATCACTATATCTCAATCATAATATTTACTTTTCAAAGCTCAATTAAATGATTTTCACAGAGATTTCACCAAGCAATCATAGCTAATTTCCTACAAAATTCTGGCCTCAAAATGAAAGTATCTTATATTCTTGGACAACTTTGGAGGTAGCAGATTTAAATATATTCTTTTGATATTTATTCTTAATAATATTGTTTAGAAAGAAAACATAATATAATTTGACATTATACTTTTTATCCATTTAGAATGAATACCAAGTATCTAAAATGTCAGGTTCTTCCTTCTAATCTGTAATGTAAATCTAATTGTGGATAGTTTTTTCTTATTTTTTTAACTTCTACATTGGCAGTTAAAAACACAACCTAGAAATTTTGTAAGCCATGTCTGAGATTTGGAAGTTTTTAGATCTCAAGTCCTATTTAAGGATCCTTCTTGTATAGTTCACTATGTGCCTAGGTCTTTAAATATGAAATAAAGAAAAAGTTTTTCTTCATTCTAGAATTCATAAGTGCAAATCAAATGTTGTTCCAGAGTAGTCTTTTCTCTGGGGAAGGGATAAGCCACAGAGTACTTTCAGATTAACCTGGATGGCCTCTTGACTGTATTACAATGAAAAGCTGCAGAGAAAAAAATTCATTTGTTGCTTTCTCCCAGAAAATAGCTCTTAAGTGAGCTGAAATTAAAAGAGGGAAATGTATCTTGGAAGAAAATTCACATGCTTGATACTGAGTAGTGTGGGCTTTAGTGCATACTAGTTTAAAAATGAATCAAAATTGGTTGGTTTAGATCAGATTTATACCTAAACAGTATAAAAACAATCTATCCCTGAATATGGTTACTTTTTTTATCTTACAGAATTGTGGATTAACATTTATTCTATTTCCTGATTTTTATTACACCCTATACTGAGAAATATAGTATAAAGCAATCAATTTTCAATTTTGTCAGAAAGTTAACTTTCATTACATTAAAATTTCTATGTATTTGTTCTCTCTAGTCCCATTCTCATTGTCCACTCTCTATCACTCTTTAATTTAAAATAATTCAAAGCTCTGTGGTTTGTCCTTTGACACAGAATGTTATACTGAAAATTAAATGAAAATAAAAAGAAATACCCTAGTGAAATTGAGGTAAACAGTGGTCATATTATAAAAATGCCTTCCCAAGACAGCAAGAGTTGGTGTTAAAGTAATAAAACATTAATAGAAGCAGGATAAAAAAGTTGACCTGCATCAGCAAAAGGAAATAGACATAATGAGTATATAAACTGATATATAATATTTTATCAAAACCAGATTTTTTTTCGCATAATGGATAAACATCATCTGCCTCAGATACTTATTCTTCATAGTATTCTGGGTCAATTTCTATTTTTTCTCTTATATATCAATCCAGGATAGGACATAAGTCTAGCCAATTTTGTAGCCAACAATGCAAAACTCATTGCAAGAATAGGAAAATAGCTAAAATAAAGGCTCATTGTAATTTTTTTTTCTTTTACCTTGAGAAGGGCTAAGACAGACTCTAAGATAGAGTTCCAATCTCTTTTACCTCTTAGTTTATGCATTTTGCTCTACACAATTGCTGTACTGAAGATTAGATAAAAAATTGCATAGCTAGGAGTTCTCTACTCTAAAGAAGAGATGGAGATCAGGGTTCCAGGATTACCCTTCTCCATGTTAATTATCCCCTTGTTGTAAGACTATCTAGATTTCTCTGGATATAGCAGGAGTCTAATTTTTAGGCATTGTAATTCCTCAGTTAGTTACTTAAACCAATCTAAATCTACATCTCTACTCTAGCTCTTTTTTTTTTTTAGATACATTAATCAGTGCAGATTAGACTTCTACTACATTAATTTGAACATCCTTATTATGCTTATGTTTTAAAAATTGCTAGTATAAAATTGCCTATCATTATGTTTGGATTTGGTTTATGTTGTTGGCTCTGATCACTAACCTAATAAGCAGTGTGCTGTTGAACCACTGGTTTCATTATTCCATTAAACCATTTGGTGACTATTAGGAAATATTTCCACTGAAAGCAGCACCTACCAGAAAACAAAAAGAAGTTCACCTGAAAAAAAGTAAGTCATGTTGGTGAAGCTGGAATCCTCAATCATGCCAGTTACTCTGAGCTAAACCTTGTTCCTAAATGAGGAACCAGGAAGTAAGAGCTGTGCAATACCAGTCAATGTTTTCAGGTACAGATGTCAACATTTTGTTAGCAATGTCCTCATGTAGACTGTAAGATTTACAAACAATTACTTATAAAAATATGCAAACAAAGTACTTATAAAACCATTACCAAACTAATGATGTAGGCTATACTCTTCAGAGGTACAGAAATGAAACACAGTAAAGAAGAATCTGAGAGGAGGGCTCTGTATAGTTCTCTAAGTAGACTACTTAAGAAATGTAAAAAAAAAAAAAACAAAAACAAACAACAAACAAACAAAAAACCGACCTACCAAAATCAAAACACACACACAAAACTCCAAAACTTTAAAAGAAGCAAAAAAGGCCCATGCCAGCTATATAGGGTATAGCTTAACTGACGGAGAATCTGTTGATTTAAACTTGGGTTTGTCCATGCAGACTGGGCCTTCATCCAGAAGGAAGACAGGAATTCTATGTGAAAAATCTGTGAAAAAT
This sequence comes from Argya squamiceps, assembly GCA_037834095.1. Lineage (NCBI taxonomy): Eukaryota > Metazoa > Chordata > Aves > Passeriformes > Leiothrichidae > Argya > Argya squamiceps. The sequence continues at coordinate 71,884,048 of JBBMKD010000001.1, read as the reverse complement.
TCTAACTCAGAATAAAATCCAATTTGAAAACAAGGATTTATACCTGATCACGGAGACCTTTTTTAAATATTATTGACAGCATTTGAAGAATTTTTTGCTATTGAAATTAGAGGATGTCCATCTGCAAAATATGTTCAGATCTCAGATGACAAATATTTCTCAGTTGGATTCAACTGGAAATTTGTAGGCAACAATAACTTCAAGAAAAGCCTTTAGAGATAGACATCCTGAAGAGACAGAAGATTTAGGAAGCCAGGAATATTGATGCTTTAAAAAACCATGGAATTATTTAGCACTAAAAATTCTTCAACCATCAATATATTGAAACATTTGCAATGGATGAGAATTGTGCTACTGGACTTGATTTTGTATAATTCTGTCATTTGAATGACTAATTCATGTTGAAATTGAAAGAATGTATTAAGGAAATTAAAAGCATGTCAGTAACCCCTGAGGAAAAAAAAAATTAAACAATCCAAAACCAAAACCTGTATTGAATGTAGATCTTTGCCTGACGAATTGGTTTTTGATATGTTGACCAAAATACTAGTGTTACTCATTATTCCTTTAAGTAGACTTGATTCAAAACCTCTAATGGAGTGGCATGCAGCAGAAAATGAGTCTTGGATGTGGAGGTGTACCTCTGTTTTTTACTGAATGACAGAGATATGGTTGTGTTTGATAAAGACAAAATCATCAAGCACAACACATTCAAATTTAAAAACCTGTGTAAGGTTATTTAGCCAAACTCTTTCAAGTTGGAGCAGTGACACGTTAAAGAACCTGGTGCACTTTTCTTGGAATACAGCTCTTGAAAAATTGGGCAATGGACATCGTTGGCTGTGTGTTTTCTTCAAACTTTTCACGGGCCTAAAAGGCAACAGCTGTGAATGTAAAAGACAATAAAAGGAATACAAGGCGGTTTTGATGAAGTATTGTTATGAGACAGACAAGAAGAAAATGTTTCTTAGCAAATTTTTCATGTATAATAATCATCTACCACATCATGATCAAATACCTGATTTTTCGAGGCAAAGGTAGTGCATATAAACCAGAATATTTTCTAGAATTCCTTGAAATTCATGTATCAGTGAAAGAAAGGCTGAATTGTATATTGAAAGTACACTAAAATTTGGCACCTTCCATTAAGTTAGAAACTGTAATTAAAACAAGTCTAAAAAGAGAGAAAAAACTGAACACAAACAAAACTTGTCTACCTGATTCATGGTGGTGGATTTCCTCACTGCAGGTCTCACTGCAGTCCTGGACAGAAGGTTATCAAAGTGAATGAAAACAGGACAAAAAGGTGGTGTATTAAAATAATTTTTCCCTTGAAATGTGATGGATCTCTCAGAAATGTACTAACATTAAGATATTTTTTCACATCTTCATGGCACACTGTTAACTCCAACATCTTCCTCCAGCAATCTGTGTATACATGAAAAGTACAATTGAAAAACAAACTAAGGATAGCAACACTTTTATTTTATCCCAGCTTCAGTGTTATTATTTAATTATTTTAAAATAATATTCCAGAAGCATGAATAAATTATAATATTTTTATATCTTAACTATAAAATTATATTTTTTCTGTTTACATTCACAAGGCAAAATCTTCCATTGTACACGGCATTAAGGACTATATAAAACTGTTTAAATCAATATTTTTTAGCAGGAAAAAAAAGTACACTTCCTTAACACACTCAAGTAAAACAAGAAGGAGTGTTCTTGGAAATTATTTAACCTGCTTAGTACGAGATGGCTCCCATTTCATCTCTCTGACTTAGATGCTGTAACCTTTCACTGGTTTTACCGTACAGGATTGATGTGCTCCAGCAGAGTTAGCTTATCACTGCAAGCCACACTCTGTTGTGAGGCCTGCCTCAAAGAAAATGCAAAATATATTCCAAACCTTTGATATTTCAATGCAAACTCCATAATGTATTTTATAGAATGGAAAACAATCTGCACCACTCTATAACTGGCATTTATCTTAGCAGATAACCTACATGTGCTTACTTGTAAACCTGGAAATCCTGAAAAAGAAAAAGAGCAGATGATAAAATGAAGAAAATAATGTATCTTACAAAATACAAAGTATATAGATTTTTTTCAAATCTATGACAGCATTTAAGGGAGTTTCTATTGCTTTGGGGAAAAAGTATTTCACTTTTGAATGACTAGAAAATTCTGCTGTGATTCCAGAGTCGTCCTTAGAAGCAGATTTTTGTGTAAAGATAAATATTTCTTATTTTAATGTATTTGTGTGCTTTTCATATGTACAAGATGAAAAAAAATGAAAGAAATGCAGACTGAAATGTTCATGCTGAAAATCAGTTGAACAACTCAGGCTGAATTAAAATTTCTGAATTGATTTTTAACTTGCATATCATATAATACAGGCTACACTCTTTCTTTCCTCAGGATTCACTCAGAAGTTCTCATTTCCTTGGGCTACTTTTCAAAGTTGAGTATGTCCAAAATGCTAATGAATTTAATATTATATAATAGTTGTTCCCTATTTCAGGGACTCCATAATATTCAAAATCTTAAAGAAACTGACAGGTAAATAATTTTTTATACTTAAGATTTTGACAAATAATTTGGCTAATGCAAGGACAAATTGCTAAAAAAACCCAATATTTAATCTAGACTGTACTGGAGGCATTAAGAAAACAAACCTGTATGTTCCAGACATTCTGGATATGGGAGACTTTCAGCTCTTATGAGCAGCTAATTTTTTTTCCCCACACTCAATGTTAATTTTCTCAGCCTTCCTTGTTTGAAAAGCATTTTTATCTATTCATAAAAATGAAAAATCTCAAAGATCTCGAAAAAAAACCAATAAAAGCAAATCTGGTTTTCCAAATATTAGGGGTGGGTGAGGTAGGTGTATGAAGATGCTGATGGTGTGGAAACATCTTACATTTCTTTGGGTTATCAACTTTCTATGTGGATCTTATCATAGACAACTCACTGAAACACTGGACATGTAAAAACAATTTTGAATATATTTAAACTTTGTCCTTCAGAGGATTTTTTTCAAAGCATCATGGTAATGATACTGGTTTCCACAGCAACCAATAGCATTTCCCACCTCCTCCTTTTCCTCTACCCTCCTGCCTGGCAGAACTCCCTGTAAGACTGACATATTTTTGTGTAAAAATAAACAACTGTAATTTTGTGTAATACTATCCAAACAATAACGCTGTGGTATTTGGATGAAGTATGTATTTTTACTGCCAAATGATGGGCTTAACTCCAGGTTTTATGCTCCTCGTGGTTTCTTCTTCTCTTCCTTTTTTTTTTTTTTAAACATGGTTTTTAACATGATCAAAGATGATTTGGGGAAGTGTATGTAAACCAATCAAAAACCAAGCAAGGCACCAGGAAATGCAATTTCTTCCTGTCACAAATGAGTCTGAAAAATCTTTAAAGACTAATGGTCAAGCTGGCAAAATAAGCCCAAGAGTTTTTGTGAATGATAGATATGTTTCATTTCTGAATCAATCACAAAATCATCCTGATTTCTCTGACTACCCTTGTTACAGATCAGTATTCCCAAAATAGCTTTAATCAGTTATTTTCAGCCTAAAGGTTGTCAGCAAATGACTGTTTCTCATTCATTATTCATCCAGTGTAACTGGTCATATGAATAACACGATACCACTGCTGTCAAAATGGATGTCCAGAAATCACTCAACGAGATGGTAATAAATAACAAGCTTTTAAAATAATTTTTAACATCCATAATTTTTTTAAATAAAATAAATAAAACTTATTCAGTTTTTGAAGATGTTTTTAAATACATTAGGACACACATCATATATTTTAATAAATTTAATGTGAAAATTTTTATGTTGTGAACAAGACATGTTCTGTAAGTTAATAGACTAAAATGAATATAAGCAAAAATGGAAATTGAGTCTTCATGAATGCTTAGTTGCCTTTTGCCATGAAAAAACTGCTAAATCCATCCTTTTAACTCTATTTTCATCAATATATTTTGTCCTGATAAATCACGTGTTAATAAAATCAAGTAATGAGCATTCATGTTCTTACATAAAAAACTCCATCATAAATCAATCTTTTCAAAAAAAGACATCTAAAATTTAATGTAACAAACTCTGAATTGCTTAATAGTTCTGTTTGCATGGGTACCTGTTCAGCAGCATTCATAACAAACAAAATTTATTTCTACTGTTAGTATTAAGAATTCAGCAGTAATTAATCATTCAGCAATTATTGAAACTGAAAAAAAAAAGCTTTTATTAACACCAACTTACAAAAAATATCCAACCCCAAATATGCATTGGTATTGCTTTTATTTTCTTCTTCCAAAACACTGGGTAAAACATGGTCTTATTTGGATTTTTTTTTGCAATTATAAACACAGAAATATAAGTAGGATTGATGGGAAGGAATTCCCAGAAAATGAAGATTTAAGACAAAAAGAATAGTTATTATATGGCTGCTAATTAAATGAATGCCAAGAGTAATCAACACTGATTGAAAAGCAACATTCTGCATTGTTTTATGTATTTCTGTTACCTCTGACATCCTCACTAATCCTCTAAATTGTTTGTCGTACAAAAACTTCTAGTACCCTAAAATCAGATAGACCTTATAGTTGTACTCAACAAAATTTAATTTGTCTTTGCTTCTCTGTAAGTCTGCTATCTTTACACATTTTAAAAAATTCTGCATTAACATATTTTCAGGTTTCCACATTTTTTGTTGCAAAACTAAAAAAATTCTTTATGAAGTGCCTTTTTTATTTGTAACAGTAAATTTTGACTGGTGCAAGTGAAGGTATTTTTGTCAGATACAGAATCATTTGACTAATGGATTCCTAGCTTATTGCATGTGTAGTATTATACTCAGTTAAAGATGATGTGATTGAGTGCCTATAACAGTAATTTGGTATTGCTCTTTGATCGCTCCACATGGCAATAACAGAGACCATCATTCCTTGGAGTCTCTCATTCCTTTGAGAGTGTTCAGGCTGGGGAATTTTCTCAATGAAGGGGAAAGGAAGATGAGAGACACAGCAAGACTGCAAATTTTCAGTATCTTGTGGAACGCAGAATGCCTGTATGCAGCAGGGAGAAACCTAAACCTGAGCCAAGTCTCAGAGACCATGAAAAAAAGCTTCTTTTTTAGGAACAAAGACAGGACTACATGGAGTTTTCAAACCTAGGAAGATGCTGAAACCTTTTGGATTAGAAAGCAAGATGAGAGGAGTGGCTCAGCATACATAGAGAATCGTTAGCGTCTGACAGATTTAGTTTTATTTTCACACAGAAAGTTTGACTTGCTCTGTTTAAAGAACAGCTTTCCCTAATTTATTATTTTGTGCTCTAAAAAGAATAGCACCTAATTGGTGTTTTGGGGAGTGATTGCTTTAAGGAAAAAGGGAGCAAAATTCCCCATTAGTGTATGGCAATTCCTTCACAGCATCCCACAGTACAGAACAGCCAGTAGCTTAGACTTTCAGTATTGCCCATTCCTGTGCTTGTCTAGATCCTAGGCTATCTGGAAAGTGAACAGGGAGCCTGCTCCTTCACCACTAGACATAACTGGTTATTAGCAAATGTGCAGGAAATGCTGAGTGTTTGTAAAAAGATAGTACATTTTTCAAGCTCTGATACAGCTGTGACGCATCAGGAGGTTTCAAATCTCCAACATTTCTTATTAAATATTTTTGACTTATTTAAGTTTTATACCTCTTTAAAACAGTATTGCTTTTCAGATCAATTTATGGCTTTAGTCCAAGAAAGCTTTATTCAGATGGAAAAGAAATTTTGTGGTAACATTAACTACAGACTCTTGAACCTGCTTAATAGGAGTATTAGATTTTGGCAGCACACAATAACTATATACAGGTATATCAATCTGGCGTTCTCATTCATTATGAAGATAAAATAATGGTTCACTCTTTCCAAATGATCTGTGCTGCAACTAGTAGTCATGAATGAGTTGAAGTACTTGTAGTTTATTGCTTGAGTATTAGTGAAAAGAGGCAATTTCCTTTCTCTGCTGTAATAGCACCTTATGTGAGCCACTAAACACCCTGGGCCTAGGTGTGTAAGTAAATAGCTTTATTCAGATGATTTGTCTAAAGGAATTAACACTTTGTAGTCACTGTATTTGAAAGATCAGAACCACAGAAAACAGCTGTGAATTCTGCCTTTTAATTGAAAACTTTGGCCTGTTTGGTCTCACTATTTATTAAATCAGATGCACAGAAAATGTATGTGCCTGAAAAACATTAATAATCATATAATTGTCTTTTTCCAGTATAAGCAGGGATAATTTATAATATCATGCTATAATTTCTTTCTCTAAGATAGGTATCTTTTCAAACAAGCAAGGAAACAAAGTAAATCAGAATAAATTAAGCCCATGTAAACAGCCAAAGAATGGTGTGTGCATGTGAACAGCTAGTGCCAAAGTGTTGAAAACAATTTAATATGAAAAAATGTATTTTGAGATTTCTTCAAATGTTGATATGTCTAAAGATGTTGATATTAACAAACAAAAACATTGTAAAAGATGAATGTAAGGATTTGTTGACTGTAAATATTTGTTATTCAAGCTACTCTGCAAAGAGTGAAATAGCTCTAAAATACCATGGTAATTTGGAAGAACCTATTTTTCAACAATTCCCACTTAATTTCTGTGCAGCATTCCCTTGCAATCCAAACATGATATTTTGTTTCTCATATTAATTGGATTAAAACAATTGCATTTTTTTCTCTTCCAAATTATTTCTGATTTCTTTCATTTAACTTCATTTAAAAAAAATAAAAAAGGTGAGCGAATCAAGAGCTATACCACTTGATGGATCAGCCCTCAGGGTTTGCTTTTGACAGATAGATGGTGTCTGGCCTCTGGAGACAGACTGTTCCACCTGCACAAATAAGCCTCCATTTCTGCTGAACCCCACTACTTCCCAGTATAGTTATAGAGGAAAATGCCGTACAGATCTTCTTACAGAGACTGAATCAAAAATACGATAACTAAAATAAAAATAGTATTTTAAATCTCCTGGCATTTAAAATATGGGTTTGGGGGTTTTGTCTTCAGTATAATTCTAATCCTAGTGATGACTTCTAGGGTCTTATATTATTATTTAAGTAATTTTAGTAGTTCAATGCTTCAATGCAGTGGCACTGAAGCACTGTTCTGTTTCAGAAATGAAGCATGCATAAAAAAGCTTAGATTCTCTCAAAATCTACTTTAGAAGGTCTTGAATGTCTTTAGAAAGTCTTTGTTTCTTCTCTTGAACAACAAAGTTTGTATGCTGTGTGCAGCTTTTGGAATAAACAGAGGTTGTGACTTAGGAGGTCCAGATTAGATATTCACAAAAGCTGTTTTTTTTTCCTAGGCATTGCAACAAGCTTTGGAATCTCCATTTATTAATATTTTTAAGATTCATTAAAAAAATCATAGCTTCCTTAATCTGGTGCTGACTGAAATCCCACAATTAGTGGGAGACTGCTCTACTTTACCTCCCAAGATTCCTTCCAAGCAGTGTTTCTACAACTGTATGATAAATTCTGTGGTAATAATGGCATTCCCAAAGATAATAATCCTCTTCAGAGATAGAAATTCTTTTATATGTTTCCCAAACTGCCAGTAGTACTTTATTGCCATTGTGACTGACGAAACTGGAGAAAGCCCATGCCTTTCCTTTTAGTTGTTTCCTGGTTTAGTTCTTTCCTTTTAGTTCTTTTTTTAAATATGTATAATTCTACCAAGCTTTTGTCACTGCAAACTCACTGCTTGCTATTGAATATAATACATGTTAATTAGGATCCTCATTTACTTGAGTTACAAAAGTTTGTCTCATTGGAAGGAAGTACATAATTTAGAAGTGCTAATTGTTATATTCTGCTTTGAAAGTTAGTTAAGCACTATTACTACTATTATGTTAGGAGATTAACAACTTCAAATTTGAATGTCACGTCTTAAGAAAAAGAAAGACTACATGCATTCAGTAAACTTTGAGGACATGATCATAACTTTTAAATACCTGCCTTTGAAAAAATTATCTCTGAACATTTTTTGGATTAATTTTTTATTGTCTTTGACCCATACTTTAATAGGAAGTATTAATCTAGAGTGATAATAAATAATTTTTGAAAAAAGGAAAATATTTTATTTTCATTTCTTTTATAATACCAGGATTGTTCACTACCTATGTTGGAATTGCACTTTATTCCAGGATCTAGACTGTTTAAGGTAAATACTAAGGTAAACCCCACTGTATGTGAAAATTGGCTCCTTCACCTGAGTAGGAAAGGCTCAAACATTGAAATTAAAATAAGGTGAGTGTTAAATTTTTTTTACCCTGTCATTTTATTATGTTTGCATCTGGTCTTACTGTTTATGCAAAAAATCCTTATATTATCCATTCATGCCTCTAATTCTCTGTCTGCTAATAAATATATCAATTTTCTTCTCTTATAATGTTTCCTCTCTAGAATTTTCACTTACCTTGTCTTTTTTTTCCTAACACATGCTTTCTTCTGATCAAAATATTTTTTTTATTTGCTGCTTTGATTTGCTTGCAAGGAAAAAAGCCTCATCTGGTTTGAGAACCTGCAAGTCAGCAATTACTTAGTTCTATGATGTGAATAAAGTGTTTGAAGGCAAAAGAATACTCCACACTGACTTTAAATATATTTTTTTTAAAAATTAGAAAAAAGGAACTACACCCAAATATTAATGAGCTTTATGAATTATTTACTTTGAATCTGAAGATCATTATTAGAATAATATTTACTTACAAAACATTGAATTTACTATAATATTCTGAATCATGTTTAGTTACCTACCATCTATGTGATTCTACCACCTTTAGATTCAGGGTTTTTAAAAACCCAACATGAAAAGTATTTATATACATTTAATTTTCATCTGAGAGTTGTCTGCATGTATGCATGTATGTGTAGATGAGGATATTCCATGCTTTGGTAGCTAATCTGCTGCACTGGAAGTACAATGGTTCATTAAGAAAACAAATATGCTGTATTTCTGGGAAGTTACAAGGTACCATAAATTGCACTGGGTACCAGGACAGTAAAAAAAAATGGATGGTTACATTAGAAGTGAAAAAAACCACTGGACCAAATGACTTGAAATCCACTACCTAACTCCTGTCTCTCCATCCTTCTCCAAGGAATAAATCAGCATTATTTCAGCACATACCATGCTATTACTGAAGAGGAAGACTATATGATGATGGAGAGTTGTATATGTTTTTTTATTTCACAATACATAGATGGATGTAGAGAAAAATACCTCTCATAAAAATGTGTAATTTATCCTAAGAGAATTTTTTTAAAAAATCAATTTTTGTAACAAACTGATAATAAAGTGAAGGTAAATGGTGATAAAATGAAAAATATTCAAAGGATAGTAATATCATCTAGAAAAATATGCTAGTCTTTCAAAAGAAAGACAAAAAATTGTGAAAGCCCTAGAAATCATCAGTGAGTTCAGTGAGCACTTTCTGAGAGCAAGTGGATGCAGACTTTTAAAGGGAAGAAATTGTAAAATCTGATTCACTCTTGCTCCAATGCCTGTACATCTACATTTACTTTGTTAAAATAAAGCGGCTGTAAGTCTTCTTCTGAACTTGTGTTCTCACAGATGCATGTAAGACTTTAAGAGCTCAGTCAACTTACTAAAGGAAAGGTTAGTAAGCTATTTAATTTCAAAGAATTTTAGTATCTTAAAGGGGAAATTATTTTTCATAATAAAAGGCTCCTTAACCTGGAAGACAGAAGGCTAATTAAATTCAGTGGTTGGAAGTGGTTTAGAAACAAACTCAAACCGAATTTTAGGTATATGTTTAAACCATCTTGGATTATCAGCCAGTGTAGCAATTCAATGAAAATATGAAGAATTTGCATTAAATCCAGACCAGAAGTCTTTATCACAGTTGCATTCTCAAGGAATCAAAGCTTTTAGTAACTGATGCAAGAATCAGAATAACCAATATTATGTCAGCTGGGAGCACAAGTTATATCCAGATGGGACAAATAAAAGTGTAGTTTTTACCTCTTCTTTGGACTGTGCTGCAACACACATCCGGTTATGTGTTGGTTAGATGGTTATGAATGGTTCGTACATTGGTTGCCCTTCAGTTTCAGAGATCAATTAATACTTGATGCAAAAACGTTTGTCAAATCACTGCAGGTATCATTTGCATTATAGAAATTCCTAGGCACCCACTCAGTTCTACTTTTCTTGTAATCTGAAATAAAGCTCTTACTTCTTTAATAGACTGATAACTATAACTGTATCAGAATCTGTTTTGCCTTTTAGATAAACGGTCCAAGCATATTAAGCTCATCAGTTCATCTCCATTTAGATTTACATAATACTCATTTTGTTTGGAAAACTGTTGCATATCCAGTAAGCCTATCTACCACTCTATCTACTACAATCATCTTGGATTTTTAAGTGGTTTTTTTTTTTCTGTAGCCTTCTGTAAACTGTAAGGATCCTGACTTGCACACCAAAATGCCATTTGGCTTCTGTTCAGATTAGCAATTCACCTTACATCAGCTTCAGAAAGGAGATTTATATCTAAAGCCTCATCTCCCCACTAGTATAATGAGCCTCATTTTTTAAAAAGTTCATGATATAAACATGTCTGCTGACATGCTGTTATTGCACACAAGTACAAACTAGAACACTGGGAAATCAATTTAACTCTATACAGAGACATATTTTCACAGGATATGTCATCAGTTGTTTAACAGTCATCTCCAGGCTTCCTCCCTTTTATTCGTTTTGCACTGCTCTCAATTCTGTGACCATTTTCTGTTCTTCACCTACTGCAGGCACAGATGCAAACAAGTAACATCTTATTTTTGTCCCTCCCCAATTAGTCAGCTGGAGTTTTTTGAAACATTACGTAAGGTTGGTTGTTGACCTAGGGATAGCATATACAGCACCAGCCTGCATCCCATAATTGTCTTACAGGTAGTGGTAACATACCCAAAGCCATGGGCAAGGGGAGATCTCCCACACCACCCACTGTTTCTGTGTGACACCTTAAAGTCCAGTTTGCAGTTCATGAGCCCATTGGCCATTTCTCCAGGTTCACATGGTGTTTTCAGGCTCTTGGGGCCTTTTTCTTATTGATTGCATGCACATATTCCTCTGAGATAGAAAATTTACTGATTTGCAATTTTTGCAGGCAGTGTTACCCGTGTCTTGGAACACCACACAGAGCCCTAAGTCTGCCCCATTAATACTGCATGACAACCTTGTAGGGCTGCACCCAGGCACTAGGGCCTCCCACTCCAGCTCACAGGATCTGTCTCTTTCTGGCATGTAACCAAAGTGATCATGTTACCAAAGTGGTCAAGGGCCACTTTTTAGAGAGTGCCAAAGGAATTATGCAGCCATTCAGAGGATAGTCTAAAAATACATGTCATTAGAGTGTTAAAAATGGCCATCAGACAGTCACAAAGCAGAATAAAATACACGGGGATTGATGCTCTCATAAGTGACAGCCTCCCTGCACACAGTGAGAGGACACTTCCTTTTCTGCTATGCTTTTGGGTAGGGATGGTTCAGCAATAACTGAGCATTATGAAAACACACAGGACTTGACGTGGTCAAAAAAGGCCCTGTCATAAAATGGTGTCTGAAATCTTGAGTGAGAGTTGTCCTTACTTTGTTACCAAGGATAAGCTCAAGGAAAGTACACTATGTTCTATTACATAGTTTGCTATTTCTTGATATGATGAGCACATTCTTGTCCCCATCCCATATGTGGATGGTTCCTTAAGTACAGCAAAATCAGTGTTACAAACTTTGCCTAAAACTGGAGAGGATCAGCCCTGACAGAGAATTACATCATATAAAAGGGGACTGTATTTATGGAAATATCTGTCTAATATCACTCTATTTGATAAGGAGTACATGAATACAGAAGAACTCTAAATATTAATAAACAATTAGTGCAGAATTTTCTATTGACAACTGCAGTGTTTATTACTCCTTTGCATATAACCGAGGTCATATGTATGTTCTGGAAAGCCCTTTACCTGCAATACTTGGAGGAACATATAAAGAAATTAAAGTCTTTCTATAGTGAGCTTATTCCACAGGTGTTAGGGAAAACATGTTCTTTCCATGACCTTTTCTTTTAAAAAGGATTTAGTTGCTACTTTGTATGGTTTTGTTGCCTTTATTTTTTTTTCTTACATGGTATTCCAGCAATGGAAAGAGTATTTTTATGCTGAGTTGGAGGCTGTTATAAATACTGTGCTGTCCTTATGACCATCACAGCCAAAGAACTGGCAAGATGCTTGCATTTTCTACAAGTCATTCCTGCAAACATGGCAGTACACCACTGGTACTAAAAACCGCGAGTGCGTCAATGAGCTGAGTAGTTTGTCACTCCCATGAGTCACTGACAAGCCCAGTTATTATCAGGGCTTCTTTGGCTGGTAGCTATGGAGCCAGGAGTGGATGGAGAAGATCTACTTAAGGCTAAGAAGGAGAGCTTATTCCTCCAAGACTGGAATTTACCAGATTCCCTTGCTAGGATCTTGTTTGCCTTCAGGATCCTGCCCAGAGTCTGTGGGAGCAGATAGAAAGAGAAAGCAGAAGACTGAGAGTGGAAGCTTCCACAGAGCCATGAGCATTAGTAACCACTGTTCTCTGAAGTTTATTCACTTGCCCAGTACTCAGCAAGTCAAATTTCTGCCTTTATAGTTCAGAAAAATGTAGAATGGGGAAGGGCAAGGATGTCACAAGGAGAGATATTCACCTCAGTGGGGTGGATATTGGCTGTTTGGAGCCAGTTGAAGCTGTTTGGAGCTGGTTTCTGCATTGTGCTGCTCATGGGAAGCTGCCAGTGGCTGCCAACCAGCTGGAAGTGAGGACCTGACAAACTCATAGTAGGGTGTTGCCACGCCTGTTTTTCAAGCCGGCTAGCTTCAGCACAGGCAACAGTCTATCTTTTCAGTGGGATTTTTTCGCTTGGGCTGCTTCTGCGTGGTGATGGCTGGAGGAAAGAAAAGGGGGGACTCCAGGAGGGGTGGGTCAAATGAGTTTATTGGAACCCCGGCGTGGGGTCCTCACCTTGAGAGCCAGCGTGCCCAAAGACCCCGGCTAGCTCTTGGGTGAGACCTTATAACTGGGGGTGTTACACAGAAAAGGGGACCAATGAGGTTTTACAGGGAGGTG
>JBBMKD010000001.1:71842929-71870727 GCA_037834095.1 Argya squamiceps | reverse complement strand
ACCATACAGTGAACATTAGAAGGTGACAATCAGGATTCTGTCCAATCACTCGATGCCTCTCTCAGAATTTTCCAGAAGTGGGGAGCTACCCCAAAATGATAGACAGCAGCAGGTGGCTGTCTGTGAAGTGATGGACAGTTAACTCTTTTTGGCGGGGAAAACTCAGGGAGAATACAGAACCAATTACAGAACTATAACTGGGGAAAAACAGGGATAAATCAAATGTGGGTAACAGAAATTGGGGTACAGAGAACAAACTATTTTACAAAAGTACTAACTTATGAATTAAACCTAAAATTAAAAAATGCACTCCCACAGTAGGGCAAACAGTCCTTTGTGTCATGGGGCACAAAGTCACCTAGTAATTCGCGTTGAGGACCCCAGAAGGAACCTCCAGTACAAGAGACAAACAAACCTACAGAGTTCCAAGATGGGTCCTGGCCCAAGGGGGCTGCACCCACCATAAGCCTTCCACTTCTCCAGGCAAGGAGTGCAAAGCATCCACCCTCACTGTGGCAGCCACCACCTTGTGCTGATGTGGGAGAGCTCAGGAACACAGGCAGAGAGGGATAACACCAGGGAAGAGGTGTTGGTGTTAGCCACTTTTCTTGGGCAACTTTTTCAAGGGTATTATCATTGACAACTTTCCATGCTAATTTAAAAATTTAATTAGGCAAAAAGTAAATTTCTGGATCCACATCTTTGGTTCCCTTTGTTCATAATAAGATTTTGACTGTAAAAGCCCATGAACTGGGAGAATTCCAAAGTATGAAAAATTCAATGGTAAGCTAATTATGCAAAATTCCTAATCACTTCAGGCTGTTAAAATAAGAAAATATCTATTTTCTACTTTTGAAATATCAGCTCATAAATATATGCCCCTTTATGCTTAACTCTACTCTCTGCTCCAGCTCATTGCGTAAGCTTTCAACAGAAGCTCTAATCTATGTGAAAAGTACATTTGAACCCTCAACTAAACTAGTGGTAATTGAGTTCAGGCTCCAAAGGAGGTAAAGACCTGAGTCATGGCCAGGTCAAGAGCGTCTCTAGTTCCAGTGTGTTCTCTGAAAACCCACGAAGGAGCAGAGTGACACAGTGAGCATTGATGCACACGAGCTTGGAATGCTGATCATGCGAATAACTCATGAATAATGGGTGAATCTTCTAAGACTCAGTTTTCAAGGCACAAAGAAGGGTACATGGAGTCTTATCCATACCTTTCCCATTTGACTATAAGCCAACCACTTTATTCTATAAGTATGACTGCCTCAATGAGCTCTCTTTGAGCTCCCTTGCAGACTGCATTCATGACAGTAATCTCCTGAGCTGGGATGCCTCTTAAGGTCACTGCTCAAGGCAGAGACATCTTTTACTGACAGTAGATCTTTGGTAAGCTACCAGTATCATGCATAACCTTGTAGTGGGGTAATTTTTATTTGTGCTTTGGTAATGGATTTGTGTCTTTGTAACTTTGATTTGTCTTGATTTTTTTGATACATTGTTCAAATGGTTGTTACTGTAAAGTAATAGGGCGAACCATGACATAAAACTTTGTTAAGTAGGATTTTTACATCATATTAAAATACTTTTGCTAATACCTTTTCAGCAATAAAAATCACCCATTCACAATAGCTTATTGATAGGACCAAAGCTCCACAATAGCTATGTGTAACCCTTTTTGATACTGGAAGGCCTTACTTGCCTTGCTCTATCCATGAATATTTATGTGTTGTTGAATTTTTTCTCCCAGCATTTATACTTGCCATGGGAAAGATTTCATTTTTTGGACATACACACAAAATTATTAGTTCCATATTTGCTAGAGAGAAAGTTGTCTCTTTTTAACTGTTATTCCAAGAACACAGTCATTAACTCCCTTTGCTTGCACAAGATTGTTTTTGCTGCTCTTTCTCACCAGTCATCACTGGCTGAAAGACTGAAAAAATAGTCTATTTGCAATGTAACTCATGCTTGTAAACTTCTTGGAATGGAACAGAATTACAGACAGTCCTCAATTGCATACTGATTTAGTGATCTTTACCAGTACTGATCATTAAAACCACCTTTTCACCTGATCTCACATCTCTTCACCAATGAGTCCCAAAGCTGCCACTGTACCCTATACTGTGAAAACAGTTAGTTGCAGAATTGTAACTTGTAAAGGGACAGTGGAAAATAGAGAAGTATCTAGACACACCTCTATGCTCCACCTCACTGAGAAGCAAGTCAATTTTATATGCTCTTAGGTGTGAAGGTAAGGTGGTTTGACATGTGATAACTCCTCTGGTTGAAAACGTGAAAATGCAATTTAGAGAGAAAGAAGATAATAGAAACCAAGATTTGTTGAGACAGGTCACAGAGACCAATCCTTATTTTTAAAGCAGAAATTGAAGAAAATCTCTTTGAGTCAAATCTGATTTTCTTTAAGGCAGATTTTGCTTTGTCAACATCATTGCCATTTGAGCTGAGCCTAATAAGTCTGCAAGAACTGGATGGGAGAAACAGAGATTCAAGAAGGCGCAAAAAAGGAAATGTGTCAGAATCAGCTGCAGCGAGAGGGGAAATTCATATAACCAAGAAGCAATATGCAAAAAAAGGCTGTGGCTATATATATATATATGTATATAGTATTTGATTGTTTTCTGCCATAATGATCTGGTTCTACTTGTTGTTTGAGACCAGATTCTATGCCCTCAACACACAGAGGAAAAAGGACACATAGAATAATATTCTGTTCCTGAAGAGAAATCCTGTTACATTCAAAGGCTTACACCTGCACTCTAATTTAGGATCTAATTCGGGATCTAATTCAATATCTCACAATTTGAATAGGATACATAACCTGCCCAAGAGCTTCCACTCATTTCAATTGCATTTCTGTATGTTTGCCAAAGATCAATAACTGAGGCCTTGAACATTTCTCCTGTCTATACATATAATTAGATGACATAATTCCTTCATTTTAGAACATGGTTCCCTGCATAGACGCTATTCCTTCCTTCATCCCCATATGTCTTCTAGAATTCATTTAAGATCAAAATACCTATTGGTGGAAAATGGAGTATGTTGGTCCTGCTGACTTCAACTATGCTGCTAAATAGCACGGAGCAATGGATCGGTCTTAGGGCCAAGTCCAGGCCAAAAGGCACAAATGGGATTGCACACATACATGCTAAAGAGGGCTGTTTCTACAGCTTGGGCCAAAGAAAACTCATCCGAATGGCCAGGGCAGAAGAATGAATAAACAGTGAAGTATCTCAACTGACCTGGAGATGACCACAACTTTGCCCCGTATATCAACAATTTCAAGGCCTCTGCCTCACAAGGTACCTCCTGTATAAACTATGTGTCCACTTGCAGTGTTACATTCTGGATCAGGCTGAAGTAACCATACAGAGTCCCGGCAGAGAGAGATCTGAGTCTAGGAAGTATCCAGCAATCCAAATACATTCTCTAAATGGAGATGGTGTTGTTTTGGGGGGGAAAGTGTACGTATGTTCACAAAGGGCAGCAGCAGCATCAGGAAGAACTGAAAACTGGGCCAGCATGATTCAGGTTTGCCAAGAGAAGTCCAAGAGCATCAACTGAATGTAAGATAATGTGAATGAATGTTTGCCTGAGGGCTTACTCCATGGAATAATTTTGCATAATAGCAGAGCAGCTTCATACCTGTTCAGCAGTTTATAACTAGCAAGATAATTTTGTAATCTGGTAATTAACCCTGTTATGTGGAACCATGGTATTGTTGCACAAAATTCTTTGCTCAGTGTTGCTGGAAGAGGCAGGACTACAGTGAATTAACACAGTGGAATTATAAATGTTGAGTATCCACCTAATTCAGAGTACTTCCCCTTTGATGTGAAATCAGTGATGAGCACCAAGCATATAGTTGGCAACTGTTCGACAAAATTTCTGCTGTGCACTGGTACCTGGTTAAGAATCTATCAATGAATCAGAAAAAGCTTTAGGTTACACGCTGTAACTGCTGTCACTGAAAACATGGCTGGTGCCATGGTGTAAAATATGAATCTTGAAGCCTACTCAACCAGTAAGACATGATCTATGATGTCTCGATATATCAGGGCACAAGATAATTGTGAATTGCCTGTAGCAGCAAGTACATCTCCCTGTCTCACATTCATGCCAACAGATCACGACAAATATGCCCGGGATTTATGCAGCATTTCTTATATAGGTATTTGCAACTTCTCTTCCTAGGGCTGATACCCAGTGTATATAATAACATCATGCTCCTATACTGCAACACTGCATTATAATAATGTAAGAGAAAAAACATCATAAACTACTGTTCTTCTGTTCTCCTCTTGCACCCTAATGTGGAAGTTTGGGAAGCATTTCGTAAGATCTATTAACACCCTGAGGAGTCACCATTCAACAACTTTAGGGCATTTACTTATGAATATATGGCATATAGTTATGAATATATGCATGGGTCATGCATCAGTTATAAGAAGTCTTTAGGCCAAGTGTTGAGTAAGAGTTTGTGACCAGGTAAATGACTAAATCTTTAAAGTTTGTGTCCACCTCCATAATAATAATTGCACATGAAACACTTGATTTATCTTCTTTCCCCGTCATCCATGCCTTGCATTCTCAAAATATTACTCTTTTGTGTATATCAAAATAGTTTTTCCCCCATTTCTAATTATTTGAAATAGTATGTGGAAAGTGCTACGATCCAGAAATTGTTGGTTTTGTACAATGGTGCTGAGTTGTTGCATTACATGCCCTTGAGTCTGATATGAGAAAGCAGTGAGACATTTAACTTTGCAAAACCCACAAGATATTTTAAGATATTATGAGAAAGAAGGACACCAAAGGCTTTTTGGGAGCTTGGCTTGAGCTATGTTATGAACATGTCGAGTTTTGGGTTGCATTTTTTCAAAGGAAACCAGCTAATTCATTACAATTATCATCCTCAGAATGAATGAACATTTGTGAGATTTGTATAATTAAGGGGTTAGAACCCATGAGTGAACTGGGAAAATGAGTTATCTGAACCTGTATTCATAGAAGACCAATGTGCTTCTACTCTACAAACATTTAATTACTGATACTTTAGCTCTCAAGAGCATTTACCCAGAAAAGAATGCTACCTTCTCATACCATAGTGAAAAGTCTCATCATGTATTCATAAGTAGAAAAAAAAAAAAAAGAAATTAACCATGTAGTGAGAAATGGTGAATTTTCTTCTATTGCAAACATCCATTTGAAAGGAAAGATTTTACATGATCTTGCTTTAACATAAGCAAAGTTCTTTAAAAATTTTACTACATACAAATTTATTAGTGAAATATCACTCCATAGAATGTTTCTCCTGGAAAAACAGCAATGAAATTTATCCAGTAATTACCAAAAAGTGCTTGCCAAAAACAACTTGTTTATTTCTCTTGCTTTGTTAATTATTTTATCCCTACATGGATTTAAGAACAATCCTATATTTCAGTATTTCTTCTACTCGGGGCACTACTTTATTTCCCTTTTGTGTGCTCATCATTCCTTCTTGCATCAAACCCAGTTTTAATATGTACATCCTTCTGAGAGACAAAAATTTTCTCTGCTGTTTTCATATGATGTCACAGATTTCAAGGAATTTTAGTGTCTTCTTTAAGACTGAAAAAATCTAACTCTGGAAGATGAAAAATCTTCAACGTTCAGGCAAGAAGGGAGCAGAAAAAGAAAGTTCATATTTCTTAGCTTTTGAATTGTAAGATAGGCTAGAAGAATTAGTTCAAAGACATAGAACAGAGCTTTCTGAAGAAAGGCATAGAAGCATTTTTTTTTTTTTCCTGGATTTCCATATAGCTTACACGAGTTTTTCCGGGTTTTCACTTACAATCTCGGTTTCATCTGCTGTTTGAATCAGTAATAAGAGTAAAGGTTTGGAATCTTTGAACAAGAAGTCAGTAGTCAGAGCTCCATATAATATCAAGTGAAATTTGAAAATAGAACCCCAATGGTTATGTAAAGAGTGTTCAAATTTTTACTTCTGTGTGTTTTATTTGTTAAAATATCCTATGTCTTAATCCTGCCTTGCGTATTATTAGAAGAGAGATACTCATACATAAATATAAGCTTGCCATCTTAGAATAGCACCCACAGAATTCTCAGCTATTAACAACAGTACATGCTGAATATGTGATTTGGTTTAGGCATGATTGGAAGAAGAAACGGAGTTGCGTTATCTACCATTTTGTTCTACGTCTCGCATTTCTCTATTGAAGGCTTCCATTATTAGTATGGAAAAAAAAGAAAGCTTTTCCTTTTTCCAGATTGAGAAGTATCTATGATCTCATTTAGGCATTTCACTCAGTTTCATAATGACAGTTGAAATTAATTCAATCCTAGCCCCAGTTACGTACAATTTGTGAAATAAAAATGTAAGAAATGCAGCATTAGAAAGAATGCTAATTGCAAAGACTAGAAATAGAGATGACTGAGTTCTTACAAGATGTGTTTTTGTACACTGTTCTCAAAAGCCTGTATATAAATCTACATTCCAGTAACTAAATATGGTTTGGCTTTCAGAATGCTGAATCACTCAAGAAAGCTGTTGACATAATTGAAAGCCAGGGAAACTTGCACTCTCTGAAAATAAAGCCACATTTTCTTATATGCATAATTTTACCATATTTATTGAACCATTTCAATCAGAAATTATCTAACTCTTCTTCATAAATTTGCCTGCTGAAATATTCTGTTTTGTAATCTGTTCTTTCCAACATCATTTTACCACCTGTATAGTGGACAACCAGTATCTGTAGAGCAAACTTAAGATGAAAGGGAATCAAACCAAAGATCCAAATCTAGTAATTATTTCCTGAGTGCATAACAAAAACTGGAACAGTTGTTCCTGAAATCTTAAAACTCTAGGGAATTTGGTCTACTATTCTACACAGCTGGCTGAAGTCCAGACTCATTCATATTTCACAGAAATTTGAGCAGGAATATTTTAAAAAATGTTTACTGCATTACCTCTCAGCTGGACAATCTCCATGTTAAATGAAAGGATTATACTATATGTTAGCTGAAGCCTGAGGCTTCTAGAATTCTGTTTTGCAAATTATAACTAAGAAAATATTAACTGCATTAGCAAGAAAAAAATAGCAACAGTAATGGCTTAATGGACAGAACAGCTGTTGCTGATACTCTATTTGCTATTTAGAGCTCAGCAGACCTAAAAAAAATACACTTTTTCACTGCTAAATGCTCACCATTATAACAAATAACCTTGAAAACTAAAGGAAGAATTTTTAAGTCTTTTTTTTTTAACTAGATGTTAAACCAAACACACTTTAATTACTTACATAAATCCAATGTTGTCCCCCGAGCAGAATTTTCCCATTCTAGGTTTTGGAACAATCTTTGTTTCAAATTCCAATTACATGTATCCTTATTAATACAGAGTTTGGATCTGTAGAGATGCTAACAATCTACTTTCTTCTCTGAGTAGCCTCTTTCAAACTGTACTGGGCTTATATGGCAGGAATTAAGTAGTACCAGAAGCTTCAGTGATGGCTTCTCTGAGAAGATGCCAGAAGCTTCTCCTAAGTCCAATAAAGCCAATGCCAGCTGGGTCCAAGACAAACTTGCCACTTGTCAAAGCTGAGCCTCTATGAAAACATATTTAAGAATAGGGAAAAAAATCTGCTTCTTAACAACAGCTGGAGACATAAGTGAGAAGGTGTGAGAGAAGCAACTGTGCAGACACCAAGGTCAGTGAAGAGGAGGAGGAGTTGCCTCAGCTTCCACAGCAGAGATTCACCTGCAGCCCATGGTGAAGACCATGGTGAGACAGCTGTTCCCTTGCACCCATGGGGGCCATATTGGAGTAGAGGTCCATCGGCAGCACATGGAGGGTTCCACACATGAGCAATGGGTGGGATGATACACATGTGTGTATCCCAAAGGAGAATATGTTTCTGTAGAGACCGCATGCTGGAGCAGGTTCCTGGCAGGACCTGTTGATTCATGGAAAGTGGAGCCATGCTGAAACAGGCTTGCTGGCAGGATTTATGACCCCATGGAAAGCAGCCACAATGAAGCAGCCTGTTTCTGAAGAGCTTCTGAAGCAGCCAGCTTCACCCAGCAAAACAGACTCATGCTGGAGCTGTTCATGAAGGACTGCAGCCTTTGGGAAGAACTCATGTTGGAGAAGTTCATGGAGGACTGTCTCCCAAGCAAGGGATCTCATACTGGAGCAGTGTGTGAAGAATGTGGGGAGGAAGGAGCAGCAGAAACAACGTGCAATGAACTAACCACAACATCCATTCCAGTCTCTCTGTACTGCTTGAGAGAATGAAGTAGAGAAGCTGTCAGTGAAGATGAGTCTTGGAAAAAGGGAGAGGTAGGTAGAAGGTGTTTTCAGATTTGGGTTTATTTCTCAATGCCCTATTCTGATTTGATTGGTGGTAAATTTACATTATTTCCCTGAGTCTATTCTGTGTTGCCTGTGATGGCAATCAGTGAGTGATCTGTCCCTGTTCTTTTCTCAAGCCAAGATTCTTTTGTTGTGTTTTCTCTCCCCTGTCCAGCCAAGGAGGAGAGTGATGGAGTGGCTTTGGTGGCCAGCCAGTCAACACACCATAGCCACAAAAAGTGTAGTTAGTATAAGTTACAATTATCAACCTATAAGTGAACTCAAAACACAGAGAAAGTAGCTTTCATTGTGAGGTTTATTACTTTCCAATAAAATAGAAGAAAATATAGAAGGACTACAGCTACTGGAAGGAAAGGAAGTGCTAAAGCCAAAGCCAAAGGAGGTATTACCTGCTTCAAAGAAAAACTATTAAGAAAAAGAAAGGCTGGATCCTGACTAGATCCTGGCCAAGAACTTGTTGCTATACTCTGGACACTTAATGTATGGACTAAACCAAAGTTCCTTTGCTCTGGGTAGATGCACAGGAGAAATATCAACCAGATATTCTCAGGAGGTAAAAATCACACAAAAGCTTACTGTCAAACTATGGAAAATTAAGGAACATTTGCAAATTATATAGATCATTATATAAATAACATACAACACTTATCAAAATATTGACTTAGCCCGTGAAATTTAACAACCTTTAAACCCACTCAATGTTAATTTCTATGAAAAGAGAGTCAGAAGGAGAAGAAAGGGAGAAAAACATGATGACAGGAAAGACATAGAAAAATAGACATATAGCTACCAACTCCTGGATTCCAGAGATGTAATGGATAGAAAACCTCAAGATGAAGGTATGGTTAGAGATCAACACTCTTGCCTTGTGGTGGGCCTTCTTAAACCCTTGCCCCATCACAGGCCTTCCTCCCAGGTGGGACTTCTGTTCACTTGGCCACTCAGTGGCTGAGTTAGGCAACACTGGGGGGGATGCCTCAGTGTGCTTTGATTGGCATACACGGCCTGGCTGGGGAGCATGCGGAGCAGGGCACCACCTCACCAGAGAAAGGCCTGACCCACCCTCTATTACACACATTCCAAGCATCCCACTATGTCTCAAGACAGACTACAATTTCCAGTTTCTGACACTTGCCAACTTCTTTTTTTAAGAGGGCCTACATATCTTGCCTAATTTTGCATAGCTGTACATCTATCCGAAGAAATGTGTTCACTGGAGGACACAAAAACCCACTGCCTGTACTGGAAAGCAGAATAAAAATATTGAATCATATTTCATTTTTTCCCACAATATAAAATCATCAAGTATAAAATCATCACCTCTTTTTCTTCTTCCTTCTGCTGTTACCTTTTTATTTCTGTGTCATAAACACAAATCACCATCCGAATCCCTTTATTTATGGGCAAGATACAGCTATCATTTTGCAGTTTTAATGGCAATTTGTATATTCTCATTCAATATTTATTTTTCACCAAACTGTAAAACAGTTTATGTGACAACTCTATGTTACAAATATTTTAAGGGAGAAAAAATACTTTTAATAGTGGTGGCTTTTTTAAAATAAATTTTTCCATCAAAACTGTTGAGCCATTTCAACTTTCTTTTTTATGCAGTGTTATCATCATTCTTTGTGCAATTATCCAATAGGACCATTTAATGATAATTTTGCATCAAAGCAAATTAATGCCAGTTATTAAAACAACTGAATTACTTCAGTCATTGTGACAATGAGAAGCATTTCTGTTTGTTTGGGATTTGCTGAAAACTGAGCTCAAATTTCCATTCTTAGTGGGCTGAATTTCTTTGTAAGAACTATATATTCAGGAGACAAAATTTTGGCTTACTCTATGAAGACATATTTTGGGATATCACAGGAAAGGCATTTGGCACCTTGTGCAGGAGATCTTATCCTAAGAGAGGATGTGGGAACTAAAAATACTATGAGGCAATATAATGACTAAAGGAGATATTGTTTGATATCAGTCAAAATGACTCATTTGCAAAATAAATTGAGATAGTTTCAGACCAAAATATGGGAAACATAGATTGCTTAGGTAATCTGACAGGCATACATGAAAAGTTTCATGCTATATGCAGACTTAAGGCACTGAGATGAGTAATTCATGGGCATAAAACTTGATAGTAGAAAGAAAACAAGTGCTTTTGGTTCACACATGAGATCAAGTTATTTTGAAAATTCATGGTGATGTATTCTATTTTTCCTCAATTACTCATTGACCTATATATATATATTTCCCATCAGGAATGTATCTCTATGTAAAGAAACTGTATTCAAAATATAAACAAATATAAGTAAAGGACTTTTACATATCCAATAACTATTAATAAAGGATTTTGGACGTTGGTTCTTGACCTGCCACAGTCATATTCAGTTCCTCCCAAATATTTCTTTAGATAAACTAAATTATAATCTTTTCTTGACCAAAAAAGAAAGACCATTTTAATCTTCTTTTCTTATTTCCAAAAGAGAAAAAACACAATACCTGTATCTGTTCTATTACATTTTTGAGGGTCAAGACAGAAAGTTAATAACTTTCTCTTGCCCATTTGCTCTGACAGCTGGCGGTCAATTAGTATTCCCTCATCCCATAATTGGAATCGCTGATTACAAACCACTGTTGCTAAGACTCAAATATTGTGGCTCATTTGCAACTTCACTGCCAGGTGAGATTAAGGGAAATGTCCCCCTGGTTAAACCACCAGGAGCTGTGCCAAATTATAATCAGTCTTTTGCATACATCAGAGACCTACAAACACAGCAGAATGATTGTAAATGCAGCAGCTGCAAGTTAAAGCTGAATCAAATTCTTCAAACATATGCAGTTTGCCAGATATACAACCACTCTTGCAAATGCCAGTATTTCATTACTTGGCAAGTTTTCTAAGACACAGAGCTAACACAAAGTACAGGAATCCAAATTGTCCACACAATATGTAAAAGATTTTTTAACCAAATAGAGAAGATAATTCTGATTCTTCTATTGATGAGACTATAATTGTTGTTCCCTCTGCATTCGGTCTTCAGAATAACTAATCCTGCATCCTGGTAAACACTGAGTTCATACAAAATTCAAATTCTGAAATAGTTTCTCCATGAAGAACTACTTAGCATAATGTTATCATGTTATTTTTTTACCAAAAGAAGTTTAGCTTACACTGAAAATCAGCTGTGAAGTACAATTCTCTGGGGGTAAGGGAAGGACTGGGGGATAAGGAATATATAGGGAGCCTATTCAGAACTCTTCTAAGTAGTGAGGTCTAAGATGAGGAATATGGTCACTTAGTAGATGAATAATGTTTTGATTCTTCCATCACCTTTTTTTAGCTCTCCATAAAGCTCAAATGTTCCATGCTCCTGTCTAGGAGCCCATTTGACTATTTTTTTTTTTGGAGGGGTATTATTGAGTTAGAAACATTCCTGTATTCTAGGAACTAACCAGGGAAACAGAACACTGTAGTTCTGTGCTTCATAAATATAAATTCCTGATCTGATGATGATTCCTTTTCTCTAACATTTTTTTTCCTTTTTCTCACTTTGTTTACATTACAGACTCTTTAGGACTAAGATTCTGTCATGTTTTTGCTACCATATCCCAGCACACTGAAGATCAATGAATGGGAGCTACCATCTGCTAACGCAGTTCATCCAATAATTGGAAATAGTTTAGCATTCAGCTCATTCTTTCAGAGGACAGTACCTAAAAATGTGCTTAAATGTTTTTATGTTTTCAGTGTTTTCTTCAATTTTCAGAGGAGCCTTTTGAAATCCTCATCTTTATTAGCTGTTAGTTTGAAGTGAGCTTGCTTCTTGAAAGTAATCAATATGGCTAATGTTCTGTTATGTTCAATAGGAATAAGATTACTGTTCACTTCACAGCAGTCCCTGTTTCATTCTGAAATGTGCCAAGCAGAGGCCAAAAATTTTAACAGTGTTTACAGCATATATTCCTGTCCTCATGCTTGATATCCTTGCCAATCTCTTATCCTCTTACATTTACATGTAGGGCTCATGTGTTGAAATGTGCATTTCTCAAGGTCTAGTGAGTCTGTGATTTCAAGTGACACAAACTGGCTTTAACTAGATTGTTTTCCAGTGATGTCTCATGGGCTCTAGCTGCTTCTATATCAAATGCTTCAGCTTCCCTGATAAAACTATAAGGGCATCAGTGGAGGAAGTGAATGTCTGTCAGAATTTCTTACTTCCCTTCTCCAGCTTGTATTCAGAATTTTAAATGGAGAGCAACATCGCATCCACTGAGGAGATTAACTTGCTACATTAGCAAGAAGGATGTGAATAGTCATGGATGGGGCAGTGATGAGAAGATTAAACTCTCAACTACCCCAGAGTGTATATAAAGTGGTGCTTCAAAGTCAGCATCTGGAACAATGAGTGAAGAAATAAAATGCATTATGTGTAAAGTTCTGACTGTTAGCAACAGTGATGGGAAGAACAGACCCACTGGAGGGAGAATGCCTGAGACAGATAGAAAATGATAGGTGAGATGAGTCCATTGACTACTTTAAAAATGTTTAGTAAATTGACTATACTATTTTTCAGGAATAAATGTGTGTCTTGTTTGTAATGAAGAGACCTATTAGATATGCAAATTAGCAAAAAATTCCTATCTATACCATAAGATTATTAGTGTTTCTATTTCTGAGTAGAAAATGAGGGACATACGATAAGCATATCTTCAATTAAAAAATCTTGCGCTCTTCTTACAATATTTTCACTGTTACTGAATTTATTGCTTTCTTAGACAGTCTTAAAATATTAGCCAAAAAAAAAGTATTTTTCTGGGCAGGACATAATGGAATGATTATCCTTTTGGGTAGATCTGAAGACCTCATTTCCAAAGAGGGCAAATTAATCTAAAGTATCAGATGTCAACATTTTCTCTGTGGGCTTTGAAAATTTAAGTCCAGATGCTTTTACTATTTTTAGTATGTTAATTTGTGGTTTTTTATATATCATATCTTCTGTAGAAACAACACAAAAAGGACAAAACCAGGGCACTCTGTCTTATCAGTTCCTGAAGTGTATCTTTGTAGACAAAAGGATGGCCACTGCAGAAAGACACAGCTAATAATACAGAAATACAAAACAACATAAAAAAAGTAACATCCCAAGAACATTTATTTGTACACAAAGGGACATTACAAAGTAATTTAAACATAGACATGAGTACTGTACACATCTGGCATTAGTTTAAATGAATCATCTCAAACTGCTTTAGCTTTTGTATGTTCTTTGACACCACCACAGTATACTGGAGGACTCTCAGTGGCTGGAAACGTGTTATAGTTTCATTTTTTCCTCTCCTTGGCTACTATTTTTTTTTTCTGGCAGTGTTACAGACGTAATAGGACTTGCATTTTCATTCCATTGTTAGTAATATACAAGTAATAAATGAGGTCTTTTTCTGGTGTTTTGTTGTTTGGGTTTATTGGGGTTTTTTTACTGTGTCTCAATTGTATCATATTCTTATTAAAATTATCTTTTTAAAATAGTTCCAAGTTTGATAAATTTAGAATTTTCAGTTCAGAAAAAACAATAAACAACAGTTAAAGATACTAATGCCTGTTTAACAGCATGTAGCTTAAAAAAAACTACTGGTAATTCATTCAGATTTCTTGCTTCTTATGCCAATGGTTTTAACCTTGACCTGGAAGGACCACACCCTCCAGAGATTAGTGGTAATTACATTTCAGACTTAAATCATCTCCATAGAGCAAACACTGCCAATTGAATCATATTGTGCTGAACTACATAAAAATGATGCCAAATTATGTGCGGATGCTCTAAAAGCAACTTGTTTATAAAAAGGTAAGTGGCGGAGTATATTATACTGTAAAATAAAGTTAGTGATAAGAGACACAGTTTCACAGGACATTGTACGTAATGATTATCTCCCACATTGAGGTCTATTTCAAATGGTTTATGGAAGGAAAAAACAGAAGTTAAGAGTATGTTTATAGCTCTACGTGAGGATTTTACCGTTGGCTTATACACCCATAGCTGGAAAGGACTTCATAAAAGCTGTTTTCTCACAAACCTTCTCCTCTAACTGACTTCAAGCTCTAGGTCTGGTGCAATTCACCTAATAAGATTGCAAAATCTCCTGCTGTTAGTTTTACTTCTACTTTAATGTGTGTTGTCTAGTTGGGACAAATATTGGTGAAAACATGGTTGGCATTTAATGGTCCATAGACTACCTGGAGGCTGGTAAAGTGAGGATCTGTCCTGTTTGAGATATTTTATTTATACCTGGATGAGGTGATAGAATATGTCCTTGTCAAGTTTGCAGATAACATCAGTTTTATTGCCTTTCAGCAATATTCTAACCAGCAAATATTTTCATCTGGAAGTAGAAAAGCCATAGTTTGCACTTCTCCAATAAAAATACTAAGCACTTTCATAAGTAATTGATGAACAATGTCTCTCTGAACATAATGGATGAAATTGTTCATAACTTTGTGGTTCCAAGCAACTCATACTCATGAGTTTGTCTCTCATAATTTTTGTCTCTCAGTATGAACAAGTTCAATAAACACATTAATTCTAGTTTATGCTGCTGCTTCTACCTTTTAAATTCCAAGAAACAAAGTTAGTCTTTGTGCTGAGAACTTCTAAATTGAAGTACACTTCAAATTTTGTGTCTTTAATTTCCAATCAAAGGTTGCTAAAATAACTTATGACTTTCCTTGGTTTGGCTACTAAACCTGTTTTTCTAGAGCTTTAGTCATAATGGGTTTTGTTATTGAAACGTAATAACCTCTTAACTTTCTGAACAACTCAAAGACTTTCGTGTTCACAGAAAACAAGGTTTTATGAAACAAGTTTTCTATTATTTGAACTGTGATCTCAGAAAAGGTAAATATGTGTTATCTGTGTTCATTGGGTACTAAAAGCATGGTCTATCATTTAGCTCAACTGACAAATCAGCAAATTTAATTGATTCATTGATCTGCAAGGAAAGAATGGCAGAGCCTAAGTGTCTTTGGGCTCCTCCAGGTTCTTGTAGACTATCTCTTTCCAAAATCTGTAGCAATTTGTCCTAGGTTTGCTCACAGGGGAGCAAAGCCTACAGCAGTATGGACAAGGCTAAAATGCTATTCTATGCATCAACTTCCCAAGAGCTCAACTTCCATTGGGCTGTGGGTAATATTGAACATTAAAGGTATGATGGGTGCTCTAGGCCTAAGAAAAAAAAACTATGGCATGTACAGGTGTGAAGCAGAATGCATTTTTCTGACCACATGGTGATGGATAGGATTTACCGAATTTCCTTTTTTTTTTTTCTTTTTTTTTCCTGGCAGAATTATTCTTTTAAAGGTGCATTAGAAACTTTTTGAGGAAAGTCTTTAGATCACACTGAAAGACAGTATAGCCTAAGAATTAGAAGTCTCTTTAACACTGTGGTAAATGTTGAGCTTGTCGATCACCCTAAAAACAGGAATGTAGGCAGTGATAGCATGATAATTTAAGCAACTAGGAAATGCATTGGCAAAGTATTAGATAGAGAAGGAACTGGGAGGGGCTGTTTCCATTCACACTTTTGATTAATCTAATTTAATTAGCAAATTATACTTTAGTCCTATTTGAAGAACCCATGCCTTCCTGACAAATTAGATGCACATTTCTCTAATCAGAGGACTAAATAGCAGGGGAAGAATATGAGAAAATATTGAAAAATACTGAGAGGTTCCTTTAGGACAAGGGTCTCACACTGAAGATTACATTCTGTAAAAGAAAATATGAAAAAAGGTCTAAGGAGGAAGCCAGAGGAATGTAGCAAAACAGAAGGAAGAAAAACTTCAGAGAGGAAAAAGCAATTTTTCTGGGGTTTTGCTTTGTCTCATTTTTAATCCAGCATGTGTTCAATGCATTATTCTCTTTTAGAAAAAGAGAAAGTTGTCCGTTTCAAGTTACCTGTTTCATTTTGTTCTGGACTCAAAAAGATGCCATCTTACATTCTCCCTCAGATTTCTCTCCTTTGGTCAGGAGTCACTTGGGAGCTGTGAGAATGGTACTCTAAAGTTCAGTAGTTACCTGCTGAGCAGAGCAACTCTACTGTAGCATTCAGAGTTACTGGGGTTTTTTATTCCTCATGCTCAGACACTTCCATCAGTCTCTGATGTTACTAGGTATTCTTTCTGAAATATTCATTTCTCAGGCCAGAGTTGTTTGAGTGGTTGTACTTGGAAAAATAGAAGTATGATCCTTTCAGCTTCTTGTGCTCAATTTTTTTTTTCCTGAAAGGATAAATGCAAGCATTTTGTTGCAGTAACTGTTCAATTTTAGGGTAGAGGCTTTACTTCACTGTTGTAAAAGTGTACATTTTAGACATAAGAATAATTCCAGTTTTTCACTCTATTTTATGTGGATAGAGAAAGGATAAGAAAAAACAATCCGTTGATTCTCAGCCATTCTGCCAACCTGCCTGATTTTTACGTTTTTCTTGCTATTGAGGGGGCTGGGAGAGTTGTTGCCAAAGTAGCTCACCTTCTGCTGTAAGTCAGTGCTACTTTCACAACTTTCTCTTGATATCATCTTCTGAAAGCAAATTATGAAAAATAACTCCACCCATTAAGAAATATTCATCTCAGTGAATGTTTCAAAATTTATAACCTTAAATTCACTGATGAATTATAAAAGGAGGAGACGTATGCACATCTGTTCCCCCAAAAGACACAAAATAAAACCTAAGAGTATAAAGTAATTTTATTGCAGTAATTTTCTGGAACTTCAGTGTGAATTTTAAAGGTGGTTTGTCCCATGCTTCATTTTTTGCTATACTTGCAAATGAAAGGTGTCCTATATACCCATGGGAGATTTGAGGGATGATAATCCATAGGCAATCTACAGGGGAACAGCTCATGTGGCCTTGTTCTCCTTACAGTCTCCACAGCAGTTTCCATTACAGAGTCCTCTGCCAGTACTGGCATGCTGAGATCTCGATTTATTTCATGTGGAGTACAACTAAGTATCTCTGATTTTTTGATCCAACATGCCAAACAGAACTACCAAGAGCAGCCTGTGGTCTGTTGTCCACTTTCCCCTGGGCTGGGTGGCATGGATATTGGAAAGAGTGACCTGAAAGGTCACAGCTGGTGAAGTCCCACCAGAAGGGCTTGAGCTCTGTGCTTCAGGAGCACCCATCTTTCCTGTTACCTGATAACTTCAGGGACAGACCACACACAGGGGCCAACAACACCTGCAGCATCGCTTAACAGGTTTTAAAAAACATGTGAAGTCTGAGAGAGTGCTGAGGGAAAAGAGCTGACAAAGGAGCCAAGTATATCCTGTCATATGCAGTTATGGTATGGAGAATGCTGGAAATGTGGCTGGGAGGAAGGTCTGTGGTTTGTAGCAGCAGTCTATAGAGAGATAAGGAAATACACTGTACCATTCAGAGCAACCTAAGAGATAGGACTTTTTTGATAGGACAACCTAAGTTTCTATACTTTTCTTGATATCAAAAGATCTGCAGAAATAATCTTCACTTTTAATTCAGTTGAATTAAGAATTTATAAATAAACATGGAAGAAATATATTATTAAAAACAAATAAACAAACAATCTTTTTATTATTTATTTTAAATTTCATTGTAAGTTGGTAAAATGTCTGTTCAGATCCAGTAATAATAGAGACAGATTTTAAGTATTCACAGTTATTTATGTGGTGGCATTTTGGACTAGATACCATGTCTGGTGAAATTTCATTATTCAAAAAAAATAATGTATTATTGACAACAAAGCTTCAGTTTGTGGACTCAAACCTCTTTCTTTGTTATTTCCATGCCTGATATTAAGATGTAAGGCAAGTACCAACCCCATTAAAAGCTGCTTTCCAATTATTTGGTAAATATACTGTACAAGGAACTATCCACGACTTCAAAGATTAATTACTAGGCAAAGTGAAGCTTGCATTTTTCAAGAAAAGACAGAAATGCTGAAGGAATTATATTAATACAGTACCTGACATGGTACTGATGTGCTCATGGCTGAAAAAAACCAGAAGATGCAGGAAAGTATAATGAAGAAATAGAGCCTATACTTCGTTAAATTGTGCCCTTTTTTAATTGGTATAGAGAGTATATATCATGCACCATACTTACCTGCCCTAATTTTATTAAATTAAAAAAAAAAAAAGGGAAAAAAGTCTATTTTTTTTTTCTTTTCCTCCTGCTCTCTCTTGTTTTATATTGATACTATGGTTTGTCTTTTGCATTAGAAAATTCTCTAAGCTGGGATTATCACCTCCTGTATATTTTCAGAGTGCTTTGCACAGAGACATCAGCCTGGCTGAGGCTTGCTATGCTGTGAATAAAGACATATTGTTAGACTCACTGGGATGTTTCAGCTGTGTTAAACCACTTTGACAGGGCAAAGCAAGTGCAAATGTAAATGTAGTTGTTGTACCTAGCTAAATCAGATTTATTGAAATTCTCATCCACTAGAGAAATCAAGGTGAATAAAGCATCCAGTAAACTGCACCCAAATTCTTAATGGTAAACTGCTTACTGCAGAAAAAAAAATTAAATATATAAATTGGAGAGAGGAGGGGGAATATAAGTTAAAACCAAATTTAATAATATTTCTTAAAAAATAGCATCACAACCCTATATATAATATTTCACTGGACCTGATCCTAGTCTAATAGTGGAAGTGCAAATATTGCTTTACACAGTAACCCCAGAAGTCTTCCAGAATACCTTTTTTCATCATAAATTTGTACTTTTTTTTCAGTATTTCCTCTTTGACTTAGTTATACAGTGAAACTGACTAATGTTGTTGGCGGGAGTGTTAGCCTAAATCACAGAAATTCCATGTATTTAGTTTTTATCTTAAGCTAAAATTCTTCATGTGTATTTATATTTTATATAAATTTTTGATTTAAATGTATCATGCTTTATGGAAACTGAGGGAACAATAAGGCCAGGTTGCCAGAAATGCACAAAACACCTGACATCACAGCTCACTGAATATGAAAATTATTTTCAATTTTGTATATATGTATTCAAACCCCTGTCTTATTTTACATAACTATTTTGCTACTATCAATCTATTTGTTAGATTAAGAAACTGTTCTATAGGGATTCAGTATTGCAATCTTTTTTGTGCAGAGAAAAACAATGTTTTCACTATTGTCCTAGTTGCTCCCATTTTGTCTTCAAAAGACTTTTCTGCCTTAAAATAGTGTTATCTTTATTTCTTTCATTTTATCCCCTGATATGTGCTTTGCACTTGACTGAATTTCTTTGGCTATGTATTCTTCCTTTCTTTACTCATTTCTTTCTTAAGCGTAATATTCAAAAATTTTCAGCCTTCATCTTTCCTTAGCAAATTAGAATTTTCCTTTGCATATTACATCTCCAAAGAATGCATGACAGTATAGATGCAACGGTTTTAAGGCACAAGCCTGGGATGGCCACAAGGAAAGAAATCATTAGTGAATTTTGCCTATCATCTTAAATTAGTGCTACAGAAATCTTTATAGATATATTTTTAAAATTGTAATTTAGAAAAACTTTAAAAATATTTTTTTCTACATTGGGGAAACAAAATAATACAAAATCCCTTAGTGATATAGGAAATACACATGGCAGAAAAGATAACCAACCAATCAAACACAGAATAAATCATGTTTTAAAGAATCTTGTGGGTAAAAAAAAAATAATTTGTATGGTACTGCAGTGTATTTGCTCTGTTATGTCTTGAGCTTTCTCTGCTATCTTTTGAGCTACCTTACCTTGTTTATTTCTTCTGTGAAAAAGTTCCTTTTTCCTAGTCCTGCTGTGATTGTGCATATGAGACGTCCTGAGGCTAGCACAAATCAAGAATGACACGTTGTTATTTATAGCAAAAAAAAAAAATTCTCTTCTTGGATTTTATAACTTAAATAATAATTTTTTTAAGCTTGTGAAAAAAACATATTTGCATATAAACATCTGTTGTATTTTTATGCTCATTCTTCCTCCCCTCTTCAATTTTATCATTTAATAATCACACCTTTTGTTTGATCCTCTCCTAAAAGTTTTGGGAATGGAACTATTACTCTCAAGAGACATTAATGATAAGAATAAGTCAGACTTTCCTGGAGAGATGAGTTTAGACCAACTTGTCTTCATACGGATGATCAGAGACATATTTAGGGAGAGTGCATAAGCTTCCCATCATTCCTTCTCCCACGTTCATGATTATTGTATTAGGGATTCTAATATGTGTCTCTTTGCCCATTCCTTTCACTATACATTTATTCTTTACTTGTTCATTCACCCATGAATTTGAACCTGCTGACACTGGCTGTGTCTATTATTTCATGACAGCAAGTTCCAGAATTTCATTACCTGCTGTGTAAAGCAATACTTTCTTTTACTTGTTTTAAACTGCTTTCATTGAGGTTATTCAGGGTTTAATATTATGGTATTTGATGAATAAAAACTCCTGTTCAGTTTATCTAACACCCTAATAGTGTTTTAGACATGACTTAGTCAACTGTTTTGTCTCCAAACCAAAGCCCTATACTTATTTCCAAAAGTCACAAACAAAAATGATCCAATTATGGAACAGTCATGTGAGGATGACAGGTCATATACTATCTCATATCACTAATCTTTGATATACCTTTTGAGTGTGTTCAGAATTACAGAATAGCTGAGGTTGGGAGGGATCTCTGGACATCACCTGGTCCATCTCTTCCACCCTGCTCCACCATCACCATCCTGCTCTTTTTGTGAATTATGAGGAAGAACACCTGGTGTTCTTCAAACAAATTCCAGCATGAAGATAATACTTAATCTCTCAGCCCATGTGGGATGGTAGTGGCATTGAGCATATGCAGTGCAGGTCTGGATATGCCAAAAAATTATTTCTGGTATGACACCAAGGCAAAAATTTTGAGGTTTTGTAAAGGTTTGTCTGGCTTCTCCATTCCATTCACTTAGGCACCAGTCCCTTTTTCAATTGGCCATTAAATCATCTTTTAATAGAAAACCTGACAGTAGGTTCTGCATGCTACCATGGTGCCTTTTGCAAATAAAGGTAAACAGTGTGTTCATCTATGTATGTGGTGCATTCATAGACAAACCAGTGATGTGTTTGTGAATGTATGTGCTCACAACTAAGTACCCATCTAACAACATTCTTTCCTTTTTCCTGTTTCAGAGTCAGCACCTGAACTCTGATTTGCTTTGGGATGTCCAGTGGCCTTTGTCTTAATCAAGAGTTTCCAGCAATCACATTATTTTCCTTAAAAGATGTCAGAAGTCCAAGATTGTGTGAGAGTACAGAAGAAATGCCTATAAAGGACAAACTGCAAGTGAGAGCTGCAGAAGCATGCAAAATGCTTACTGTGACTCCGTTGTTTATCAGTTTATAAATCTAAATTTTAGAGGACATTTTCTAGTTAAAAATACAAAAGAGGTAAATGCTTGTTCTACAGCAACTCTGGCACCTGTCACCACTGGCGAACACTGGATATCACAGGAAGGTTGTATCACATTCATCATTTACAGTTGCTATGACTCATGGAATTTGTATCACAGCTGAGGACTGTGGGACATTATACAATAGCATATCATTGGCACAGTGACCTCAAAGGTAGATATCTAAGGTGTGCAGAAGAGGGACAAGATCCAGCAGGAGTTCAAAATGTCAACCAACAGACAAGAAAAGGGCTCACTCTAGTGGTACAAGCCAGCAAAACAACAAAAATGCTCTCTCTACCTGGATGTCAACATCGCACAGCCTTACAGGGCTGGGGAGAAAGGCAGGAATGAGACTAAAGAAAAACCGGGTGAATAAATTGTAACAAAACCCAGCAAAATGTGCAAATTCCATGATTGGGAATGTTTCAGGGGACCTATTTGACAGCTCTTCACTGGATCATCACAGGCTAAATTAGGAGGAAAGCTTCTTCTTCCAACCCTACCAGACAAACATGGCTTGCTGTGGCAGTCAGGAGGACCAGAAATGGGGTCCTCAGCCCCTTCTCTGGCTGCATGAGAACATCTGGACAGACAACTCAAACATGCTGGTATCACCATGTCACTTCCTTATTGAGACCTGAGAGCAAAGGTATCTTGCCAACCACTTCCTAGCACACCATAACATCTTATATGAAAACATATTCCCTGTCCCCAGCAGGGTGATGCCTAGATATGTAGCTCTCTTGCTTGAAAGACAGAACAACAGCTGAAATGGATACTCCACTACTTAGTATCCCAATGAAGTTTCTCCTAACAGCTTTTAGTCTCTAATTCTATTATATTGCTTCCTTGTTGCTATTGGTACAGTGACATTCATTATTATTTAAAATAATTTGATTTTGGTAAAACATTTTCACAATACCTCCTTTTTTCAGATAAAACTGTTGGTTTTGTCACACTGGTTACACTGACACCTTCAAAACAAACAAAGAAAAAAAAACCCAAACCCCCACAGAGGTTCCCATAGCAACAAAAAAGTTTGTTATTTCTTGTGAAAATATTACATTAGCCTTGCTTTGACAGTTCCACACTGTTAAAATCCACCATTTTAAAGGAAATACCTTTTTCTTTCACCACATTTTCTGCTTTATGTTCTGTATTCTATAAACAACATAGTACCAGTGGTGATCCCCAGGGCTCAGTATTTGGGACAATATCATTTTATTTCTTTATCAATGATCTGAATGAGGGAATCAAATGCACCCTCAGACAGTTTGCAGATGACACCAAGCTGGGAAAGAGTCTTGATCTGCTGGAGGGTAGGAAGGCTCTGCAGAGACTCCTGGACAGGCTGGATCAATGGACATGGGCCAGTGGTATCAGTTTTACCAAGGCCAAGTGCCAAATCCTCCACTTTGGCCACAACAACCTCAGGCAGTGCCACAGGCTGGGGGCAAAGTGGCTGGAAAGTGGCCCAGCAGAAATGGACCTGGGGTGCTGGTTGAAAAGCACTGAACATGAGCCAGCATGCACCCAGGTGGTCAAGAAGGCAAATGGCATCCCGGCCTGTATCAGGAATAATGTGGCCAGCAAGCCTGGGGAAGTGATTCCTCCCCTGTGTATTGGTGAGGCACTGGTGAGGCCACACCTCGAGTGCTGTGTCCAGTTCTGAGCCCCTCACCACAAGAAAGACATTGAGATGCTGGAATGGGAACAGAGCAGGGCAACAGAGCTGGTGAAGGATCTAGGGAGCAAGTCCTAGGAGGAGAGGCTATGGAAGTTGAGGTTGTTTCACCTGGAGAAAAGGAAGGCTTGCGGTCATCTTATCACTCTCTACAAACACCTGAAATGAGGTGATGTTGTGGTGCATGATTAAGGTGTTTCAAAGTTGTATATGTATTTTGTTTGTTTGTTTGTATTGGTATATCTCTTTCCAAAAAACCCCCCAATTCCCTGTGGTATCACCCTGGAGGGAGCATCTTGTCAATCACCCTGACAGACCTGAGGGAAATGCTCTCCCATTTGACTAAGTGCTCAAACACCCACCTTTTCCATTGCTGTGTTAAGCACCCCTGTTCTGAACCACCCCCTTCCTTTCCCCGCATTGGCCTGAAGTTCCCTCCTGCCCAGGCTGCATCCTGGATACTTAAGGAGGGAACCAAAGCTCAAATCTTGCTCTGGCACATGGACTCCACAGGAATAAAACCTTCCCAACCCACACCCAGGGACTGCTCTTTATTCCAAGCCTGAGACCATGCTACAAACTGAGATTGAAAACCCACGAACTTTCCTTTTATGCTGGTATCTACTGCTTGCAGGTAAGCAGCTCAGAAACCAGCACAAGGTGAGGGCATCGATCACTTCTCCCAAATAACATGTAACTGGACTAAAGAAAATTACTTCAAGTTGTACCAAGGGTGGTTTAGATTGGGAAGAATTTCTTCATGGGAAGGGTTATCAGGCACTGGAACTGTCTGCCCAGGGAAGTGGTCGAGTCACTATCCCTGGAGGACATAAAAATATCTGTAGATGTGGTGCTTAGGGACACGGTTTAGTGGTGGATGAGGCAGTGTTAGGTTAATTGTGGGACTCAACAATTCCAAAAGCTTTTTCCAACCTAAATGATTTGAATAATTATATTAAAAAAAAAAAAGGAATACAAGGGTCTAAGAACCTTCATATAGTACTCTCCCTTTCTGCTTTTTTGGTATTTTTTAAACCTGAATCTAAGTATAGTTCTGCAGTTAATTTGATTTTTAAAAGCCTAGTTAAAGACTGAATGGAAAAATAAGAAAAAGCATTAAGAGAAATCAGAAGGTTCTTCAATGATAAGTGCAGATAAGCAGCAGAAAAAAACCCTAGTCCTTAACTGTTCCATAAACAACAATTTTAGTCTTGAAATCTGCCGTTTTAATTTATGAACATTATAGTGAAAATATGGGATCTTATTTTCAGGAAATACTTGATTGGTGAAAAAAAAAGACTTCTCAGTGGTACCCAGAGAAAGGAAAAAAAGACATGCTCAGAAATTGAAACACAGTAAATTTCACTGAAATATAAGGTTTATTTATTTATTTATTTTTGCAATGGTAGTGAAACATGCTGTCCATATTATTGTTTCCATCCCTGGAGATACGCAAAACCTGATTGGACAGGGCACTGCACTGCCAGCTTTAAGCAGGGCGGGTAGATTAGATGATCTCAAGATCCCTCCTAAACCCGGCCCTCCTGCATTCCTGTTGTTTTAAATTAAAAACTAGATAAATTATAATGGCTTTAATAAAGTTACTTCAGATATGTATGTGTGGCTTAGGGATATCCCTACCACTGTTAGCTTTGACAGAACTTGACATCAGAGCTTAATATTTACAAATATAGTTCATATAACTCTAGATGTGAAAAATTGTTAAAACTACCAATAGAATTCACAAAGGAAAAGAGTAAAATGGAGAAAAAAACAAGGAAAAAAGGTAAATCCCTGCAAGCATATCAGCCCAAAAGCGTCTTATACTTGAGTGTCCATGTGAAGTATCTTCTTTTATACCTGTGTGCCCTGATGAGGATTAAAGAGGGAAACAAGAGTACATACTTCAAAGATAAACCTCTGTGTTCATGAGAAGAAGAGATATGATTTTATAATGCTGAAAGGCAGTGAAAGAAACGCTTGATCAGAAAACATCCAAATGATCTGACCTAACAAAGTGTTTGGAATTAAAAAAAAAAACAATTAAACATTGATTTAATTAATTATTTCTCTTTAAATAAAGACTCAAGTTCAAAAGGAAAGAGAGAGGCAAAAGCATTCATAAATATCATAGATACCTTGCCACTTCAGGCCCTTACTTACACTGATTATTCAAAAGAAGTATCAGTCAGATTAATTTCAGCTTTTTCATGTGAATAAATGAATCAGAAAGAAACAAAATGAACACCACTGAAAAAATGTTTTTGTTTCTTGGGGTTGGGTTGTTTGTTTATTGGGGGATTTGTTTGTTTATTGGGGGATTTTTTATCATCTTCAGGTTTTGGATAAGGAAGAAAACAGTTTAAAAGAGATGATTGTTTCTGAGCTTGAGGGTTTTTCATGCAACCATTAGTTTTATATTTCATGTTTTTTCTTTAGCATTGTGTAGAAAATAGGAAAGCTGTTTGGCTGAAAAGTTATTAAAGATCAAAGCCTGTTTTACAACAGGCAGCAAAGCTTTTGAACTCAGGTGTCAATTACTTTATTAATGTGTTCAAGTGCCTGCTGTTAAAAGTTCAAAGACACTGTTGCCCTCACCAATTAAAGTTTAGTGTTCTTGAAAAGAAGTGCAGTGGTAGTTAATCTCTACTACTGTGAGATGACATCTGTTTAATTCATATTTTTTACCTCTCTTACCACAGTATTAGAAGACATTATTTTGTATAACACTTACTCATGAAATCACAGAAAGTCTTGATTTGGAAAGGACCTTATACATCATCCAGTTACAACCTCCCTGTCACCATGGGCAGGGATGTCACCCACTATATCAGGTGGCTGAGGGACCCATCCAACCTTGCCTTGAGCACTTCCAGAACGGGGTATCCACAGCTTCTCTGGTTGTTCCAGTGCCTCACAACCCTTCAAGTAAAGAATTTCTACCTAATATCTAGTCTAAATCTCTCTCTTTTTTTAGTTTAGCTTTGTCTTTTTATTTTTTACCCATGCAATAAGTCCCTCTCCAGATTTTCTTTAGGCCCCCTTTAGGAACTGGAAGGTTGCCATGAACCTTTTCTTCACACTGAAGAGCCCCAGCTCTCTCAAGCAGCATTTGTAGGAGACGTGCTCCATCCAATCTTCTGATGATCTTCATGGTGCTCCTCTGGAGCCCTCTAACACGTACACATCTCTCTTGTGCTGACAGCTCCAGACCTAAATGCAGTATTCCACAAGATGTTTCATGAGCAGAGGGGTAGAATCACCATTCTCAACCAGCTGGTCACTTCTCTTTTGAAATAGCCTGAGATGAAGTTGCACTTTCAGGCCGTGAATGCACAGTGTTGGCTCATGTCCAGCTTTTCATCTGTGAGAATGTACAAGTCCTTCTCTGCAGGGCTGCTCTCAATGAGTTCTTCTACCATTCTGTACTCATGTCTGAGATTCCCACAGACCAGATGCAGCACCTTGTGTTTACTCCTTTAGTTTCTTTACATGATGACTTTAATCATATAATTTGGAAAATATTCATTTTTTCTATTGCTTTTCATCATATGAAAGATTATAAAGTAAGCCAAAATAGACTTATAGGATATCAGTTATTCTGCTTTAGCTGCCTGCATTCCTAAATTTAACTTATAGTGTAAGAAATAAGGTTATATTAAATTTTAGTTGTAAACATACTTGTAATTATTAATTATGGTTTATCAATATGCAGTATTTTTACAAGCCCCTTCCACCAAATAAATTCTTATTCTGTTACTTTCCAAAATGAGAATTCAGATCCATCAGTTTACTAAGAATGACATTCAGATTTCAGAGGTATTTCTGCACTCATAATCACCCTGCAGAAGCCATATTTGTTTATTTACTGACATACTTAAGATAATAAAGTAATTTCTCCTTCCTTTGCCCCTAAGTATATACTCAGTTTTGTCAGAATAACCAGTAGAATTAATTGCCATGTTAGAAGAGAAACAATTGCTAAGCTGTATCTGTTTATTATTTTATAGGTAAACTATAAATTAGTTTTACACAATTTAACTCTTTCATACAAGCATAATAATCAATTTTGACATTGTATGCCTCTGTTAGATGTTTCTGTTTGTTGCTCAGTACTTTACAGTACACAGTAGTCTTTAGTTACAACCTATAATGTGAAATAATTTTCTAGACAAAATAACTATATGTAATGGTTTGAAAGCAAAACAAGTGAGAGGCTCCAAGTCAGAAATACAATTTAATAAGAAAAAGAAAAAAA